>JZKD02S2318474.1:515062-591818 GCA_000966675.3 Picea glauca | reverse complement strand
CACTGGGTGAACCACGTAAATCTGTGTCTCTCTTGTATTGTGTGTCTTCTGTGTTTTTGTTTCTGCATTTGTTTTATTTTATTGCTCCGCGGTCCTGTTTTTCTAACAATATGTATTATCCCTGATTTAAATGGAATGATGTCAAGTGGAATCACAGTCATATGATGTCATGCATAGATGAATATATGTCAAAGAGTTTTCATTGATATATGATGCATCGATGTCATTTCATTGATATATGATGCATAGTTGGATTAATGTAAAGATGACTCATTATTGTCTTGATAGGAAGTACAAATGGATGAACTCCAAAGTGGTCCCCTTATGGTGAAGTCCCTCATGGGAAGACACTTTGTGGATGAGTTATCCTAGAAGTATGGTTAGGGAACCCATGCTTGATTGTGGAATAATGAGATGAATATTAGTGAATTTGTCAGTGAAACTATCCTAGATGGATAGTGCTTGTCATGCCATTTCCGGTGGTATGTGGAATGCCACATAAATCCTCACGGTTTGAGAGTTACACCCTTACGAAGTTGAAGGACCCTCATATGTTGACTTAAAGCCCCAAAAGGTCAAAGGAGTCAAAGTACTTGCAAAAGAAGGAGGATTATTTACATAATAAAGTGAAGTGACAAAGTCAAGGAAGATTATTTAAATAATAAAGCCAATGGAGAAATTTCTAATTATGGAAAGTGGTTAACCCTAAAAATAAGGAAAATGGGTTAAGTGATCAAGTGGCTATTAGATACATGGACAAGTGGAAAATTGGGAAAAGTTGGACAGAAGTGAAAATATGGACAAAGTGGCTATGTGGACAAAGTGACCTAGAAGATGCTTCTAAGGAAGCTACTTGGAGAGTATAAATAAGAGGCAAGGGTCTCTTATGAAATAATCTCTGGAGCATATCTTGAAGATCTATTCTGAGAGAGAGAGTGGCTGGAGGATCACATGGATGAATCAAAGTTTCTGTAAGTCTGAGATATTGACGACAATTTTTTTTTAAGTTCATAAACCCTAGTTTCTGAAGGAGTACACGAGCATCAGTGGATCAAAGAGCGTACATACGTAGGCTGCAGTGAGCCTAAGCACGTACATACATGGGTTGAAGGAAGGCATAACGCATACATTTGATAGAATTCATGAATACTTGAGTGTGAGCTAGTGCTAAGTTCTTGATGACTGAAGCAAGTTTCAGATCTCCATTCTATGGGCTCAGATCTGCCATAGAAACTTTGGTATGGTTACATATTTGTCTTGATGGATACTCTTTCATATTGTATGGTGAATGATTGAAGCATTCTTGGTATGTCTGTTTTGATTTGGTTTGTGTTAGTTGATGGAGTGAGCAACAATGTTATGTTTCAGTACTAATATGACTGCCATAATATACTTGTTGCTTATACATGATTAAGTAGCATTCATATTGTATGGTTGAGGAGCATGAGAAAGTTGTTGGAGAGTATGGATGTGTTGTGATTGATTATGGTTCATATTGGACAGTGAAAGACATAAGTGAATGTGGTTGAAGGATGCAGCGGATCTGAGTTTGTCATAAAGAGAAAATCCTAAGTAAATCAAAAGTCATACGCAGGCTGTAGTACAGACATGCCGCGTACATACATGAGTTGTACTACTAGTAGGGCGCGTACATACGCATGCTGCACTACTGATAGGTCACATACCTATTGATAGATTGGTATTTTTCGAGGATTGATTCCTCTTCTCAGTTGGTGCTGAGTTGTGTAAGATGAGTCTTGCATTATAGAGTTGGTGCTGAGTTGTGTAAGCTGAGTCTTGCATTATAGAGTTGGTGCTCTTGTGGAGTTGTAACTCTATTCAGTTGTTGTTGATAACCCAAGGATTGTAGTCCGTAATAAAAATAAAATTGTTCATATATCTTATGTTCTTTGTGTTCCTTGTGATGATGACTTATTGATGATATATGTTGCTGATGTATGTTCACATTTGACTGGCTATAAATGATAGTAATAAGTGATGAATAAATCGTGATTTCTAACTCAGGAGTTTTGTGAAGAGAAATTTTTGAAAAAGAGCCCCACACTCATTCACCCCCCCCTCTAAGTGTGGTCAGTGTGTCCAACAGTTTCACTATAGAGCTCGTGAGAATTTGTTCTTATCTTAGCAATGCTTATTTTTTTCTTTACACTTGGAAAAACATATAGATAATTTTGATCTTCTAGATTAGGGTTGATTACATCCTTATAATACCTTAATTTTCCTTTTTCCTCTAACTCTTTATCACACTACATTTTCTCCTTAAATTTTTATTTGACGTTTTTTTTAATAGTATCTTTATTTTGAAAAATAGTGTCTTCCATGATTCCCTAATAATTTATCCAAGATCGGGCATCTTTATGCCATCCTCTCTTGAGTCGATGGTGGTTATGACTTGATTTTGAAGAAATTTTAGGAATCATCATGTCTTCCATGTTGTTTAACTTGTTCTTATATAGTAGGTATCCATTCATAGCCATGCTCTCAATGGGGGAGAGGCTTGTTTCTAAGAGCGAGGATGGGATAGGGCGCATTTCCTTTAATTTTGAGATTATAGGTTATAAAATTCTTTTTTATTTGCTCTATCTTTCTCCAGGATTCACGAGAGATACTACATTCCTAGACTTCACATCCATAAAGAATAATGGGTGTTACAAGAGTCACAAAGAGGAGATTCTTCTTATCCAAACTCCAAAGATCAACTGATTTACAATTTTTTTCAAGCCCATAATAAGATTTCCATCCCCCAATAATCCTTTTCTCAATGCTATAGTTCCAATTGAGCTTGTGGTGGATATCAATTCCAAGATATTTGTATGAAGTCACATCCTCCAAGTTTTTTTTGTCATATACGAAGGTATCATAAGGGATCTTATTGGATTTAATAATCATGACCTTAGTCTTATCAATATTAACAATCATACCCATATTGGAGCACAAATCCTTGAGGATTCTTAGTTGGTTTTCAAGATCATGGGGAATCCTTTCCATAAGAACGATATCATCGACATAAAGACTAATATTGATGACTATACCAGTGAGAGTACGGCCGACACAACCTACTTTTTCCAAGCAGTCTTCTAACTTGTCAATGCTTATGCCAAAGAGGGTAGGGGACAAGGGACAACCTTGTTTGACTATGATATTGTAGTTAATCTTTTTTGACCAGCCCTCAGTGTTTTTAAACTTAGAAATAACGTTCTCATACATCCTTATTGCAACAACCCTCAACTCGAGAGGCACTTTTATCTCTTCCAACATATTCCAAAGGTTTTTCCTAGGAACCATGTCAAAATCTTTTCTAAATTCAACAAAACAACAAAAAATATTGGTTTTAGTATTGCGAAACTCCTCTGCAATGATCCTTAAGGTAAAAATATGGTCCACAATTGAATGATATATCCTAAACCCAACCCAACCTTTAGCTCTTTTACCGTGACTTTCTAGCCAAAGACTAATCTTCTTTTCCAAAAAAATTCCATAAAGTTTGGGTAAAATCGGACTAATCATAATGGTCCTATAATTAGAGGGAATGTTTCTATCCCCATTTTTAAAAATAGGAACAATGAGGCTTTGCGTCCAGGATTTAGGGAAGCCCTGCTTCACTTCTAAATTGAAAATCTTGTGTATGCGAGGGATAAGGATTGGCCCTTCGATTTTAAATTTTTTAGCTTGGTAGCCTTCAATGTCCTTATCTTTCCCATTTGCAAGCTGCTTAATCATGAACTCTATGTCATCTAAAGAAGAAACTTCTTCCTTTGTAGGGACAATAGGACTGGTGTCCATGGCATTAGGGAACTCGTAAAGACTTTTAGGGTAGGAATTCCAGTCCCTTAAGGGAATCCTATTATTTTCTTTAGTATTGTGTTTTAGAATTTGGCTCCAGAACTTCTTAGGATCCAACTTATATAGTTATGAAAGTTGCTCTGACCTTTTATTGATATAGTACCCTTTTTTCCTTTTAATTAGGTCTTTGTACATATTGATCTTATCGATTTTTAAGGACTCATTAGAATCATCCCTAATGGATTTCCTAGAAATTTTATATTCTTTATCATACCAAGGGTTGATCATTCTATTATTCTTTTTATAGGACACCTCGAAAGAGAACTTGTTAATAGAAGTGGAAAGGGTAGTTGTAAATTTATGATAGAGTTCTTCAATGTTGTCCTTATAAGTTAGGAAATTTAATTTACTATTTAAATCCTTTAAGAAAATGTCAACTTTACTTTTGTCAAAGTGCAAATTCCTTTGATTATTAGAATTCTCTTCAATGGTTCTCCTATGCATGGAAAAGTTTAGAGTTAGGGTTAAAGGTTTATGATCAGAGTCAGGCTCATGGTCATTTAAAAGGTCAAAAGTTTATATTTAGTTGGAAATGGGGATATCGGATATCACATAATCTACAACACTACTACCTAGCCCATGAATACAAATAATCTGGTTGGAGTTTGTCCACTTCATTACTCCATTGAAAATTATTAGGTCTTGAGAGTTGCAGAGCTTGACCAACTTAGTACCAAACAAATTTTCAATTAGGTCTTTAGAGCTTCTTTTGTAGCTATTAGATAAAACAAGGTCTTCATCTAGCCATAAAGGATTATGGTTGTAGTCATTACTTAAAAGATTAGATTGTTTAGTTGCAGTCCTAACATTAAAGTCTCCTAGCAGGAGGATATTACCTTCATTTTTCAAACTATAATTATCTTGTTCTAAATTATTACAGGGACAATTGTTATCTAGATTTTTTTTCTTATAAAAAGTAGAATTAATAGGTGAAAAATATCAAATTGCTATATACATCTTCTTAGCATTGGTGTTTGAAATTTCTATCCAAATGTATTGATTAAGAGGGTCAATCTTATGATGTTGAATGTGAGGAGAAATGCTCTTTCTAATGTAACAAGCTATGCCTCCTATTCCTCTACGGTGGGATTTTTTGTTCCATGCCGACCACAAGACAAATCCTTCTATGTTAGGGACCTTAGACTCCTCATGCTCCCAAGTTTCAACTAGACAGATAATATCAATATTACCCGAGATCCAACTTATCATAGGACCTTTGCGCCATGGAAAGCCACAATGGTTCCAAAAAAGGATCCTGAGTGTCCCAAATTACTATTTATTATTATCCTTCTGGTCTCTATCCCTAACAAAAGCTTTTCGATTTCTAATTATTTCCCATTTTCCTTCTTTCCTAACTTCTTTTACCTTTTGAACTTCCATCCTTAATTTAGCTTGGTCTTCAAGAACGAGGTCTTCATTTATAAATATTCCCGACCCTTTTAAGCTTGGAGATTTACTAAGTATGCTATATTTATGGTCATTACAACTTACTTTGACATGGATCAACCTATCTTTGTGATCAATTATTTTTCCTAGCCTCTTTGCTTCAATGAGGTAAGTTGTATCAATTTGTGATTTATTATTTAATTCTTCTTTTACTGTTGGTAGCGTATCCTCCTCTTGTTGTTATTTTATACCCAAAATTATGAGGTTCAAGGCTCTTTTGTTACTCTCATGGTCCATTTCGATTAGCTTATTCATTTCCTCTTTGATGGGTTTGATATTCAATTTGTTTTCCATATTACTGAGGGTCAAATTGTTGGTTAGTTTTTCTTCTAGATCTTTAATCCTATCTCTCAAGTTGTGATTTTCTTCAACCCCTCCTTCTTGGGTTGATTGTTTATGCTTTTCCATTTCTTGAATCCCATCCTTCATTGTCTGCAATTCACTCTTGAACCCTAAGAATCTATCCTCTATTTGAGTTTGAATGGTATCTTTAATTTTTTTATCAATCATTGCCTCTAGCTCTATTTGGAGTTTTACATCTCTTTCTTCAGTCCTTTTTTCTAATGTTTCTAACTCTATTTGGAATTTGGCATCTCTCCTCTCTCCTTTTTTCTACTGATTCCATATAATCGTAAATGATCTCTAGGGTGATTTTTGGAGGCCTCCCCCTGTTAGGCTGAGTTTTTGGAATAGGTGGTGGAGTTCTCATATTGAAAAGAAGAGAAAAAAAATCTAACAATTATTATTTTGGATTCTTTATCTCTCAAATCAACTTTTACTTATGAAACTTAAAATAAAAAATAAAAAATATATATTTAAATCTCTTTAAGTTAATAGATTATAAATATATTTTAAATTAAAATTGAATCAAAGTAAAAAGTGACTCACCTCATTTCACATGTCCAATTGCTCAACTGGTTGAAGAAACCAAAAATAATTTCTGAGAAGTATTTTTCCCGTTCAAAACCACAGATATAAAATGTTAAAAATAAAATATCTCCTTCAAAACAACAGAAAAGTATTATTCCCATTCAAAACTGCAAAGATATAATTTCAAAATATTATATATATTTAAATAATTTAAATTCCTAATTTAACATTTAATACAATTAAATAAAATAATTTATTTTTTAATGTTTGAATTATTATTATATATAACTATACATTTTTGGCATCTCCTATAAATAACTAATAATATTTTTCATTTAGATAGTTTAACTCATTAATATAAATACTTTAATATGTTTCAACATATTTTATTTCATAATAGTTCTAAGAGTTTAATTTTATTTTATTAACATATTATATATAAAAAATGTAATTGTGTGATAAATATTTCCATCCAATTTACTATATATGAGAAATGTTTTAAACTATATTCACATAAATTCAAATTCTTTGTATTGTAACTACCATCACCTTTTGAATCAAAAGAGATAGGTCATAATCGTGTAAACTCAAATAGATTATTTTAAATTTTAATTGATAAAATTCTAAATTTTAATCTCTCATATGCTTACTAATACATTATTCATTTTGTTAAACATATAATCTATTTGTGAAACATACACAAATTATTCTATGTTATGTTAAAAATGTGATTTAAAGTTCACATTTCTACTAAAAACTAAAACTATCACAAAATCATATCAATTAATCAACACTTAATAATAGGTTTTCTGTTAACATTATATGCTTGCTTGCACTAAATAAATCTAATAATATTTTATATGTTGGTTAACATTGAAACAAGTTTATTTCTAATAATATTATTGATATCCATTGAGTTGCATCAATAATCTAGAAACTATCACCAAACTCCTAGTAAAGGTAGAGAAGGACCAAAAATGCAAGCTGGAGCAGTTGACATCCCAGTTCCACCTCTACCTACACTATGTCCATTACTTGGACATCACACATGTCGATGGACACGGTGTGCCAGCTCAAATCAGGAAGACTCACATGACCTCATAGAAGGAAGATACCAAGAGCCAGGCGGATGGCGGGAAGGAGCACCCCCAGGTGCATACACACTTCATAGTTCCAGATCAATGATTTGGTAGTCTATAGGTAGTAATGCCAAACTCTGTCAGGTTAGCTCAGATATCTTTTATGCTCTGGTTTAGGAGGATGGTTTTGGTTTCTTCTTTTATGTATATGCTTTTTTCTCCAACTGAACATGGAAGATCTGGTCTGGTTTCCCTTGGTGGTAGACCAGAACCATCCATCGTTACTTTCAACTTGCGCAACTAGGGACCCCCTGGTCTAGTTTCCGTCTAGGAAGACCAGGAAGACCACCTTTTATATCATATTATTTTCAGTAATATAGATTCCTACAATTATAATTTTTTTTGTGGTGTGTTCACTCTTTGTAAATTATTTTTGTTTTCACTTTATGTTAATGCTAATAGTTAAGTTTACACTTTTTATTGATCATTTATATAATGCTATTAGTTTATTAATCATTTATATAATACTATATATTTTATTAATCATTCAAAAGGTTTATTTTGGTATACAATTAATATTTAAATATTTTTTCATATTTAATTTTTTTAATGTATTTTAATTTTAATTAGCCAAGATTATATTTTTTAAAATTTGTTTAAAATATAAAAATTATATATTTGAAATAAAAAGCTATATATATTTACGAAGTTTCTAAACACATCTTATCATTTTTAATATTTAATGTTTAAAAAAAAAAAAATCATCTCTCATTTGTCAAATTTATAATTTTAACATATTAAAATAATATATAACATATATTATGTATTAGTCATTTATAAAAATACTTCACTAAAATGTCTTCATATATATAAATATATGAATAACCTAAATTTATAATTTTAACATATTAAAATAATATATAACATATATTATGTATTAGTCATTTATAAAAATACTTCACTTAAATGTCTTCATATACATATAAATATATGAATAACCATTACATTATTTACATGATCTTTATTTGAAGAAATTATAATATATTATTAAAAAAAAATCAAAATACATTATAATTTTATTTTATAGAGTTTATTTTAATTAAATGAATAAAGTATTTTGTTTTTGTTTACTAGTTTATTTATAATTTTAACTGTGACTCGGGGGCATATAAGCTGTCAAAATCACTCGAGTATTGTATTCGGCTTAAACCATATCAACCCTTAACAACCCTTAACATAACTGGATTTTTTGTCCCTACAAATTTCGAACCAATAACTTTAACATCACAAAATGTCTTATTATCTCATAAAAATTTGTCAAAACATTTATTATCTCACATACTTTTTTTTTTTTTTTCTTTTTATTATCTCATAAAAATTCTATAAAAAATAGCCAATGAAAGAAAAAAAATAAAAATAAATTAAAACCATAAAAAAAATCCACAACTTCAACTTGGTCTACTCATTACCTAAAAAGATTATACAAGGCTTAATTTATAATGGCCATCTTAAACTTGTATATACATTGAATCTAAATAATAAATTATTTAAATTTCTTATGCTTCAAACACAAATCTCGTCATTACATTACTTCTTTCTTCGTTGCCTCATGCGAAACCATCCTTATTTTTACCTTGCACGCAAATTAAAGAGTTGTTGTTGTTTTAAACCAAAATTTTCGTAAACTTATACAATTTTCACGCTCACATTTGATTTTTCAGCCAAAGTTTGAAGTTGAAGGTTTTATTTGGCCTTATATCAAGGCAAACGACAATTTTTACTAAATAAATTTTGATAAACTGATGATATATTTACACTGAATAATGGTGAGGTTGATTAATGGTAGAATTGACGTTAGCATAAATTCACCAAACATTTAATGTTTGTCCTTACCGTACATTTATTACATATTATACCATAGTCTTTTGGCATAGCCGTTTGTTACGTGTCCACAACGACCGAGATGGAGGCCATGTAGAATTCGTGTCCATCAATGGAGGAAATAAAGTGAATCATATGGATTTTAAAGCAATTGAAGGAGACCTAGAAGTGTATTTGGATCCTAGCGAAGAGAGGACACGTGCTTATCGCTTTGTTGCTTCAACCAATGCTAGTTGATATTTACTTAGCACTGCGTAACTGACTCTCTCTTTGTTGTGGTTGATCTTTACCTGGCACTGCATAACCATCTCTCTTTGTTGTGGTTGATCTTTACCTGGAACTGCATAACCCTGGAACTATGTAACCATCTCTCACTTTGCATACAACGCCTCTGGTGCAATTTTCCTTCCCAACATGTCATCCTATTCACATTGTAAAAGTTTGTTGATCCTAACTGTCAATAAATTTTATCATTTTAAGATATATATTTTCATATGTGCATATAGTCAATTTCTAGTTTGTGATTTTTTTTTTTTTTTACAGAACACTTACTTCATTTTCTCTTCTTCTTCATCATTTGTTGTAGAAGGCATTATCAAATTCCCAATTCGCCTCACGATATCGAAATTTTTGATATCCTTGCATGGATATCTGTCTCTATGTTGTTTCTCTGATGAGATCTATTCTTTATCTCTGCATGTATTTCATACAAGTATAGGAGAATCCCTTCAGTTTTACAGTAATTTTCTGGCCTGTGCAAAAAACATTACACAATACTTACCTCCTTAGACACCATAAGCATTACTTGTAGCATTTCTTGTGGCTTGACTGTCTGTCCCTACCCATAAGCATTTTATGTGGCTTGATCGTCTCTACCCCTTACTTAGGAAATTGTTCGTGATATCACCAAACTGTCAATGGATGGAGACGAAGTACAATGATCTATGCTCAAGTCTTCCAATGTTAGGGTTCTACTGCTACTTGGCCTTGATATTATTCTTATCTATCAGAGGATCCCGTGTAAGAGCCTTACTATATATGCACTAAGCTAGGGATTTCGATTGAGGACAAGTGCTCAGGCCTACTCATCAAGGGAAGAGCTCAGGTAAATGAAGGATCTTGGGTAGCACAACACTGAAAACAAGACCGACCTCTAGTTTGATAAGAATATCAATAGTTCATTACTGTAGATCTCAGAAGCATTCTCTGCAAAACAATTTGGAAAATAAAAAACAAAGGTACCATAATTACTTTGTATTTTCTAGTATGTTCTTTTTTCCATTGAAACTCACTACTCAAAACTAAAAATAAAAGTGTCGCCTTCTGTTGTTTTGTGCAGGCTTATTGAGAATGCAAATTTTCCATATAATACAACCGAATAAGACAATACTAAGGCTCAACAACATCGATCACCATCATCATCTCTCCAAAAGGAATGCACTTGAATTCTACTCCATAATCCCATCCTTCTCCATGAAAATCTCTTAGATATTTTTCAAGACAACAATGTATTGAGAAATTTGATATAAAATCCCATATTATATTCCCACTATTCATTTCCCACTACTCATTGCTATTGGATTTGGGCTGTATTACAAAACTTTAGTGTAAATATGAAGCACCCAGAGACAATTTTTTTTTTTTTCCATTGGGAATCCCTTACCTGTAAACCAATCTATGGAATATATGTTCTAAGCATTTTTCCGGTCTTCACAGATAAGCAACGTGCTTTTGACTGTCCCGTAGGTACTTTTTACTGCAAATAAGCGTTCTTTAGGCCATATGGTATTTCAATCCATAGCAACAGAGACCACCAAGATGAAGATATTATGAATCAAGTCAAACACTACCATGAAATTCTTCCAGTTACTCCTCGCTCTATTCATAACTAAGTGAATAAGCATCCTATATATCTGAAACCCTCATGCTCCACGAAATATTGCAATGGAATTTTACATGGAAAATCGAGCTTTGAATGGCTACTTGCATGGGGTTCGATCTCACCCATCCAAGTTTCGCTGAGAATCCAGGGCTTGGAGCTTGCGTTGCATTCAATGAATTACCAAGTCTCCATGTTCCACTCAAATAAAATGAGTGTTGAGGTTTTTTGATGTGTGAAGAACACTTTTTGATTTATATTTCTCCTTTGCCATCCTATTAATTGATCCATCAACAAGTGTACTAACACGCTTTGGGTTCTGCTAATAAAATATATTTCTCTCTCCACCTTTTTTGATGTGCGAATAACAACACTTTTTGATTTATATTTCTCCTCTGCCATCCTATTAATTGATCCAACAACAAGTGTACTCACATGCTTTGGGTTCTGTTAATAAAATATATTTCTCTCTCCATCTTTTAGGGTTTTGGGTGTCAAGATCCATTTAGGGTTGGATTCATGGAATTAGAGGCAACCTAGTTTATAAAATTGTCGATTTAATTGGCTCTTTGGAAAGCGAAAATTTATGGTAGCGCATCTAATTTTCAAGAAGATAAATTTAGTAACACTGTTTTTTTTTTTTTTTAATTTTCAATTTTTTTTTGATTTTTTGATTATTTAAATTTCATCAAATAAATATTTGCACTTCTCCAAAAAATTTAACAAAATCATTATTTTTAATTATCAAGTTTTTTTTGTTTCCATATCCTTTGATCATAGCTATAGAAATCTTTTTATCCAAATCAAAATGAACGACTATTACAATTACTTAATAATTTGTATACATATATAAGAATGATACATCTAGAAGTTTTATCTGATTTTAATCAATTCAAATCATCCAAAATTGAATGAAAATCCAAGATCAATAAAATAATAATAATTTATATAACCCCCCAAAATACTACAAGAGTAAACTATGATTATGATCTCAAATTTTGTGTAAGCATCAAAACATATGGAACTTAACAAAAATTGGCACCCATCTCTAAGATATTGATCACTGTCCCTTGTATAATTTATATGCTATACAACACCATGCTGACACTCACCTCTTTGTAACAGTTTGTAAGAGTTTCAAAAGTTTTTTCGCTGGAGTTATCATTCATACATTTCTAAATGTGGCTAGAGAATAGTCAAACACCTCTTGGAAATATCAAAGAGATCAGAGTAGAAGAATTCTAGTTACCTCTACTATGTATCAAAGAACATCACAACTTATAGATGCATTTTGATTTATATCTTAAATTTAAATTTGAGTTTCATGTTCAAACCATATCTCATTGGTAAATGAGAGAAGATTCTCTTGGCTGCTGTGGTTGATGAAAGAAACAAGGCAAAAAATATGGTTGTTGATGTGGTTGTTGTTGGAAACATTTACATTCTATCCAATCTTACACTATTTTTTTTGTTCAAGGTAAGGATTCACTTGCAAATCATAGAAACAATTCTTATGATTTGCAAGTTATTCATGCAAATATGCAATGTAATGACTTAAATAAATAGTTATTCAAATCAATCAAAACATATACTTAAACTCAATAAAACAGATTCAATATAAAGTATACTATCATATTGAAGAAATAGTTCTTTCAATGCAATAATAATTAAAACAAAACAAGATTATAATTAAATGATAAATAGTTATCATTAACTACAATTAAATTTCCATGAATCTATAATCGAATTCTGATTAAAATATATTCCTCTCTGTAAATATAGCTTTAAGAAATTAAAGATTTAAATCAAAACTGAATTAACAAGAAGAAGTAACAACAAATTTTCAAATCATACGGTAATGCAAGTGAATGAATTTTTTTTGTTAACTTTAAATAAATCTATTCTTAAACAGTCCTTTAGAATCCCACAGAAAGAGAATCCCTTTAATACACCATTGTAATAAAGTGCTTCTTTCCCTACATAATTACTTCCCCTAGTTTCAGATCTGGAACCCCTTTGACACTCATGAATAAACATAGTTTTATACATTCATTTTCCTACAGGTCGAATCCCCCTTTAGTCAGCCAAAACTTGCTCCTCAATCAACTACAAAATTCAGAACAAAATCAACTACAAAATTTGAAAAATGTTAATTCTAGACAGAACCCACCCAAAAAAAGCATCATATCTCCCAACTGGTTCCACATCTTCAAATATTCTCTTAGAACAAGGTAAATGGGCCCGTTTTTGAGGTGGGTTTTCAATTGTTTGAATAGATTGATCACTGATTGCCTAGAAATCGACCTGGAAAAATTCTTCCTCTGCAATAGCATAAAAACAAATATGGTCCGCCTCCTTCCTAATAATATCTCTCCCAAATGGTTGAGTTTCTGGGAATTTTTTTTTAGGATAAGATAATTGACCCTATTTCGGAAGTAGGTTTTCAACCGTTTAACTAGATTTCTATTTGTTTTCTCAGAATCTAAGTTTGAAGTTAGCCTCCTGAAACTGATCCAAAATCTAGTCTGACTCACTTAGGTTATGATTTATCCAAATATCTTCACTTTCTGAGAAAATCCTATGGAGGTTAAGTGAATCGACCCATTTTGGAAGTGGGTTTTCAACCATTTTCTCAAATTCCTCACTGTTTGGCCGAGATTGAATCTAGAATTTTGCCTCCGTTCTTCCATAAAAGAAGCCGAAAGATCATCTCTTGAAAATGATACAAATTTACCAATATATTTTTCCCAATCATTACACCCTAAATAATTTTAACTGAATGAACTATTTTGGAGACTATAGTTGAACTACAGATCTGTAATAGACACCAATAACAAAAACAAATCAAATTCATAGCAAAAATCTATTAAAAGATAATCTACAAGATCTCCAAATAAAATAAAATCTGATTGATATCACATATTCTAAATAAAAAAAAACTATATAATTTAACTGGACATTATGTTTTGAAATTGAGGATATTATGCAAATTTGAGGAAATTAACTTCAAAATACTTAATAATCACTTAATTGCTGGCAAATTTAAATCAACCAATTAAACAACATTTTAGAATCACATGTTAATTATTGAATGATAAAAATATTCCTCGTAATCTTGTTTTAGAACAAAGTGAATGTGAGGAATTCATATTAATACTATTTCCAATAATTAACCAAGTTGTTGTGATTTAATAATGTCCAATGAAAGACAAACCAATCACCTAAATAATAAAATATTTACATGACTATATAAGAAAATCAAACAAAACAAACCATATCAATGGAAATATGTCAAAGAGAAAAAGATGATGAGAATGTCAAAAGGACAAACAAGACATGAAAGACACTAAAAATATAAAACCAAGAACAAATCAAGGTGACATTACCAAAATTAACAAGGGCCCCCCTTTACTTTCTTGAAAAATAGAGGGGGGTTGTTGTTTTCCACAACAATTGGTGATACATAGGGACGAATCAATTATCTTTGGTTAAGATAATAGGACTAAATTTACCAAAGATCGAAATGAAAGCTTCCAAAAAAATTTCTTACACACACCACCATTCCGAAAGGTCCCACATAAGACATAATCAAATCAAAACAAGCTTTTAACAATGAAAGTACTTGAATGCTTAATTCCAAAACAATGAATCCAAATATGAGAAAATTTATTAACTTTAAATTACATCTCTACTTTTGGACAACAAAAATAGCTAGGAAGCTTTAAGGATTAGTATGCATATGTTATAAAATTTCTTCTTTTCTTGACATTGCTTCGTTTCCAGCAGGCCTATTCAGTACCCCGATGAAATTGTCTCGGTACCATGTGTGCATTTACCCACTGCCAGCGAGCCTGTTCAGTACCCCGACGGGTTTACACACACTTCCCACATAAATGTGCTTTCAACTCTCTAATGAAACCTTTTTGATAAATATATTTGTATAATTGCTTCCAACAATTAAGTGAAGAGAGAGGGGTGGTACAAGAGGGTTTAGCTTGAAGTATTGGATGCGATACCAGTTGAGTTTGACCTCACTATTTCTCTTCAACTACCAAATTAGAAGATTTTAATTGTGGTGGGGATGGGAGGGATTCAAAGTAAAGAATGTTGGAAATTCTTTCCTTATAAAGATAAGCTTATAATACTTGAAACACGTCTTAATGTTCCCCATGTATAATGGTTAATGTACAAGAAAAGTGAAAACTAGGTATATATGAACTTTAGATAAATGAAATCCTATTTAAAAATATAGAGTAAGGATTTCCCTATGTAAACCAACTGGTGTATATTAGAAAGATCTTCCCTCATATAAATTTTAGAAATGTAACAAAATTAAATCAAGACTAAGAGCGAAGATAAGCTAGTCAAATCCAAAAAAATCAAATTCTAAGCTAAAAGTGAAATTAAATCACTAATCAAATGAAACTACAAGCTTGAAAGAAAGGAGAAACTAATAAGCCAAAAAATCAAGAAAGACAATAAGACAAAAATGAAAAGAAATATCTCAACATAAGAAAGAAAATTGATATGTGTTTCAATTATGTTGAGATCTAGATAGGTTATGCCTTAAATGCTTTAGAATGAATTAGATTTTTTTTTGCAAAATTAAAATTCTAACTAAAGAGCAATTATGATTTACCAAAGTATTACATATTGTCCATATTTCAAATCGTACTTATTGCAACAATGATTAAGCTTTAAATGATTGGTTTTAAGAATAAATATTATAACATAACTTTAATGAAAATCATGAAAAATAAGATGATAAGTGTAACACACCCACGACAAGGCTAAAAATAAAAAAAATTCATCCTCCTTTCGTGAACAAATTCTCTCTCTCCACGGGTTCTAATTTGGAAAGTTCGGGACTCAGCCTGACCCTCCAGTCAAGATTCTTCGATTCTCTAAGTCAAACGAGACTTTGAGACCTTGATAGTCTCACCTCTTAATCAAACACAAACCCTTTCGGCCTTTGGTGTAGGTTTTATGATACCTGCGACCTTCTCCTTCGCGCTTCAACGAAGTCTCATAGTTGGTGTTAGCCCCTTTTCTCTTGGCCCCTCCTTAGATGTGACCTTGGGTGATGACCTCACACAAACACACAATTGCAAGCGTGACCGAAGGCGGTTTGAAACCAAACTACTTTTCGGCCTGCAATTATCCTCAAGCCTCCACATGTCCTTTCTCCAAAACCATGGTTTGGATTGCGGCCCACCCTCAAATTTTTAAAGTTCGCACACCTGCGATCTTCGCAATGCTACTGGACCGTCGATCTCATGATCTTGACAGTGCCTTTGAACTGACGGCTTAGATATATCCCTTTCAAAGCTGCAAATCATATCTGACCTCTTTCAAATCAACGACTGTGATTTGTTTCAGAATTCTGGACTTCAGAATTCTCAAGTCTCAAACTTTCCTTTCTTCCGTACGTCAATCTTTCGGAGTCGATAATTTGTGGACAACTGTCCTTCTCAATCAACGGCTCTGCCTATGCTTTGAGGATTTGACCTTTCAACTAGATCAACGGTCCTGCGACCCTTTTCTCGATCAACAGTCGAGATTTCCTTTGGGTCTCTGGACTTCTGAGATCTCAAATCTCAACTTTACTTCCCCTCGAAGTATGCGGATTCCTACCGCATGTCCACTTGAATCGAATGGTTGAGGCTTACTTTGGGTCTTCACCTGAAATCTACAGATTTATGCCACCTATCCTCTTGATCTGATGGTTATGGATTACTTAGGGACTTTACCCAGAATCCATAGATCTACGCCATATCTCTTCTGGATTAGACGGTCTATATTCTCCTCGGATGATTCGATGCTTGAGATTTACTTCGGGACTTCGGCTCTCTGGGCTTCTGGAGTTTCAACTCTCAATCTGAAACTCTCGAAGTCATTTCTTCAGAGTTACTGATTTGATGAAACATGTCTCCTGGCGATCAATGGCCAGGATCAACTCCGAGACTTCGGGACCTTGGCCAGTCCACCCTCCCATACACACAAACATTAAAGCTCGTGCACCTTACCTTAGATCGAACGACTATCATCCCTTCACGCTCAAATACAATGGTTTGGATCTGTTTCTTCCCAGTGTTTCTCCTCTGCTTCCCTAGACACTGATCTAACGGTCTAAGCTTCTCCCCGCAACCGTTCTGACGACGACTGTCGCTCCTCCTTCTGATCTTTTGATGTATTCCGACTTGGGAGAGTTTGGTATATATTCAAAGGCCTCAACCTTCGTTCCTCCTGCGAGTCTATATATCTCGGGTCTCGCCTTTGTTCTTGAAAACATTATCTCTTCTGAGATTTTTGATTCTCTCACACTGACGTTGCTGAGGGATTTCGTTACTTCGCAGATTTCCGAAAGGGCTCACGCCCACCCATCTCGCAACTATTCAGGGTTTGGCGGTCATGATCCGACCAGTACTGAGGTGTCTATCAATCGATGGTTCACATCAATTGTGGGGTCCCAACATGCCTTCTCTTTATCAGAGAACTTAACCTCCGCAATTTGGAATTACTCGCCCAACTTGGTTGAATTAGAGTCGTTAATATTCCAACCAACAAGATCAACGACAATGGTGAATTGCGGGCCACGAACTAGCGCGTTCGCTACTTTCACCTTCACACTCCACAATGATTCCCCACCCTTGATATTCGTCCATAGATCGATGGTTGTAACAATTAAACATCTCGAAGCTTCGAGTTCCAAGGTTCCTAGACCCGGGTCATATGGGTCTTCATATAACTCTTAGGATATGATCCCCGCTCTTAGTCAGGTTTTTGGTTAAGGAAATAACTGCAAATTCAGAGTCTCCTAGACTATTGATATGAAGGAAATGCCTTCCCAACTCGTAGATATTTAAGCTCTGAATCAAGGTAATGTAACTTATGAGGTTACCAAAACGGTAGCTAGTCCAAGAGGCTTTCTCCAACTCTGGAATGGTGATGTAAATCCCTGAGGAAAGCGTCTTCGAGCGACTAAACTGGGGCATATGGAAAATCAAGCAGAAATATAGGTTCTCAAGGGAACTAACACATACTCATAACTTAATCATTTAATACAAAGAAATAAGCCTTTATAGACATATAAATACTCGCATGCATCCATTATTTACAATTCAAAACACAAGGCAATAAAACACTTATCAGAACCATAGAGCGTGATGCGACCATTAAAAAGGGTGCTCGTTTCTACCCAACCATAGGCTTAGTCACTCCAATGAATTTATCACTGGCCACCCCTGAGCTTAAACCATGGTGCTTTGAGAATGAATCTCTTACTTCCAGCTCAACGAAAGTTAGGGACGAAGGTTACTCTCCTTCTCCCAATACATAAATAGATCAAGATGAAGGTTACTCTCGTTCTCCCAATACATAAATAGATCAGGATAAAGGTTACTCTCCTTCTCTCGGCTTAATCTCTAGTTTCTGTGATCAGAACTCACTGTTCCTCTTTCAGTCCTTCCTTGAACCTGAGAGCTTCCTCTCTCATCTCTGCATTTTATTCCCAGGTCTCCCTCTACCCACCACACTTCCTTTCTTGCCTTCCTCAGTAAGATTGTGTGTGGCTCGAATTCCCATTCTATGGTCAGGTCTGGAAGCCTTACGGATGGGGAGTCTGCCCCATCCCCTCATTAACTTTTGAGGAGGCCTTCCCACCTACCATCCCGACTGTAATTCATTCCTGGGTCAGAGGGTTTTTCTGATCTAAGTGATTAATTCCAACATGGTACTGGTTCGGTGGAGGTTAACACAACCATTCTTGGTCCCCTCCACCACCTTTCACAACATTTCATGGTCTCTCTTAGCACATCTCCTCTTTCAACAATAATGCAACATAACCATTTTCTATTAAAATAACAGAATTTACATTCATCAACCTTCTACATGAGGTCCATCAAATCAAACATTCACACTTTTAAGTTTTCCATAGTTCCTYGGCCCATATAGTTATATTTACAAACTGGGGGAAACATGGTGTTACAATTCCCTCCCCCTTAAAGGAACATCGTCCTCGATGTTCTATCTGTCATCATGACATGTATGTATAGGAGTAAACAAAATCAGATATGCCTGTCACATGACATCCTCCATTTCCCACGTAGCCTCATTTGGGCCAAAGTGTTTCCACTGCACCTTGACCTGTGCAGTGGTTTAGTTCCCGAGTGAGGCTTCCTTCCTGTCTAATATGCATTGGGGTTCTGGCAGGAATTATTCCTCCGGATCCACTTGGATCACAGTCCAGTCAATTATATGATTAACATCATGTAGATATTTCTTCAATAATGAAACATGAAAAACATTATGTGCCTTTATAGTGGGAGGAAGTGCTATCCTATAGGCTACATGTCCCACCCTATCTAAGACTTCAAAGGGTCCACAATATTGAGGTGCCAACTTGGCACAGGTTCTCATTCTCAGGGAACTCTTCCTGGGTCTAACTCTGAGGTAGACATGGTCTCCTGTCTTGAACTCTCGGGGAGTTCCTTTCCTATTGGCATATTTTTTTTGTCTATCCTGAGAAATCAACATAACTTGTTGTTCCATTTATTTCAGCATGTCGGGTCTGATTGTAATTCTATCCACTGGATTATTCCATTTGATTGGAATCTTTCACTGTCTACCGTAGACGGCTTCAAAAGGGCTCATCTTCAAGGATTCTTGATAACCGTTGTTGTAGGCAAATTCTACCAATGGTAGGTAGTCTTCCCACTTCTTAGGTTGGTGCATTACACACATCCTTAGCATGTATTCCACTATTTGGTTCACTCTTTTTTTTTTTCCATCAGTTTGAGGGTGATAGGTTGTGATGAACAACAATTTAGTCTCAAAGCTAGCCATTAGGGATTTCCAAAATATTGAATTAAATTTGGTGTCTCTATCAGATATAATTTCCTTGGGCATGCCATGCAGTCTGAATATCTCCTTCATGAAGATGTTGGCAATATCTATTGCCTTGCAGGTTGACTTGACAGGGACGAAATGGGAAGACTTACTCAGTTTTTCCACCACGACCATGATGGCATCATTTTGCTTGGTCAACTTTGGTAATCTGGTAATGAAATACATGGAGATGGTTTCCCATTTCCATTCTATGATTGGTAGGGGCTGTAAAAATCCTGTTGGATGCCGTTGTTCTGCCTTAACTTGCTGGCATTCTAAGCACTTAGCTAGATAATTATCTATGTCTTTCTTCAACCTAGGCCAATAGAATTGTTTCCTAGTGGTCGTGATCATATTCTGATATCCTGGGTGACCAGTATATGGTCTCTTATGTAGTTCATCCATTATGAACCTCTTCAAGTCGTCACAGTTTGGAATATACAATTTGTTTTTGTAAGTCTGCAGTCCTTCCTCGATCATCTGGTAGCCTTCATACTTCAGCCCTGTAGGCCCTTGTATTAGATATGCGGTCACAATATTGAAGAATGCATCCGTCTCTTATGCATTTATGACTATTTCCATGACATCTGTTTCATGGGTGCTTACTGCTACCAGATGAATCGTTTTTATACTTCTGCTAAGGGCACCGACCACCCTATTTTCCTTTCCTTTTATGTGTTTGATTTCAAAATTGAATTCACTTAGGAGATCCATCCACCTAGCTTGTGTCACACACCCACTACAACAACTTAGATTTTTCATCTTTTTCTTCGAGGAACATAATCCTTGAGACTTCTATGGGGCCTAGCGCAGGCCCTTTCTTCCCTTATCCTCCTTCAAACGACCACAAGTTGGCCTTAGCGCAAGTGCTTTTCACAACTTGCGAGTCGGGAATCAAGACTCTCGACTCCCCTTTCTCCAAACACCGATACCCGAGACACTATACTGGTATGGCTACCTCCTCACTAGCGCCTGCTACATGTAACCGTAGGCTAGGCCAAACACTAGCACCACTCGCAACCATGCCAGTTGAGGTGTTGAGCTCTTGTGCTCCTCCTTTGTGAATCCCCGAGACATGAGAGGTCAATGTTGCGTGGACTCTGCCAAAGCGACACGCACACACCACTTGTCAACCCCGCTATACTTTGCTTACGAGATGTGTCACCATCGCCCGTCGCACAAGACCTCGACTCTCGACATTTCGTGGCCTTAGCGATCAAGGTGCAGCTTCTTCATCCTGTGAAACCCTGAGCCATGATAAGTCAACAGTAGGTTGAATCTTACCCAGTGTGACATGTGTCCACCACTGGTCACCCGCTTCCTAGGATAAATACTAGCGCTACTCGCATCTCGCGACTTCACGAGTTGGAGTGTTGAGCCCTCATTCTCCTCCTTCACGATCTCCCGAGATACGATAAGTCAACAATGGGTTGACTCCTTCCCAGGCGACATGTGTCCATCACCTGTCACCCATTCCCACCATTCTCTGGGCGCTTGTTGTTACACCACCTGTCAACCATGTGGTCCCCACTTACGAATAGGTCACGTGTTTGCACGAGCCCTCGACGCTCGACACCTCGCGACTTCTACAATAAAAAAGAAACTCCCTCAAGTTCCGAACCCTTGATAGGAGATAACCACGAAAGTTATGATCCAACGGTTCTCTCGTGCCTTGGATCCAACAGTCATGATCACGTCGCGATCTTGCGAACCGTGAGTTCATGCAGCCCTACCCTTGACCACTCCAAGTTGCAAGTCAACAAAATGTTACTCTCCTACCTATACAAAGGCTAAAATTGACGGTCAATAGGGCTCCGTCAGATCCTTGGATCTACGGTCCGGGATCCCATCGCTACATACGAAGGCTGAAAGGGTCGAGGTGTTAACGCATGCGCTCCTTCTCTAGTTCCAATGGTCTCGATGGATCCGGGGTATTCCCGAAAGGATTCTGACCGTTATTCTACCAAATGATAGGGTATTCTCTCTTTCTATAAGTGGGCTTGCTATCCCTTCTGAGCTTGAATCACGAAATTCAACTTCTCGGGGCTCCAAACTCCCACGACTCTGAGACCTTAGAGAGTTATCCTTCCTTACATAAGGTTTCTAGACCCGGATCACATGAAACTTCAGATGGTTCTTGGGAAATCGTCCCAAATCTTATTCGAGTCTCTGGGTAAAGGTTCGGCATGGTTCCAGGGTTTATGGGGTAATCCCCAGGGAAGAGTACTCTTGAGGGGCCTTCCCAGAATATTATGAGAATCAAGCAAACAAACGATTCTTGGTGGAGAGAACTCATTCCCCAGACTTAACCATTTGTACAGAAACCAACAATGACATATAAGCATACACATGCATCCATTAATTCTAGTTTAAAACACAAGGCAATCGTTCCACACAGAAATTATTATGGGCATATAAACATAAGCATGTATTCACGATATTAAATTCGAAATACAAGGCATAACACACTTATCAGATCCACCAACATGATGCAACTGCTGAGAGGGGTTCTCGTTTCCACCCAACCGTAGGCTCAGTGATTCCAAATGAATTTACCACTAGCCACCCCCGAGCTAGACCACGATGCTTTGAGGTTCAGTCTCCTACTTCCAGCTCAACAGAAATCAAGGACAAGGGTTACTCTCCTTCTCTTGATGCAGGAAAATAATCCAGGACGAAGGTTACTCTCCTTCTCCTGGTATTCAGAACTCCTTGCATTTCTAGTGTTTTTCCAATCTCTTTCGCGATCCTCGTCGCGCGCACTGCTCTTCCCCCCTACCACATTTCCTTTCTTGTCAATTTCTGTTTGCAAGGTTGCGTGTGGTGTGAATTATGCCATCCGTGGTTAGGTCTGAGGGTTGTTACATATGGGCGATTCACCCCCATCCCCTCATTAACTCTTGAGGAGCCTCCCCACCTACCAATCTGACGGGAAATCCATTCCAGGATCAAAGAGTTTCTTTGGTTTGTGAGCAAGTATAAACCACTACAGTACTGGCTCGGTGGAAGTTAACGAAACCATTCCAGGTCCCTTCCACCACCTCTCATTAGCCATCATGGTCTCCTTTAGCACATCCCCCTCCCAACAGTCATGCAACACATATTCATAACATAATTTACATTCATCAACCTTTTATACAAAGGTCCGTCAAATAAAACATTCACGTCTTTGAGTTTGCCATAGTTCTTGGACAATATAATTATTTTTATAGACTGGGGGAAACAGGGTGTTACAATCCCCCCCCCCCCTTAAAGGAACATCATCCTCGATGTTCTATCTATCAACATGACGTGTATGTACAGAAGTAAACAAAATTGGATATGCATGTTTCATGGCATATTCCATTTCCCACGTAGCCTCATCTGGGCCAAAATGTTTCCACTGCACCTTGACCTGTGCAATGGTTTGGTTCCTAAGTGGGTTTCCTTTCTGTCCAGTATGCATTGAGGTTTCAGCAGGAATTCTCCCTCCAGTTCCATCTGGATCACAGACCAGTCAATTATATGATTAGAATCATGTACATATCTCTTCAATAATGAAACATGGAAAACATTGTGTGCTTTTACTATGGGAGGAAGTGCTAGCCTATAGGCTACAGGTCCCACTCTATCTAGAACTTCAAAGGGTCCACAATACTGAGGTKCCAACTTGGCACAAGCCCCCATCCTCAGGGAACTCTTCTTGGGCCTAACTCTGAGATATACGTGGTCCCCCATCTTGAATTCTCTTAGATTTCTCTTTCGGTCGGCGTAACTTTTTTGTCTATTCTGAGCGACATTTAGATTTTTTTTTATCTGAGTCACTTGTTGTCCCATTTATTTCAACATGTTAGGTCCAATAGTAAATCTGTTCACGGGATTAATCCAACTGACTGGAGTATTTCACGGTCTACCATAGAGGACTTTGAAAGGGCTCATCTTCAGGGATTCTTGGTAGCCATTATTGTAGGCAAATTCCACCAGTGGTAGGTAATCTTCCCACTTCTTGGGTTGATGCATTACATGCATTCTTAGCATGTCTTCTAATATTTGGTTCACTCTTTCCATCTGTCCATCGGTTTGAGGATGATAGGCTGTGCTAAATAGTAATTTGGTCTCCAGACCAACCATAAAGGATTTCCAAAAGTTGGAAGTAAATTTCGTGTCTCTGTCATACACGATCTCTTTAGGCATACCATGTAGTCTGAATATCTCCTTCATGAATACGTTGGCGATGTCTATTTCCTTGCAAGTCAACTTGACGGGGATAAAATGAGAGGAATTGCTCAATTTATCCACCACTACCATGATGGCATCATTCTTTTTGGTTGAGGTTGGTAATCCGGTGATGAAATACATGGAGATGGTTTCCCATTTCCATTCTGGGATTGGCAGGGGTTGTAATAATCCTGCTGGGGGTCAGTGTTCTACTTTAACCTATTGGAATTCTATGCATTTGGCTAAGTACTCAACTATGTCTTTCTTCAATCCAGGCCAATAGAACTATTTCCTGGTGGTTGTGATCATCTTTTGGTATCCGGGCTGACCAGTATATGGTTTTTTATGTAGTTCATCCATTGTGAACCTCTTCAAGTCATCACATTCTGGAATATACAATCTGTTTTTGTAAGTTAGAAGACCTCCATCTATCATCTAGTAGCCTTCATACTTTATTCCTGTGGGTTCTTACTCCAGGTATGAGGTCACGGTCTGGAAGAATGTGTCTGTTTCTTGTGCATTCCTGACTCTTTCCTTGACATTCGTCTCCCAGGTTCTCACCGCTGCTAGATGAATTGTTTTCATACTTCTGCTAAGGGAATCAACCACCTTATTTTCCTTTCCCTTGATATGTTTGATTTCGAAATCAAACTCACTAATAAGGGCCATCCACCTAGCTTGTCTAGCATTGAGTTTTGGTTGGTCAAATAGATATCGTAATCCACAGTGGTCTGTCATAAGTACAAATTTCCTTCCTAGGAGGTAATGCCTCCACATTTTTAAGGCGTGCACTATGGCGGCCAATTCTAGGTCATGGGTCACATAGTTGACTTCATGCTCATTCAATTTTCGGGATTCATAGTAGACTACACTTCCTCCTTGCATAAGGATGCCTCCAAGACCTTCCTTATAGGCATCTGTGCACACGAGGAAGTCATTTTCAGGATCAATGATCTTCAACATGGGTGCATGGGTCAGTAGATGTTTTAGGGATTGAAATCTTTCTTCACGTTCTCATGTCCACGTGAATTTAGCTCCCTTATTCTGGAGGGCAGTGATTGGACAACCAATCTTGGAGAATCCTTTTATAAATCTCCTATAGTATCTTGCTAAGCCCATAAAGGATCTGATATCTGAAACGTCCTTTGGGGTAGGCCATTCCATGATAGACCTGATCTTGTCAGGGTCTACTGCCACTCCTTCTTCAGATATGACATGGCCCAAGTAATGTATTTGCTTCTGGAAAAAGTCGCACTTGCTAAATTTGGCATAGAGATGATGTTCTCTTAACACTTGAAGCACAAGTCTAAGATGTTCCTCATGTTCCTCTCTATTCTTGGAGTAAATTAATATATCGTCAATAAAAAAAAATACAAATTTGTCTAGGAATTTGCTGAGCACATTGTATATCAAGCACATAAATGTGGCAGGGGCATTGGTTAATCTGAATGGTACTACCACAAACTCATAGTGACCATATCTCATCTTGAAGGCAGTTTTGTGGATGTATTCACCCTTGATTCAGACTTGATGCTATCCATATCTCAAGTCAATCTTTGAGAAGATGGAAGCACCTCCCAATTGATCGAACAGGTCATCAAACCTGGGTAAGGGGTACTTGTTCTTTATGGTTACCTTATTTAGTTGTCTATAATCTATGCATAGTCGGAGGGTACCATCTTTCTTCTTTACAAACAGAACTGGTGCTCCCCATGGAGACACGCTGGGCCAGATATAGCCTTTGTCCATCATTTCTTTTAGTTGTAATTTAAGCTCAACTAGCTCAGGTGTGATGATCCTGTAGGGTGTCCTAGACACTGACACCACTCCTGGTGCAAGTTCTATCGAGATGTCAATGTCCCTTCTCGGAGGTAGACCTGGCACCTCTTCCAGAAATACATCTCTATATTCTCTTAGTGTGGGGTGGTCATTTTGTCATCTTCAACTGATTCCAACACCTGTATCGCATAAAGTGGACATTCCTTTCTGCAATACTTTCTCATTTGGAGGGCTGATATTCGCCTCATCGAGACAGGTTTTTGGATCCCTCGAAGGGTTATCCTTCTTCCTTCTTCACTTACACATTCTAAGGTTTTGTGGTAACAATCCAGTCTGGCTTTATATGTGGCTAGCCAATCCATTCCAATCAACAAGTCATATGATCCTAGGGGTAGTATGTTAAGGGTTGCTTGGGTGGGGAATTCACCCATAGTGAATTGGCAAGATGGTATGACCTTTGCTACCTTTCTTTTGGTGCCAATGGCTAATTGTACCAACCATGGTTTGGCGTGTTTATGTGGCTGTAATTTACACTTATCAACAACCTTAGGGGCTATATAACTCAAATTTGAACCAGGGTCAATTAGAATAGACACTAGATGGTTGGTGATCATACCTTCCATCTCCACCACTGAAGCTTGGTGGTCAGCTTGTTTATTATCCAAGGCTGCATAAATTTGTGGCACACTCCTGGCTACGTCATTGGTGGTGGTAGCTTCTTGAACATTGTAAATTCTCCGACTATTCTGTTGTCGGTGCGGGCAGTCCCTCAGTAGATGTTCTTCTCCACAACCCCAACATTTCAAGGGTTCTCTCTTTGGGTTATCAATCTTTTCTAGGGTAGATCCAGAAGGTTTATTTCCGCTTTGGGAGGGGAAATTCTTCTGATGTACACTTCAGGTTGGGAAGCTCATCCTTGAGTCCTTCTTATAGTTTTTAAATCTTGGGGATTTAAACCCCTTTTTCTGGAATCCCGAAATATTCTTCTGCTTCCAGTTTTTGTGAGGTTTTGTCCGATGCCCTAACTGTTCGTAACAATATCTTGCCTTTCAAATAATGTCTTCTAGGGTCTTTGGCTCATCAAACTCAATCATGTTCTGATAGTCCTTAGGTATTCCACTGATGAATCATTTCACCTTTTCCTTCTCTACTCTTATATAGGGTACGTACCTCAACAATTCGAGGAATCTGATGACATATTCTTCTATGGTGTGTTGCCCCAGTTTGAGTTCATAGAATTCTTTAGTCTTTTCATTGAAATACTTTTCCGACAGATACTTCTTTCTGAAGTATTTCTCAAACTGTTCCAAAGATAGGTCCTCTTCGTGAATCCCTTTTACATTCTTAAGGTCTTCCCACCAAATGGAAGCCTTTCCATTCAAGTTGAAAGTGGCTACTTGGGCCTTCAAGTTTTCTGAGAAGTCATGGACTCTAAAATAATTCTTTAGTCCAAGCAGCCAGGCCTCCACTTCCTCCCCTTTCTTTATTTCACCGTCGAAAGAGGGTGGTTTGGCCTTCTTGAATTCTTAGAGATTGTGACTTTTGGAATGCTTTCTCTTCTTCCGTTTTCTTCGGGAATAAGAACTAGTTCTGCTACTAGAAGATCCCTCTGAGTCACCAGTTTCCTTTCTAGAGGAATCGTTCAACACTTGTTCCTTATCTCTGGGGTGGACCTTTCTCGAGGTGCTCTTCCCAGTGTGGCCACTTAAAAGACCACGTTTCCATATCTTAGGTGGACTTCGACTTTTCTCTATCTGTTGTCGGTCCGTGTGACTGGTGTCAGGTTCATGCTGCAATTGTCTTTGTATGTTGGATAAAATATACAACAAGACTGCATTAATTTCTCTCTGCTTCTCTTCCTCTTTTATCAACCTCTCGTTGTTGGCCTTGTAGATTTGTAGTTCGACCATGAGGCTTCTTACAGTCTCAACTAGATCGGGAGGGGTCTCTACCACTCTCCTTTTGTCAGACACTTTATCTCTGTTGTGGGATCCATCCCCCACTTCGTGGTGCATCACCATTCTATGTGTCTACAGTTTCCTGCGGTTGATCATCCACTTGTTGTGCAAGAAAAACACTTATTGTTAGTCAACATTATATTCATTCACAATCAACGCATAATTCATATTTTTTTTCAAATGCATACACACAATAGGAATTTTCATTCTTAACTTTGGCTTTTGCTAAAGGGGTTAAGATAGAGGTTTACTCCTTTTAAGAGTACTTCAAATGGATTTTCTGTGCAACTTGTTCATGAGCCCAAGCAGGCCAAGTGTTTTAACCATTCTATGATACCAATTTGTCACACACCCACTACAACAAATTAGATTTTTTGTATTTTTCTTCGAGGAACAAAATTCTTGAGACTTCTATGGGGCCTAGCGCAGACCCTTTCTTCACTTATCCTCCTCCAAACGACCACAAGATGGCCTTAGCGCAAGCGCCTTTCACAACTTGCGAGTCGGGAATCAAGACTCTTGACTCCCATTTCTCCAAACACCGATACCCGAGATACTATACGGGTATGTCTCACTCCTCACTAGCGCCTGCTACATGTAACTGTAGGCTAGGCCAAACACTAGCACCACTCGCAACCTCGCCAGTTGAGGTGTTGAGCTTTCATGCTCCTCCTTCGCGAATCCCTGAGACGCGAGAGGTCAATGTTGCATGGACTCTGCCAAAGCGACATGCACATGCCACTTGTCAACCCTGCTATACTTTTCTCATGAGCTGTGTCACCGCCGCCCGTTGCACGAGACCTCAGCTCTCGGCGTTTCGCGGCCTTAGAGATCAAGGTGCAACTTCTTCATCCTGCGAAACCCTGATCCATGATAAGTCAACAGTGGGTTGAATCTTTCCCAATGTGACACGTGTCCACCACCGGTCACCAGCTTCCTAGGATAAATACTAGTGCTACTCACATCTCGCGACTTCACGAGTTGGAATGTTGAGTCCTCATGCTCCTCCTTCGCGAGCTTCCGTGATATAATAAGTCAACAATGGG
Source organism: Picea glauca (assembly GCA_000966675.3). Classification (NCBI taxonomy): domain Eukaryota; kingdom Viridiplantae; phylum Streptophyta; class Pinopsida; order Pinales; family Pinaceae; genus Picea; species Picea glauca. Next base: position 562,933 of record JZKD02S2318474.1, on the reverse strand, counting down.
TTGAATCCTTTCCAAGCGACATGTGTCCATCACCTGTCACCCGTTCCCACCTTTCTCTGGGCGCTTGTTGTTACGCCACCTGTCAACCACGTGGTCCCCACTTATGGATGGGTCACGTGTTTGCACGAGCCCTCGATGCTCGACACTTCACAACTTCTACAATTGAAAAAAAACTCCCTCAAGTTCCTAACCCCTGATAGGCGATAACCACGAAAGTTATGATCCAACGGTTCTCCCGTGCCTTGGATCCAACGGTCACAATCATGTCACGATCTCACAAACCGTGAGTTCATGCATCCCTACCCTTGACCACTCCAAGTCGCGAGTCGACAAAATGATACTCTCCTGCCTATACAAAAGCTAAGATCAACGGTCAATAGGGATCCGTTAGATCCTTGGATCTACAGTCTAGGATCCCATTGCTACATGCGAAGGCTGAAAGGGTCGAGGTGTTAATGCCTAAGTCGAGGTGTTAATGCCTGCACTCCTTCTCTAGATCCATCAGTCTTGATGGATCTGGGGTATTCCCGAAAGGATTCCGACCATTAGTCTACCAAATGATAGGGTATTCTCTCTTTCTATAAGTGGGCTCGCTATCCCTTCTAAGCTTGAATCACAAAATTCAACTTCTCGGGGCTCCAAACTCCCACGACTCTGAGACCTTAGAGAGCTATCCTTCCTTGCATAAGGTTTCCAGACCCGGATCGCATGAACCTTCAGACGGTTCTTGGGATTGTCCCATATCTTAGTCGAGTCTTTGGGTAAAGGTTTGGCACGGTTCCAGGGTTTATGGGGTAATCCCCGGGGAAGGGTACTCTCGAGGGGCCTTCCCAAAATATTATGAGAATCAAGAAAACAAATGATTCTCGGTGGAGTGAACTCATGCCCCATACTTAACCATTTGTACAGAAACCAACAATGACATATAAGCATACACATGCATCCATTAATTCCAGTTTAAAACACTAGGCAATCATTCCACACAGAAATTATTATGGGCATATAAACATAAGAATGTATTCACGATATTCAATTCAAAATACAAGGCATAACACACTTATCAGATCCACCGGCCTGATGCAACTGCTGAGAGGGGTGCTCGTTTCCACCCAACCGTAGGCTCATTGACTCCAAACAGATTTACCACTAGCCACCCCTGAGCTAGACCATGATGCTTTGAGGTTCAGTCTCCTACTTACAGCTCAATAGAAATCAAGGACAAAGGTTACTCTCCTTCTCCTGATATAGGAAAATAATCTAGGACGAAGGTTACTCTCCTTCTCCTGGTATTAAGAATTCCCTGTGTTTCCAGGGTTTCTCCAGTCTCTTTCGCGATCCCGTTGCGTGCACTGCTCTCCCCCCCCTACCACATTTCCTCTCTTGCCAATTTCTATATGCAAGGTTGCGTGTGGCATGAATTCCGCCATCCATGGCTAGGTCTAAGGGCTATTATAGATGGGCGGTTCACCCCCATCCACTCATTAACTATTGAGGAGCCTCCCCACCTACCAATCTGATGGGAAATCCTTTCCAGGGTCAGAGAGTTTCTTTGGTTTGTGAACAAGTATAAACCAGTACAGTACTGGCTCGGTGGAAGTTAACTCAACCATTCCAGGTCCCTTCCACCACCTCTCATTAGCCATCGTGGTCTCCTTTAGCACATCCCCCTCCCAACAGTCATGCAACACATATTCATAACATAATTTACATTCATCAACCTTTTATACAAAGGTCCATCAAATCAAACATTCACGTCTTTGAGTTTGCCATAGTTCTTGGCCAATATAATTATTTTTACAGACTGGGGGAAACAAGGTGTTACAACTTGCCTAGCATTGAGTTTTGGTTGATCAAATAGGTGTCTCAATCCACAATTGTATGTCATAAGCACAAATCTCCTACCCAAGAGGTAGTGCCTCCACATTTTTAAAGCATGTACTATGGTAGCCAACTCTAGGTCATGGGTCACATAATTGATCTCATGCTTATTTAATTTCCTGGACGCGTAGAAAATTAAACATCCCTCTTGCATAAGGATTCCTCCAAGTCCTTCCTTGCAGGAATTTGTACACACAAGGAAATCATTATTCGGGTCTGCGATCTTTAGCACGAGTGCATGGGTCAGGAAGTATTTTAGTTCCTGAAATCTTTCTTCACATTTTTATGTCCAAATGAATTTAATCCCCTTTTTCTGAAGGGAAGTGATTGGAAAACCAATCTTGGAAAACCCTTTTATGAACCTTCTATAGTATCCTACTAAGCCCATGAAGGATCTTCTATCGGATACATCCTTTGCGGTAGGCCATTCCATAATAGATCTAATCTTGTCGGGGTCCACTACCACCCCTTCCTTAGAAATGATATGGCCTGGGTAATGGATTTTCTTTTGAAAGAAGTTGCACTTGCTAAACTTAGCGTAGAGCTGATGATCTCTTAGTACTTGAAGTATGAGTCTAATATGTTCTTTGTGTTCCTCCCTGTTCTTGGAGTATATTAAGATATCATGAATGAAAACCAATACAAATTTATGCAGAAATTTGTTGCGTACATTATTCATCAAGCACATAAAAGTGGCAGGGGAATTGGTTAACCCAAATGGCACCACCACAAATTCATAGTGACCATACCTCATTCTAAAGGTTGTTTTGTGGATGTCTTCATCCTTAATATAGACTTTGTAGTATCTAGACCTTAAGTCGATCTTTGAGAATATGGAAGCACCTCCCAATTGGTCGAACAGGTCATCGATTCTTAGTAAGGGGTACTTGTTCTTTATGGTTGTCTTATTGAGTTGTCTATAATCTATGAACAATCAGAGTGTGTCATATTTCTTTTTAAAAAATAAGACGGGCACTCCCCATAGAGATACACTGGGTCAGATGTAGCCTTTGTCCATCATCTCCTTTAGTTGTAGCTTGAGCTCAACCAGATCCAGCGTGCTCATCCTATATGGTGTTCTAGATGCTGGTACCGCTCTTGGTGTAAGTTCTATTGAGAAGTCAATATCCCTTCTTGGAGGTAGACCTGGTACCTCTTCTAGGAACACGCCCTTGTATTCTCTTAATATGGGGTGGTCCTCTAGGTCTGGTTGGTCATCTTCAATAGATTCCAATACCTGTATGGCATATAAGGAACACCTCTTTCTGCAATACTTTTTCATTTGAAGGGATGATATTTTCCTCACTGAGACATGCTTCTGAATCCCTTGGAGGGTCGTCTTTCTCCCTTCTTGATTTACACATTCTAGAGTTTTATTATAAAAGTCAAATTTAGTTTTATAAGAAACCAACCAATCTATACCAATCAACAAGTCATAAGATCCTAGGGGAAGTATGTTAAGGGTCGCTCGGGTGGGCAATCCACCCATGATGAATTGATAGGATGGTATGCCCTTTGTCACTTTTCTTTTGTTCCCAGTGGTTAATTGCACCAACCATGGTTTAACATGTCTAATTGGTTGAAATTTACACTTATCAACAGTCTGAGGGGACACATAACTCAAATTAGAACCTGGGTCAATTAAAATAGAAACTAGATGGTTGGTGATCATACCTTCCAACTCCACTACTGAAGCTTGGTTGTCGGCTTGATTATTGTCCAAGGCTGCATAGATTCACAACATGATCCTAGCCATATCATTGATGGTGGTAGCTTCTTGGATATTGTAAACCCTCTTACTATTCTGTTGTCTGTGTGGGTAGTCCCTCAATCAATGATCTTCTCCACAACCCCTACATTTTAAGGGTTCCTTCTTTAGGTTATCAGTCTTTCTTGGGGCTGTATTAAAAGGTTTATTTCCACTTTGAGAGGGGAAATTTTGCTGATATACACTTCTAGTAAGAAGGCTCCTATAATTTTTTCCATATTTCTTGAATCTTGAGGATTTAAACCCTTTCTTATGGAATCCTGAACTACTCCCAGTCTTCTAGTCCTCGCGAGGTCTTGTATTACTCCCAAACTGTTCATAACAATACCTCACCTTCCATATAGTTTCTTCCAAGGTCTTTGGTTCGTCGAACTCAATCCTGTCCTGGTAGGTCTGACACAACCCACTAATGAACCACTGCATTTTTACTTTTTCATATTTTATGTAGAGTACATACCTCAGTAGTTGAAGGAATTTATTGACAAATTACTCTATGGTGAGTTGCCCCAGCCTGAGTTCATAGAACTCCTTAGTCTTCCCATCCATGTATTTCTCTGGAAGATACTACTTCCTGAAGTATTTCTCGAACTGTTTCCATGACAAGTCCTTCTCATGGGGTCCTTTCACATTCCTAAGGTCTTCCCACCAAATGGAAGCCTTCCCATTCAGGTTGAAGATGGTTATTCGAGCCTTCAAGTTTTCAGAGTAGTCATGGACTCTGAAGTATTTCTTTAAACCAAGTAGCCATGCTTCAACCTCTTCTCCCTTCTTAATCTCTCCATCGAAAGAGGGTGTTTTGGCTTTCTTAAATTCTTTAGGATCATGATTTTTGGAATGCTTCCACTTCTTTCCTTTCCTTCGAGAATGTGAGTTGGCTCTGCTACTAGAATATCCTTCAGAGTTACCAGCTTCCTTTCTAGAGGACTCCACCGATAAGTGTCCCTTGCCTCCAGGATGGGCCTTCTTCGAGGTACTTTTCCCAGTGTGGTCACTTATGGAGTCATGTTTTCAGATCTCAGGTGGACTTTGAATTCTCTTCTTATGTCATTAGTTCACATGACTGGTTGTGGGTTCATGCTATAGTTGCCTATGTATGTCGGATAAGCTCTGCAACAAGACAATGTTAATTTCTGTCTGTTTTTATTGCTCCTTTATCAATCTCTCGTTGTTAGCCTTGCAACTCTGTAATTCGACCCCGAGGCTCCTTACAGTTTCAGCCAGACCTGGAGGGGTTTCCACCGCTCTCCTTTCGTCAGATTCTTCGTGTCTATTGTGGGAGCCATCCCCCACTTCATAACACATCACCATCCTTTAGTCTTGGAGTTTTCCCGTGATTTACTGACTGCTCAAGTGTTGAAAAAAACACTTATTGTTAGCTAACAGTTTATTAGTAAATGAACAATACATGGTTTAATTTCTTAAATGCATACACACAGTAGAAAGTTTCATTCTTTTCTTTAATAAAATTTTTAACTAGACTTTTTAAGAAAGAGGTAAGGTAGGGTGTCACTCTTTTAAAAGTACTCCAAATAGAGTTTTAAGTGACTTGTCCATAAGCCCAAGCAGGCCAAGTGTTGTAACCATGCTCTGATACCAATTTGTAACACACTCACAACGAGGATACAAATAAAAAAATTCCATCCTCCTTCTGAGAACAAATTCTCTCTCTCCACGGGTTCTAATTTGGAAAGTCTGGGACTCATCCTGACCCTCTAGTCAATATTCTCTAATTCTCTAAGTCAAACGAGACTTTGAGAGCTTGATAGTCTCACCTCTTAATCAAACACATACCTTTTCCACCTCTGGTGCAAGTCTTATGATACCCACAAACTTATCCTTCGTTCTTCAACGATGACCAAACCCAAAAACACAATTGCGGGTGTGACCGAAAGTGGTTTTAAACCAAACTACTTTTCAACCCGCAATTCTCCTCGAGCCTCCACATGTCCTTTCTCGAAAAATGTGGTTTGGATTGTGGCCCGCCCTCAAATTTTTAAAGTTAACGCACCTCCGATCTCTGCAATGCTACGGGATCGTTGATCTCATGATCTTGATGGTGTCTCTGAACTGACAACTCAGATCTATCCCTTTCAAAGCTGCAGATAAGATCTAACCTCTATAAAATCAACGATTGTGATTTGTTTCAGAATTCCAGACTTTGGAATTCTCAAGTCTCAAACTTTCCTTTCTTCTGTATGTCAATATTCCAGAGTCGATGATTTGTGGACACCTGTCCTTCTTAATCAAAGGCTCTACCTCTGCTTCGAGGATTTGACCTTTCAACTAGATTAACGGTCCTACGACCCTTTTCTTGATCAATGGTCGAGATTTCCTTCAGGTCTTCGAACTTCTGAGATCTCAAATCTCAACTTCACTTCCCATCGAAGTATGTGTATTCCTTCCGCGTGTCCACTTGAGTCGAATGGCTGAGGATTACTTTGGGTCTTCACCTAAAATCTACATATTTATGCCACCTGTCCTCTTGATATGATGGCTATGCATTACTTCAAGAGATTTACTTGGAATCCACAGATCTACACCATGTCTCTTTTGGATCAGACGGTCTAGATTCTCCTCGGACGATCTGATGCTTGATATTTACTTCGGGACTCCATATCTACGAGCTTTGGGAGTTTCAAATCTCAATATGAAAATCTCAAAGTCATTTCTCTAGAGTTACTGATCTGCTGACACGTGTCTCCTAGCGATCAATGGCCAGGATCAACTTCGAGACTTTGGGACCTTGTCCAGTCCACCCTCCTGTACACACAAACGTTAAATCTCATGCACCTTACCTTAGATCGGATGAATATCATCCCTTCATGCTTAGATCCAACTGTTATGATCTGTTTCTTCCGAACGTTTCTCCTATGCTTCCCTAGACATTGATCTAATGGTTCAGGCTTCTCCCCGTAGTCGTTCCGACGACTACTGTCGCTCCTCCTTCTAATATTTTGACGTCTTTCAACTTGGGAGAGTTTGGTAGATTTTCAAAGGCCTCAACCTTTGTTCCTATTGCAAGTCCAAATATCTCGGGTCTCACCTTCGTTCCTATTGTGAGTTTAGATATATCGGGTCTCACCTTCGTTCTTGAAAACTTTATCTCTTTTGAGATTTTCGATTATCTCACACCGATGATACCGAGGGACTCCGTTACTTTGTGGATTTCCAAAAGGGCTTACGACCACCCATCTCACAACTATTTAGGGTCTGGCGGTCATGATCTGACTGGTACTGAGGTGTCCACTGATCGATGGTTCAAGCCAATTGTAGGGTCCCAAAATGCATGCTCTTTATCAGAGAACTTAACCTCCGCAATCTGGAATTACTCGCCCAACTTGGTCGAATCAGAGTTGTTAATATTCCAACTGACAAGATCAACGAAAATGGTGAATTGTGGGCCACGAACTGTCACTTCCACTACTTTCAGCTTCACGCTCCACAATGATTCCCCACCCTCTATCTCTATCCATAGATCGATGGTCGTAACAATTTAACATCTCAGAGCTTCGAGTTCCAAGGTTCCTAGACCCAGGTCACGTGGGTCTTCATATAACTCTTGGACTATGATCCCTGCTCTTAGTCAGGTTTTTGGTTAAGGAAATAGGCACAGGTTTAGATTCTCCTAGACTACTGATTTGAAGGAAACGCCTTCCCAACTCATAGATATTTAAGCTCTAAATCAAGGCAAGGTAACTTGTGAGGTTACCAAAATGGTAGCTAGGCCAAGAGGCTTGGTTCAACTCTAGAACAGTGATGTAAATCCCTGGGGAAAGCGTCTTCGAGCGATTAAACTAGGGCGTATGGAAAATCAGGCAGAAATATAGGTTCTCAAGGGAATGAACACATACTCATAACTTAATCATTTAATATAGAGAAAGAATCCTTTATAGACATATGAATACTCTCATGCATCCATTGTTTACAATTCAAAACATAAGAAAATAAAACACTTATCAGAACCATAGAGCGTGATGCGACCACTGAAAGGGGTGCTCGTTTCCACCCAACCATAGGCTCAGTCACTCCAATGGATTTATCTCTGGCCACCCCCGAGATTAACCCACAATTACTTGAGAATGAATCTCTTACTTCCATCTCAATGGAAGTTAGGGACGAAAGTTACTGTCCTTCTCCCAATACATAAATAGATCAAGACGAAGTTTACTCTCCTTCTCCCGGCTTAATCTCTATTTTATGTGATCATAACTCACTGTTCCTCTTTCAGTCCTTCCTCGGACCTGAGAGATTCCTCTCTCATCTCTGCATTTTCTTCGCAGGTCTCCCTCTGCCCACCACACTTCCTTTCTTTCCTTCCTCAATAAGATTGTGTGTGGCTCGAATTCCCAGTCCGTGGTCAGGTCTAGAAGCCTTATGGATGGGTAGTTTGTCCCATCCCCTCATTAACTCTTGAGGAGGCCTTCCCACCTACCAACCCAACTGTAATTCATTCCTGGGTCAGAGGGTTGTTCTGATCTGAGCAATTAATTCCAACATGGTACTGGTTCGATGGAGGTTAACACAACCATTCTTGGTCCCCTCCACCACCTTTCACAAAATTTTGTGGTCTCTCTTAGCACATCCCCTCTTTCAGCAGTCATGCAACACGTAACCATTTTCTATTAAAATAACAAAATTTACATTCATCGACCTTTTACAGGAGGTCCATCAAATCAAACATTCACACTTTTAATTTTTCCATAGTTCCTTGGCCCATATAGTTGTATTTACAAACTGGGGGAAACAGGGTGTTACAATAAGAATGAACAAGGAAAAGTTATTACCTTGGATACATTTCAATATTATCCCATAATATCACAACTGATTTATTCAAACTAATGGAAAAAAAAAACAAAACAAGAACTAAACTGTTCCTAAACTAACTTTTTGAGGGGAATATGACTAAGTATAGTCATATTTCCAGTGGATCCATTCAATTTCTTTCATACCTGCACATATGTACATGTCAAACAGGTAAAATCATGAAGACATGTAACACTTTTGTGAGAATTGGGTCTCCAAAATTCCTAGCGGCATTTTTTTGGCCGAAAAAATGCCGCTAGGAATTTTTTGGTCGAAACATTTTTTAGTCGAAATTTTACACGTCAAATCGAACGGTGCCCCAACAACACCCTCGAAATTCGTGTACAATATTTTTCGGATGAATTTTTTTCTTGCTGTAAGCATATTTTGACTGAAATACTTTTCGACCGAAAGGTTTATTTTTTAACAGATTCAGTTAAAAACTAGGTTTCGACCGAAAGGTTTATTTTTTAATGGATTCCGTTAAAAACTGGGTTTCGGCTAAAAGAATATTTTGGTCGAAAACCTGCAAATGGACTGTTTGGAGGAAAATGCAAATTCTCTCCAGCTTACTTGATCTTTGGAGGTAGCAGACTCCTACAAATACTCAAAATTTAATTTCAGAATTGATGCCAACATTTTGAAAATTGAATCTACTTTCATTGGATATAATTTGTTTTCATTTTCATTGTTTTTATCAAATTTTATTTAATTTTATAAAAAAATCATTGCATAATATTTTTAGATGACATTATGATTCAGTGAAATGAAAAATCCATATCTCTAAAAATACATAGTGAAAAATTATGGAAAATTTATATTCACAATCCTTAAATTGTTCTCTTCAAAAGGGTACTTTTAGATTTTATTTTTAAGTACAAATTAATATAGATACATGGTGGGGGAAAACATGTGTTTAAAATCAACAATTTTTTTAGATTGGTCAACTTCAAAAAATGCTAGAAATTATAATATTCATCGATTAGATTCAAAACTATAGTCATCACAAAATAGAGTCTCTGTTGATTATTGCAGTATATTTCATTTGTCAAAAAAAAGGTTTAATAATGGATACATTGTGGGGGGGAAAATAAGTCATTATCTTTCCCTTCATTTTTAAGGAACACACTGTCAAACAATTTCCAAATTGACATATCAAATCTCAATAACAAAAAATTAAAAAATAGTCAGTAGATAGATTACAAAATTGTTCACAAGTTTTGTTTTTACAATAAAGTGAAATTCTAAATAAAAATAATAATTTTGTTTACTGGAAGATTAAGAACCTGTTAAAATATAATTTACTTTCTCATAAAACAAGCAAAACTGTTACCCATCTTCATGATTTTACCCTTATAGTAATAATAGTAATAAGAATAAAAATATTACTAATTTACTAAAAGAAAAATTAAATCTATTATGTACATTAATTCCTAATGAAACAAAACATAAAACTTTATTTAGAAGAGAACTCTCTTTCAACCAATTCTCCAACTATATATTTATTGAATCATAAAAATGCACATGGGAATCTGATATGGATCTGTGAACTTTGGAAAAAGAGGAGGATAACAAACTAGATTAAAATGATGATTTTATAAGCTCTGAAGCCTGCAAAGAGTTGTTAGTATTAAGAAATAAACCTACATCCCTATTTACACTAATGATACAAGATAATTGGTATTGATTCACAAGATGTTCGTTTTCAAAAGTCTCATCAAATTTAAAAGCAGTAAGATCATGTACTTGCGAAAAAAATCATGATCATGACAATTGAAAAGAACTTAATCACCATATGAGTCATAAACTGGAATGGTCTCTTGATCATTGAAAGCATTATAAATTTGAAGATGAGTTTTTTGGGAAAATTTTTGAATTAACATCTCTCACATTTTCGAATATAGATTGATTTGAGAGATTAGAAATGTGAGATCCTGACATAACCATCACCGGAGGGTGAAGTGTCTCAACATTCTCAATCCTCAATTCACCATTATTAATGACTTCAACTTCTTTCTATGTAAATGTTAAATCTGAACAAGAAGAATGATAAAAAAACATATTTATAAGATTCCTCAGAGCTATTGGATGAATATTTCATTAACAATTCATTATTTTAACTCATGATAGTAGACAATTCATTGTATGTTAAATTTGCAACAACTCCTCTGTTTTCTGGAAAAATGTTCGCATATAAAGGAACTATTAAATTATTAACAAACAAATTCAATTTATTAAACAAACCATGGTATGGATCATAATGACTATTGGAACAAATGAGGTGAAAAGTTTCCCTTTATACAAAATGGTCATTAAAATTACGATTTAATTCCTGAATTTCAATTTCCGTTACTCCATTAATATTCATGATACATAAGTCAGATTTTATATTAATAGAATTGGTTTTAGGAACGTGATGTGTTTGGATGGAATTAAATTCCTGAAAATTATGATTAAAATGCCCTGAATTATGTAATTGCAATTCATGAACACAATTTGAAAAATTAGAGGAAGCTGTTGTAAGAAGCATGCTACTAGAAGAAAAATTATTGTTGTCATTCTTAACTAAAAATGTTGATTGTTGGATTTCTTTTTTAACAATATTAGGGTCAGAAAATTTCATATTAATATTTTCTTGAGTTTGTTTACTAGCTATTTCAATATTCTTTTCATGAATAGAGTCAACAATATTTTCATTAACAACATTAAATTCATTACGAGCAATAGTATATTCTTGTTCATGATGACTATTAGAAATACAAGGAAAAGAAAAAATGTGTTGAAACCATCCTGTTAATTCAAATCTAGAGGGTGACAACTGGCACATCACCACCCCCTTTTTTCCTAGGGTGGTGACGTGATGACAAACATTCAAACCACCTACAACAACACCTGCTCCCACACCTAAAATTTTCCTTCCTTCTGTACAGAATTCATGTGGCTTCGATGGCCCCTCAATCTCCCTAGCAGATTAACCCTTTCATGCCTCCTCTGTAGATGGATAATTTCATTTTCTTCTCAGCCCCGCGAGCTCCTCTCCTGATGATTTCTCTTCCTCCCAAGACTGTTCTCCTCCCTTTATCTGAGTTTGGAACTCTTGCCTCACACACCTCCTATATTTCCTTTGTTCCTCAGTGCGACTCGCTTTACGCTCATTTCATACCTAAAATTTGAGGATGCTTGATCCGAGAAGTTGCACATTACTTACATAGTGGTTGACCTTCCATTCCTCATCCCTTTTGCACTTGCCCCTACCACATTAACATGTCCCAAAAACCTCCTCATTCCACTGGAAAAGACACAGACCGTAATTCAATCGAAGCTCCACCCTTGTCTTCTGCCACTGGTTCGCTTCCCCACAATCCATATGATGCTTCCAGTTCCACCCCCCCACCTAATCATGGTTTCACTACTGTTTAGAGAGAAAAAATTCATGCTTTGCGCAAGGACAATGTAGAAATGAAATTTCACCACAAGCTGATGGAAAAGCGACTAGACTGGATTCTGGATTCTGGAGGTCAAGACTGATGCAGGAGCATCGTCATCAAAGCACAAGTGGAGGACAACTCAATGCCCTAGCATGCATTTTGAAGTGTTTTTGAATTTTAAATATGGCATGTCTTGAAATATCTTGAAAATGTTGTTATTAAAGAATATCTTAAATGTTAAGAGGTTGAACCATCGCGTGAGATCGATGGAGATTGTATTTTCTTTAATGTAGCTAAATGTAGTACAGATCTGAAGCATTCGCTCTTATCTGTCTGTACTGATCATTTATTGTAATAAGACTTAGTAGTTGAAATATTTTAATTTGATAAGATAACACTAAGGTAGTCAGAGGGAAATGCTCTATGAGCTCTTTTTGTATAAATATATGTATGGTATGCCCAAATGAGGCCGCTGAAGGTTGTTGAAAGCTACTGAAGATTATTGTAGTTGAAGGCTGAAAGTTATCTGAAGTTGTTATTGTTGAGACTTTGAAGCTTATCGAAATTGTATGAGCCCATGTACATATCATTTGAATGAATATAACAAAGAAGCATTGAACCAAAAATGTTAAGTGCCACTATTACCGTGTCTATCTGAATGAATGGTAGGATTTTTGTTTAATTGCAATTCTTTGTTATTACTTGTTCTTATGTTATGAATGCATTACATGGTTGAATGTATGAATCTGTGAGGATTATATAAGTTTCAATTGTTTCTTTTCTATGAGCTCATGCAAGGGGTGCATAGTGTACGCAAGGAGTGCGTTGACAAAGTCTGGTGTGACTCAGAAGCTCGAGAGAGATAACGTGGATCTTTATACGAAAGGTATGCATAGTGTCTGGAAGGAGTGAATTGACAAAGTATAGTTTGACTTAGAAGCTTGGGAGAGATAACTTGAAGCTTACTTGCAAAGAGTGAAAAGGATCACGCAAGGCGTGCGTAGGTAGAAACCCACTCAACATCGTATTGTTCAGGAGGAACAATTGAGTCATGTAAGAATTGTTGCAAGGAGTGCACAGTCACCCAAAACAGGGGTTAAGTGAAAGTAACCTGTTGTAAGGTGTGCTCAGGGTTGACATTCGACTAAGTGTCTAGGAAACATTCTGAGAAGTTTAGGAGTTTCGAGAAGGAACAAGCTCATAAGAGATAGTGGATGGAAATTCTTCAGTAGGGAGGAGTCCACTGAAAATTTCACAATCAACGAACAAGATCCATTCGAATGAATCAGGATGTTTACAGACCATGAGATCTGGGAGAGTTTCATGGAGGATAGTCTTAAAATCCTTCAACACTTCATGTATTTAGAGGTTTGAAAGTGTTTAAGGAGCAGGATCACCAAAGTCCCGAAAAGGCGAAGTGAAATCCTGGCCATCGATATCAAGGGGGATACATGGCAACATATCAACGAGTCTGGGAGGTAAAGGTTTGGAATATTTTTGTGGAGCAAAGAGAAAATTTCATGAAGTCGCGAAGGCCGAAAAGATCTGGACTGTTGGATCCAGAAGGATACATGGCGGAGATCCATGTACTTCAGAAGAAGATCACTTCAGAGGAAAACTAGAGTGGTGAAGCCAAAACTCCTGAAGCTCGAAGTAAATTACGGTCGTCAATATGAGAAGGACATGCGTCGTCAGATTGTGGAGTCCAGAAGTGCATACTCCGAGGGAAAAATGAAAGGAGGAAGTGGAGTTGTTGACTAGAAGTCATTCGAAGCTCCAAGAGGTAAGAATTCAATCCTAGCCATCAGTGGTTGGGACACGTGGCGTCAGATCTATCACTTTGGTGATAGGACACTTCAGGGAAATTGAAGAGTAATTTCCCGAAGGTCGAAAGTCCCGAAGGCCAAATTCAATAGGAGTCGTTGATAAATAGAGGGACATGTGGAGAGTGGAGATTCACTCTAGAAGATAGTCACTCCAGAAGAAGTGAAGTGTGAAGGCACGAGAACTCCTGAAGGATGAAGCATCATAGTTCATATAAGCCATCAATTGGAACGAGACGCATGGCGGAAGATCTGTCACTTCAAAGGATTTTCACTTTGGGAGAAAGAAGAGCGGAGGAGTGTTGACTGAAAGTCATTCGAAGTAGGGACAAGGGACAAATCTTGACCGTTGGTTAAGGTGAACACATGGAATTGGATCCGTAGCTCTGGGTAGAGAGAACTTAAGGGAAAAAATGTGTTGGAACGTTCATAACTCCTGAAGCTGAAGTTCCGAAGTGAATCACAACTGTTAGATGTTGGAGAAGTGCAGGCCGTAGATATTGTCTGGGAGATTTCACCGGTCAGGAGTTCAGGGAAAAAGGAATCAGTTGTACTCAAAATAGCCGTAGCCCGAAGTCAAGAAGGGGGTTAGCTAGAGGTCATAGCATGTGGTCATAAGGAAGAAGGGCCTAGCAGAGAAGCTAGTGCTCATCACTCAGTGTTACTAGAAACTTCATAGAAAGGGAGTGCGGGTGAATTGAGTCTGCGTGGGTAACCAAAGGGGGCATGTGTAAACTAATTTCAGGGTCTAACAGGGGCCCGAAGAGATGATTCGACTCAGTTTATTGAATTTCCTTGACATGTAGGTCATGCAACCCTGAGGAGAGAAGGGGGGCTACATCAAGTGGTATCATATCTATAGATTTTAATTTCTTTAGGAAAGAGGAAGTAGTCTGGTATCATCAAGTGATATCAACACCGTGACATAAACTTTGTGTAAAGGAGACCTGTAGCAAACCCACTTGCGGAAAGGGATGTGAGAGAAATTCACGCAAGATTAGATGCTATGGAGACAACACAAAGAAGGGCACCTGATGCTCGAGACGTCAGTGATGCAGAAAGAAAATAAATAAAAGTTGAAGGAGCTGCAGGAGAATATGATGCAGAAGAATGCTTGTTGAAAGCTGTTGTCAAATTGGGAGCAAGAATAAAAATAGAAATCCTAGTGTATGAAGGTAACTTAGATGTTGAATAATTGCTTGATTGGATAAGAGAAATGGACAAATACTTCAACTATGAAGAAGTTGATGATGAGAAGAAAGTAAAACATGTTGTCAATGGATTGAAGGAACACGCAACGATGTGGTGGGATGAACTACAGGCTGACATAAGAAGCAAGGGAAAGAAAAAGATCAAGATCTGGGAGATAATGGTAGCCAAGCTGAAGGATAAATTCATACCCAAATACTATCAGATAAATCTATTCAGGAAATTACAGAACCTGAGACAGAAAGGACAGACAGTAAAATAATACACCGAGGAATTTTATAAGCTAGACATTAGGGCTGGACAGAGAGAAAAAGATGATGAAAAGGTTTATAGGTACATTAATGGTATGAGATATGAAATCCATGATGAAATCGACATGATAGCAGTGAAGATAATGGAGGAATCTTATCTGATTGCACTGAAGGAAAAAGAAAAATTGGCCAGGAAACAGAGCCAATGAAGCAGAGGAAGAAGTCTAAATAGAGGAAAGGGAATTGCCCATGACAAGGCACAAAATCCCAAGGTTGAAACTGAAAAACCAAAAAGTCACTCATAAAGAGGAGGAAGTTCCCAAGGGAGACAATATGGTGGAAGGAATGCTTTTCCTCGAGGAAGAGGAAGAGGCAGAGGATGAGAGGTGAAGTGTTATTCCCATGGAAAAACATGACACGTGTCTTGGGAATGCCTTGAGAGAAAGAAAGAAGGAGGAGGTGAAGCTCACATTTTAGAAGCGTAGAAGCAGAATGTTGAGGCAGAAGACACAAAAGATGGGAGGTATTTGATGATGAAGAAGGTTCTATTGAAGCCAGAGCCAGAGGTGGAGAAACTAATACAAAGGAACAATTTGTTCAGAACTGCTTGCAAGACTAAAGACATGGTATGCAAGGTAATAATTGACAATGGGAGCACTGATAACTTGGTATCCACAAAAATGGTGGAGAAATTGGAGTTGGAGACAACTGCACATCCGAGTCTATATAGAGTCTCGTGGTTGCAGAAAGGACGCCATGTAATGGTCACTAAACAATGCCTAGTTGAATTTAAGATAGTAGGGTATAGAGATGAGATTTTGTGTGATGTGATTCCCATGGATTTATGTCATGTCTTGTTGGGGAGACCATGGCAGTTTGAAATAAATGTCATTCATGATGCGAGGAAGAATACTTATACCCTAGAGAAAAATGGTAGAACACATATGCTACTACCAATAGAGGAAAATAAAGTGAAGGAAGAAGCCAACACAAGTATACTTCTCATGAGTGGGAAGTAACTCCTAAGTGAAGTCAAGAAGGAACATGAGATGCAATTTTCTATGGTGAGGAATCCCAAATTCATCCTTACAAGCACTTTTATGGATGATCTGCCTGAAGAAATTCAGGATTTATTAGAAATTTTTTCCGACATAGTAGTGGATGAGTTACCCCGCTCATTTCCACCTATCAAAAGTATCAACCATTACATTGATCTCATACCAGGAGCAAGTCTGCCGAAAAAAAACAATGTATATATTGACACCTCAAGAGAATGAGGAGGTAAAGAGACAAGTCCAAGATTTGATGAACAAGTGTTTAGTTAGAGAAAGCTTGAGTCCATGCACAATACCAATTGTGTTGAGTCCAAAAAAATATAGAGGATGGAGAATGTGTACAGACTCAAGAGCCATAAACAAAATCACCATTAGGTACATATTCCCTTTGCCAAGGATGGATGACTTAATGGATTGTCTGAGCGGAGCAAATTATTTTTCAAAAATAGACCTAAAAAGTGGATATCACTAGATAAGGATGAGAGAAGTTGATGAGTGGAAAACAACCTTCAAAACGAATGAAGGGTTGTATGAGTGGCTTGTTATGCCATTTGGCTTGACAAATGCCCCAAGTACTTTTATGAGATTGATGATTGAGGTATTGAAATATTTTATTAGTAAGTTTGTGATTGTATATCTGGATAATATATTAGTCTTCAGTAAAACTAAAGAAGAGCATTTGAGGCATTTAACACTAGTAATGAGAAGATTGTAGTGGGTGAAGCTGCTGATAAATATGACGAAATCCTCTTTTATGAAGAAAAAAATCATTTACTTGGGTTTTGTAATCTCTTCAAATGAATTGAAGATGGATCCAGAGAAGGTGAGAGCAATCAGAGAATGGCCATCGTCAAGGAACATATTCGAGGTGTGAAGATTCCATGGATTAGCAAGTTTCTATCAGAAGTTCATTAGAAATTTCAGTGGTATTTGTGCACCTATATTAGATACAATGAATAAGAGACAAAAGTATTTTAAGTGGACAAAAGAAGTTGAAAAAAGTTTTAGGATATTAAAGGAGAAGATAACATAATAGAACAATCGATTCTGGTCTTGCCAGATTTTGGGAAGACGTTTCAAGTATGATGTGATGCTAGTTGAGTATCAATTGAAGCAATATTGAGCCAAGATAATAGGCATGTTTCATATTTTAGTGAGAATATGAATGAAACCAAGAGGAAGTACTCCACATATGATAAATAATTTTATGCAGTAATTCAAGCCTTAAAGAAATGGAGGCACTACATTGTTCCAAAAGAATTTGTTTTGTACTACGATAATCAAGCCTTACAATTCATAACGAGACATGAGAAATTAAATCGAAGACATGCTAAGTGGATATAGTTTATGCAAAATTTCACTTTTGTCATTAAACATATTTTTGGTAATGTTAACAAAGTTGTTGATGCATTGAGCAGGAGATGTCTGATTCTGCAGGAATTACAAGTGAAAACCTTAGGGTTTGAACAACTTAAGGAGACATATTGTGATGATCCAGATTTTAAAGAGGCATATGAAACATGCGAAAATCATGTTCTTAGAGACAAAATTTAGTGGACAAAGTATTTGATTCAATATGGATTGTTGTTTAAAGGTAGCCATTTGTGCATATCAAAGTGCTTGATGAGAGATAATATGCTAAAGGAAAAACATAGTGGAGGTCTAGCCGGACATTTCGGCCATGAAAATACATTTGCACAGTTGAGAAGTTCATACTATTGTCCAGGTGTTACACATTATTTTCATCACCCTTATGACCGTTAATGATGTAAACCTATCTTTTGCCTTTAGAGGGGTCAGTGGCCTGAATTCCTGAAGAAAAAATGGAGAAGAACTTTTCCTGAGAGAAGAAGTTGTATTTTTCTTTGTAAAAACCCTATTTTAGAGGATTTCCACAGGTTGCACTATACACAGGGTGTGAAAATGCCTGATTTCTGCACCTTTCTCTATAGCTAGGGTGCAGAGTTTCCGCAGTCTACACTATAGCTAGGGTGCGGCGGCCTCCGTACGTGGGAAAAAATGAGCATTTTCTCAATGCTTCTAGAAGGAGAAGCTTCTATGGTGAGGTGGCCTCCAAATGGTTTGGATCTTACTCACTTTCATGATTTAGTGGGATCATCCTAACTTCCTCACCTTATCCTCTTCAACTTATAAAAGGAGAGGAGCTCTCATGGAGAAAGTTAGCTTGATTGAGTTGGATGGAGCTTTGGAAATTTATGTTGGCTTTGAGATTTTCTTTGTCAAGATAGATTGTGAGTAGCTATCAGATCCATAGTCTCAAAATCCATTGGAGAAAGAAGTGTGTGGGAAGCAAGAAACTGTTGGAAGGAACCTGACAACATCAAGGCATCTAGTTGTATCTTTCTTCCACATTATATAATATAGTGGCATGTTTCTTTCCCATAAAATCATTAACATTTTATTACATGACTCCTTGATCACATGTATAAGCTTTCATTGAGTATACTATTGTTGCTTTCACTTTGGTTGGTTTGTGCCGTTGCAGATCCAATATCACAAGAGCACCGGAGTGAACCAGGGACAACAAAGATATAAGGAAGCGATATATTAAGGTATGCCATCCGTTCCTTCTTTGGTAGTAAATTCAATGATTGTAACTTAGGGAAAGCGTCATGTCCTGTCTTGTTTTGTTCTAGATATAGGTGGATCTAGGAATATTAGTTTATGTCTGCATTTATCGATTTATCCTACAACAAAATTGGCGACCATACTGGGGATCATAATGTTTTCCTAGTTTGTCTTTATTTCTTGTTTTGATCGCTTGGTTTCTATTTTCTGAGTCAGTGGGAGATCCAACTTGACTCTCTGATTGTTAAAATTCACTGGAAAACCTTCTTCTTTTTTAATTTTTTCCATTTTTGTTTGATTTCCGCACCCTTCTTTGAGGAACAGTGCAACGACTTGGGATTTCTGCACCCTACCTGTTTAGACCAGTGTGGAAACTCTGCACCCTACCCATATTTGGCCTGCAAATATCAAGGATTTACGCATTGTGTTAGGCTTCCAGCCTGCGACGATTGTGAAAAAAATTGTTTTATAGTGGTTTTCCCTACCCAGATCTGTGCCATGGTTCTGGGGTGATTTGTTGGGTCTGATTACAATCTGCTTGACAAAAATTTGAATCTTCTTTCAACCATATTTGCCTTATTTTTTCTTTGTTTGATTTTGAAAGATTTGATCTCTTGATTTGAATGTCTTTCAGTTACAAAGCATCGTTTTTCTTTAGAATTGTTTAGTGAAAGAATACTTCTTTTTCTGAATAAATCGTGTTAAAAGATAAACTTAGTTTGGGTTGTTTTTGTTTTGAAGTGATTTGCTATTTGTTTTAGTGTCTCTTTGAAACAAAAAATTGTAATTTCTTTCCTTATATTGGATTGGGGGCTTCCTTGCATTTGAAGTAGCGAAATTGCATGATTCTTGGCTTTTTTTTATCTTAAATTCTTGGCATTTTTTATCTTAAATTCTTGGGGGGGGCATGAATCGTGCATTGGTGTTCAGTCTCTTTTTCTCATTTTGAGAATCTTGATATTGATGAGTTTAATATATTTTGGGACATTGTATATATGGGAATGATAAATGTTTTCTCCTTCTCATAGCATAGCTTTCATCGAAATGAAAAGATTCCATCTTCATCTCTTTGCATAAATTCCAAGTCGGTCAAAACACCATATTGTTCATGCCTTTTTCCTTTTGAGTACCAAAAACCTTAAAAATAAAGCGCTTATAAAAATTGATTAGACATTTTTATATTTTCTGGTAGCAAACCTAAATTATATTAGTTGTAGGGCTTTGGAATAGGTGTGAAAGACAACTTTCCAAAGCTACAAACAAACATAGAATCTTGCGTTAGGGAGTGGTGAAATCCACTTATTACATTTTTTCCAGAGAAGCCCTTCTAACACAAGGGTCAATCACAAGGTCGCATTGAGACTGGTAGAGTTACTCACCCTGCTTTGTTGGTCTTGGTGTAGAGATTGCGCGTATTATGGGGGCTGCTTGAAGGTATACCTACAATGATGAGTGGAAGCCTTTCAAGTTGATTTCGGGCTAAATACCCTGCCCTTGCACGTGGATCAGACTGTCGACTATTTCCCCAAGCATCAATGTAGTGAATGGTAACCTTAGTGGCCTATATCTTTAGGGTATTTACACAAGGTGACTGTGGAGGGGCAAGTCTTCACGGTACCTGGAATTGATGTTGGCCAAACTCACTAGGGCTCCTTGGAGGGTATACCCACATTTATGTGTGGGAGCTTTCACCATGGTGTAAGTCCGTTAAGTAGGTCGTCAATGTAACTTTTCCACCAACTCTGTTTCAACCCCTTCTTACTTTGTTCCTGCGACGTTGGATTTCATCACCAACTAGTGTGCTCATTGTGAGAAGGTTTTGTTTGTTTGTTTGCTTCCTAGATTTTTAGTGTGTGCTGTTTGTTTTCCCTAGTGGACTCTAGGTTGGATCTTTGTTTTAATGGTGTCAGTTCCCGAAATGACCAATGAAGGAACCCCTACTCCAGGGGAACCTTTTGTTTTTCCTTCTTATGGAAACATTGTTCCTCCTCACATTGCTACTTTGAGCCTTCCAAGTCTCACAATTGGATTACCGGTATGGTTGTTTTCCACTCAGGTAATCCCGAATGCAGTTAGAGCTTCAGTTATAAGCACTTCCCCCCAATAACATCAACCTCATGTTGATCCTTCACCTTCTTCACTAGTAAGATATTCTTCACCTTCTTCACTTGCAAGGTCTTCTTTCATTTCATCTTATTTGCCAAGTGAAAGCTCTAAATCTAGTAACTCGGTGGATAAGAAGAAGAAGAAATGAAAGATTAAGAAGAAGAAAAATAAACAAGGGTATAAACTTCCAACCACTGCCAGACATGTTGGAAAACAACCAGTTACTGTTAATCGTGTTGGGAGTGTTGATGATCCCAATATCACCCAAACAACCCATAACCCCAAGTACCCTTGCAGGCTTTGTAAGGGTATCCATATTCTTAAGGATTACCCTGGTTTATCCAAGGTTATAGAAGCATGGTCTATGCACCCTCACCAACCCATGTCATCAACCTCTAAACAACATACTGATGACATCCCGTCAACTAGTCACGATATAGTTGGGAAAAATAAAAGTAGAGTCAAGTTCCCATCCCTGTTATGCAAAGGGAGTCATCTAACTCACCTTTTCCCTCGTATGGAAGAAGCCTCGAAATTCCTGGAAGACATGACTGTTTCACAACCTCAACTTCCAGCTTCTTATCACAAGATTTATCTCAACCCACCTATAGTTGATGGAATGACCAATTTGTTTACCTCGTCGGTCAACCCGATTGATTAGGTAGTCAATGTGGTCACATCCTCGGTTGAACCAATTGACCAAGTGGTTGATCTGATCCCATCCTCAGTCAATCCCACTCTCTCGTTAGAGAGTGAAACCCAAGTGGTCGATCCGTTTCCACCCGTCGACCCCATTCTCCCCTTGGAGAATGAAACCCAAGTGGTCGATTTTATGTCATTATCAGTCGATCCTATTCTCTCGCTTGAGAGTAAACCCGATACAGACCATGTTTTTCTCGTTGATACAGACTCTACCATGCTGGGGGGTATTCCTCCTTCTCCTGTGGAACCTCCTCTAAGTAATGAGGCCATCCCTTTTGATTGGGGTGTGCTATCCAGACTTCGTCTTCCCTCTCACATTCCTTTCCATATTATAGTACATGTTTGTGGTCAGGACGTTCCTCAGATGCTGATATATGAAGGTGCATCCGTTAGTATTTTTTCCTCTCTTGCTTGGAAAGATTTGGGTTATCCTCAGCTTGCGCCAGTTACACAGAATCTGTTAGATTTTAACAGAATAACCAATCAACCTTTAGGGACCCTTCCTCAGTTTCCTGTAACTTTGGGAGGGAAAAATGTCTTTATTAATGTCATGGTAGTCCAAGACCCCTTGGATTTTTCTTTATTCCTTGGGAAAGATTATGTCTATGCCATGAAAGCTATTGCATCCACTCTTTTTCGTGTGATATATTTCCCTCACGATGGAAGAATTGTCACTATTGATCAACTTTCATTCATTGGCCCTAATTGGATTACCTCCCTTAGTGGTTCTTATATGCAGACAGTATCGCCCCTGCCACAGGTAAATTATGTGGCATTGTCTCCCATGCCTTCCACTTTCGATGACAATGACTTGGATTCGGTAGTTGACATGGTGACCTCTTCGGTAGGGATATTGGAGCCTGACCTCCTTACCCCTCTCGTGACCCTCGACATGTGTTCCTTCCAGAGTGTGTTTCTTTCGTCAAATGAAGATCTCTTGGAAGCCATGACCGAGTTTTGTCCCTTGACATGGTGTCCTTCTAGATCATTTTCGTCTTGGAAGCAATGATCAAGAAGAGCCTCAAGCATGATTTTCTAATTTCAAGCTCGTTAAAAAATGAAACCAGCTTTGAGCATGATTTTCTGATTTCAAGCTCGTTAAAAAATGAAACCAGCTTCGAGCATGATTTTCTAATTTCAAGCTCGTTAAAAAATGAAACCAGCTTTGAGCATTGCTTTCTGATTTCAAGCTCGTTAAAAAATGAAACTAGCTACGAGGATAGTTTTAGCGTCTCTGTGAAAACCTCATTAAAAAATAAAACAGAGGTTATGAGCATAGTTCTTCTCCTGTGTCAAGCTCGTTAAAAAATGAAAGAACTTCCCCCTCTCTGTTTGAGTCAAGTCCTTCGTCTAGTATTTAAAGCTTCCTTTCATTCGTCTTTGCAGTTGGATGAAATGAAGCTTGGGGGGCAATGCTTCCAGCCTCTAGAGTTCATGCTGAAGTTGAGCCACTAGCTTCTTAAGCTAGGGGCTAAGTACCAACCATGCGTTGGGAAGTCGCAAGCATAGTTTTCTCTTGTTCAATCTTGTGTAAAAATGAAACCACCTACCTGAAGCATAGTTTTCTCTGGTTCAAGCTTGTGTAAAAATGAAACCAGTTCCAAGCATAGTTTTGTTTAGTTTTAGTCTTGTCAAAAATTAAATCTATCCCAAGCATAGTTTTGTTTTGTTTTAAAGCTTGCGTAAAAATGAAAACAATCCCGAGCTTAGTCTTTTTTCTTTCTCATGCTTGTAAATACATGAGAATAAGTTATCGAGCTTAGTCTTTGTTCTTTCTCATGCTCATAAATACATGAGAATGTAACCGAGTATACTTTTATCACTTTTTCATACTCGTAAAGGTTATACGAAAAAGGAACCCCCTGGAGTTCCCTTTTAGACTTTTTCAGACTCTCTAAACATGAAAATATTGTCGAGTATTCTTTTATCACTTTTTCAGACTCGTAAAGGTTATACAAAAAAGGAACCCCCCGGAGTTCTCTTTAAGCTCTTTTTAGACTCTCTAAACATGAAAATATTGCCAAGCGATCTTGTTCTTTTCACGCTCGTTAAATTATTTGAAGAAAACGTCTGTTGAGCGGTAGATTATCTCTTTTCGGTCTCACCAGACTACTTTACGAAAAATGACATTTTGGAGTTTTCTTTAAGTGTTTTTCAGACTCTCTAAAATTGAAAAACCCCTAAGTTTTCTTTCCTTGGACTTGTAAAACAAACATCGAAAGGCCCATATGGGACTGAACCATTCCTTCCTAGGGTTCGTTAAACATACTCCGAGGGACTCATCTGAAGGATGAGCTTATAGTTCAAGCATATGTTATCCTCCTCAAGCTTGTGTAAAAATAAAGAGGTACTCGCTAGAAATGGTGGGGGAAAATTGTGAAATAAATGTATCATGTATTCTATGGAAGAGTCGCTTTTGAACATGACACCCTTTCACTCACCTTGTTTCTAGGTTGGAAAATCCTCTTGTCTCTTGATCATACTCCTTTATAAGATTACAAATTGATCTGTAATATCTGTTGTTGAGTCAATTTTTCCAAGACAGTTGTCGGGTCGTCAATATGTTCAAAATAAGTCTAAATCGAAAAGCCTTCTATTGCATCGGCCATGTCTATAGTCTTCAAGCCTTATATTGCTTCGGCCATCCTTGAGTCAGTCCTGAATCACTTGTTACTCTGATCTACTTCAAATCTTGTTACTTGTTTCGTGTCATTGATGTCGGATACATTAAGGCCCTCCTATGACAAGTATTTTCCTGTCAACTTCAACTCATTATCTAGGAATTAGACTTAGAAATCAATTGGTACCTTGGAACTTGCATGGCTCAATGGAAGGTTTTCTCTCTTTCGACAATGGTTTTCATTATTGACCCCTGATTGGGAGATTCCTTTGAGTGTTCGAATTTTCATTATTGATCCCTGAGAAGAACTGTCCTTTAGTTCAACATATCACCCTTAGACAGATGGAAAGACTAAGGTGGTAAATCAAAGTTTAGGAAATTTGATGAGGAGTTTGATCAGTGAACATCATAGCTAGTGGGATCAGATTCTGTCACAAGTAGAGTTTGCCTACAACGACTCACCAAACATGAGTACAGGGAAGAGTCCATTTCAGATAGTATATGGGATGAAGCAAAGAGGAGTATCCGAGTTGAGAGATTTGGAGTAGAATGAATTCCAAAGCGCTAGAGCATAAGACTTCGTTGCATAAATGTAGAAGCTTCACAATCAGATCAAAGAGCAGTTGCAGAACAACAACAGACAATATAAATGAAGAGTTGATCAACATAGGAGAGAAATTTAATTTTAAGTGGGAGATCAAGTTATAGCACATCTTAGAAAGGAAAGGTTCCCAAGGGGAACATATAACAAATTGAAGTTGAAGAAGATAGGACCGTGCAATATCCTAAGGAAATTTGGTGCCAATGCTTATGAAATAGAGTTTCTAGAGGATGTGGTAATATCTCTCATATTCAACATTTTAGACCTGTTTCCTTACAGTGAAGATGACACCAAAGGACCAAAATATCAAGAAGATATCTAGTGGGAGAAGAATATCCCTATAGCTGAAAAGCTGCGGATGGAGAAGATCATAGATCAGAGGATTGGAAAGAATACCAGGAGGAAGACTTATCTTGAGTATTTGGTAAAGTGGAAAGGACACCCAATAGAATATGCCATTTGGGTAGATGAAGAAGATATTCATAAGCATGTAAATTCAGTGCAGGAGTTCATGGACAAGAGTCCATGAATTTTTGTCCAGAGGAGTATGATGCAGGAGCATTGTCATCAAAGTGCAAGTGGAGGAAAATTTAGCGCCCTAGCACACATTTTGAAGTGTTTTTGAATTTTAAAGATGGCATGTCATGAAATATATTGAAAATATTGTAATTAAAGAAGATCTTAAATGTTAAGAGGCTGAACCATTGCATGAGATCGATGGATATTGTATTTTCTTTAATGTAGTTAAATGCAGTACATATCTAAAGCATTCTCTCTTATCTATCTATACTAATAATTTTTCGTAATAAGCCTTAGTAGTTGGAAGCTTTTAATTTGATAAGATATCACTAAAGTAGTCAGAGGGAAAGGATCTAGGATCTCTTTTTGTATAAATATATGTATGGTATGCCCAAATGAGGCTGCTGAAGGTTGTTGAAAGTTGTTGAAGATTATTGTAGTTGGAGGTTGAAAGTTATCTAAAGTTGTTATTGTTGAGACTATTGAAGCTTATATAAGTTGTATGAGCCCATGTACACATCATTTAAATGAATATAACAAAGAAGAGTTGAACCAAAAATGTTTAGTGCCGCTGTTACTGTGTCTATCTGAATAAATGGTAGGATTTTTGATTAATTGAAATTCTTTGTTATTACTTGTTCTTATGTTATGCATGCATTACATGGTTGAATGCATGAATCTGTGAGGATTAGATAAGTTTCAATTGTTTCTCTTCTATGAGCTCATGCAAGGAGTGCATAGTGTTCGCAAGGAGTGCATTGACAGAGTCTGGTGTAACTCAAAATATCAGGAGAGATAACATGGAGATTTATATGCAAGGTATGCATAGTGTCCGTAAGGAGTGCATTGACAGAGTCTAGTTTGAATTAGAAACTCAGGAGTGATAACTTGAAGCTTATTTGCAAATTGTGCAAAGGATCACACAAGGCGTGAGTAGGAAGAAACCCACTCAACTCCGTATTGTTCAGGAGGAACAATTGAGTCGTGTAAGAACTGTTGCAAGGAGTGCATAGTCTCCCACAAAAGGGGTTAAGTGAAAGAAACTTGTTGCAAGGTGTGCTCAGGGTCTACATTCGGCTAAGTGTCGAGGACAAATTTTGAGAAGTTTAGGAGTTTAGAGAAGGAACAAGCTCAGAAGAGATAGTGGATGGAAATTCTTCAGTAGGGAGGAGTCGAATTAAAATTTCACAATTAACGAACAAGAACCATTCAGAGAAATCAAGATATTTACAGACCGTGAGATCTGGGAGAGTTGCACGGAGGATAGTCTTAAAATCCTTTGGCACTTCATGTATTCAAAGGTTTGAAAGTGTCTAAGGAGAGAGATCGCAAAAGTCCCAAAAAGGAGAAGTGAAATCCTAGTTGTCGGTATCAAGGGGGATACATGGCAACATATCAAAGAGTCTGGGAGGTAAAGCTTTGAAATATTTGCGTGGAGCAAAGAGAAAATTTCTCAAATTTGTGAAGGCCGAAGAGATCTGGATCGTTGGATCCAGAAGGATACATGGTGGAGATCCACATACTTCAGAAGAAGAGCACTTCAGAGGAAAATGAGAGTGGAGAAGCCAAAAATCCCGAAGCCCGAAGTAGAAAAGTAAATTGTGGCCGTTGATCTGAGAAGGACACACATCATCGGATCGTGGAGTATGGAAGTGCGTACTCTGGGGAAAAGGAGAAAGGAGGAAGTGGAGTCGTTGACCAGAAGTCGTCTGAAGCTCTAAGAGGTAAGAAGCTAATCCTATCCATAAGTGGTTGGGACATGTAGCGTCAGATCTATCACTTCAGTGATAGGACACTTCGGGGAAAATGGAGAGTAAATTCCCGAAGGTTGAAAGTCTCGAAGGCTGGAGTCAATAGTAGTCGTTGATAAACGGAGTGACACGTGGAGAGTCGAGATTCACTTTGGAAGATAGTCACTCCGAAAGAAGTGAAGTGTGAAGGCATGAGAACTCCCAAAGGCCGAAGTCCTGGAGTTCATCTAAGATGTCCATTGGAACGAGATGCGTGGCAAAAGATTTGTCACTTCTGAGGATTTCCACTCTGGGAGAAAGAAGAGCAAAGGAGCGTTGACTGGAAGTCATTTGAAGTAGGGACAAGGGATGAATCTTGACCGTTGGTCGAGGTGAGCATGTGGCATTGGATTCATAGCTCCAGGTATAGAGAAGTTCGAGGAAAAGAGGTGTTGGAACACTCAGAAATCCCAAAGCCGAAGTTTCGAAGTGAATCACATCCATTGGATGTTGGAGAATCGCGTGTCATAGATATTGTCCGAGAGATTTCATCGGTCCATATTTAGGGGAAAAAGGAATTGGATGTACTCAAAACAATTGAAGCTCGAAGTTGTGAAGGGGGTTAACTAGACGTCACAACTTGTGGTCAAAAGGAAGAAGGACATAGCAGAGGAGCTAGCGATCTGCACTCAATGTTACTAGAAACGCTAGAGAAAGGGAGTGCGGGTGAATTGAGCCTGTGTGGGTAACCAAAGGGGGCTTGTGTAAACTAATTTCAGGGTCTAGCAGGGGATCGAAGAGATGATTAGACTCAGTTTATTGAAGATCATTGATCGGGAGGTCGCGCAACCCCGAGGAGAGAAGGGGGGTTGCATCAAAGACCCTTCTCAATGTTGCACCATAGAGGAGCTTCTCCAGGAAACGATGAAGACAAAATGGTAAGACGATTCAAAAGCATGTTTTCCCACATAGCTACACAAACAAGTAATTATCATGGTCTTCTATTTTTTGTTTCTTATAGCCTCTATATGGCCTATCAAGCCACAACACTATCTTTCTTTAAGAAATAGTCTTAGATTAGATATCTTGATTATGCATCATACCAGATTGTTAAACAACAATAGAATTAGCAGAATATTATGGAACTTTTATCTCTGATGGTGGGGCTAGTTTCCTTTCATGGAAACCTCAACACTAGTCTCTCAGAACTTATATGTATATTTTGATTTTGAAAGGTAATACAATTCTAGCTTACAAGAAAAACAAATTCAAATCTAAAGGGAAAATCTTTAGGTTTAAGTTGTAAACAAGTTAATTTAAAATGAATGGGAAAATCATTAAAAGACTCACCTTCAGATCTATGAATTGTTTCGAGTTGATCACAAACCTTGTCATAATCGTAATCTTGAAAAGCATGGAAGAACATACTTGTGAACTGGTCCCAACTATCTATATAGGCAACTGGAAATGAAAAACACCAGTCTTCGGCCTGGCTTATAAGTGTAAGAGTAAAAATCCTGCACAAAATTCCATCATCAATATCATAAAAAGAGTAACTTTTAAAATTTTGAATAAATTGTAAAACATGATCATATGAAAAAGTTTTGCTCTTACCGTCAAATTTTACCTTCAACAAGTACTTTACTACCTTTTTTTTTAGTGCTACAAAATATTTTATCAGATACACAACTCCAAATAGGAAGCTTAGGAGCTATTTAAAATAAATTAAAGAATTAAAAACAATAGCTCAAACAAGAATCAAATAATTATGCACAATCATCGGTGGCCCTCCTTCCAACGCCAAAAATGTTGATGACCAAAAATGACCTTAATCAACGTTGGGGAGATCACTCGGTCAGGATCCCAATCAAACCCTTATCCATTTGGGATGGTGATTCTGACCGGCTCAATGGGTCTCCAGTTACCCTTGTTCCATGATTAGCCTATGGTTAATCTAAGCTAAGTTAATCTATGTATGTACATTTGTCTATGTACAAGATTTTCTATCTACTAATGTATATTGATACTTTTTTTTATTAGCAGACAAAAAAGAAGGAATTTTCTTTTAGCTACTTGGAGAAGGAAATCCTTTACATTCGCTGAAATAAGGGCTCAACTAATCAACATTTGGGTTTTCCTCCTGCGAAAGGAGACTTTACGATTTAAATGCAAATGTAGTTTTAATCTAGGATGCAAGAGACATAAATCAAATTTATTCTATCCTATCTTGATTAGGACATGATGCAGATCTCATCCAAATCAAGAGAAAATGGCTAAAAGGGGAAAGGACTGATATTGATTTCAAGGTAAGGATTCACTTGCAAATCATAGAAACAATTCTTATGATTTGCAAGTTATTCACGCAAATATGCAATGTGATGACTTAAATAAATAATTATTCAAATCAATCAAAACATATAATTAAACTCAATAAAATAGATTCAATATAAAATCTACTATCATATTGAAGAAATAGTTCTTTCATTGCAACGATAATCAAAACAAAACAAGATTATAATTAAATGATAAATAGTTATCATTAACTACAATCAAATTTTCATGAATCTATAATCAAATTCTAATTAAAATATATTCCTCTCTGTAAAGATTGCTTTAAGAAATTAAAGATTTAAATCAAAACTAAATTAACAAGAAGAAGTAACAACAAATTTGCAAATCATACAGTAGTGCAAGTGAATGGAATATTTTTATTAAATTCAAATAAATATGTTCTTACACAGTCCTTTAGAATCCCACATAAAGAGAATCCCTTTAATACAACCGTGTAATCATGTGCTTCTTTCCCTGCAGAATTACTTGCCCCAGTTTCAGATATGGAACCCCTTTTACACTCATGAATAAACAAAGTTTTATACATTCATTTTTTTACAGGTCGAATCCCCCTTGATTAAGCGAAAACTTGCTCCTCAATCAACTACATAATTCAGAACAAAATCAACTACAAAATTTGCAAAATGTTGATTCTCGATAGAACCCGCCTAAAAAAAGAATCATATATCCCAACTAGTTCCATATCTTCAAAAACACTCTTAGTATAAGGTAAATGGTCATGTTTCTGAGGTGGGCTTTCAACCATTTGAAGATATTCATTACTAATCTCCTAAAGCTTGACCTTTAAAAATTATTCCTGTGAACTGGCATAACAACAAATCTGGTCTGTCTCATTCCTGATAAGATCTCTCTAGAAAAATTGCTATTCAAGGAAAATTCATTTAGGATAAGATAATTGACTATATTTCTGAAGTGGGTTTTCAACCATTTCGCCAGATTCCTATTGATTTGCTCAGAATCTAAGTTTGAATTTATCCTCCTAAAACGGATCTGAAATCTAGTCCGACTCACTCAAGTCATGATTTATCCAAATATGTTCACTTTATAAGAAAATCCTATGGAGGTTAAGTGAATCTACCCATTTTGGAAGTAGGTTTTCATCTATTTCCTCAAAATCTTGACCTTTTTTGGGGGATTGAATCTGGAAGTTCGCCTCTATTTTTCCATAAAAGAATCCTGAAGATCATCTCCTGAAAATGATACGAATTACCAATAGATGTTGCCCAATCATTACACCCTAAATAATTTTAACTGGATGAACTATTTTGGAGACTATATTTGAACTGCAGATATGTAATAGACACCAATAACAAAAACAAATCAAATTCATAACAAAAATCTATTAAAAGATAAACTACAAGATCTCCAAATAAAATCAACTTTGATTGATATCACATATTCTAAATAAAGCAAAACTACATAACTTAATTCGACATTATGTTTTGAACTTGATGATATTATGAAAATTTGAGGAAATTAACTCCAAAACAATTAATAATCACTCAATTGTTGGCAAATTTAAATCAACCCATTAAACGACATTTTAGAATCACGTGTTAATTATTGAATGATAAAAATATTCATCGTAATCTTGTTTTAGAACAAAGTGATTGTGAGGAATTCATATTAAAACTATTTCCAATAATTAACCAAGCTATTGTGATTTAATAATGTCTAATGAAAGAAAAACCAATCACCTAAATAATAAAATATTTACATGACTATATAAGAAAACCAAACCAAACAAACCATATCAATTGAAAGATATCGAAGAGAAAAAGATGTTGAGAATGTCAAAATGACAAACAAGACATAAAATACACTAAAAATATAAAACCAAGAACAAATCAAGGTGACATTACCCAAATTAATAAGGGGGCCCCTTTACTTTCTTGAAAAATAGAGGGAGGTTGTTGTTTGCCACAACACCTACCAAATCTATCTAGTGCTCATGGACCATTCATTAGATATGAACACAAGTTTGATATGATACCATTTTGAGTTTTTTCATGTCATGTATGGTATATGGGCCCTATTCACCATGGTTTGGGGATGAAAAATAGGGCCATGAGACCTAAAATATATTCTAAATCTCATGGACCATGCATGGGATTGTAATACCTCTGTTTCCCCTAGCCTATAATTAATCATTAAATTAGGATTACCATGTTGTGGCATGGGATCAATGTAAAGCCTTGAAGTACTGACCATAATATCACTGGAGGAAAGAGTGAGGAAAACTTTGGAGAAGGTTCATTAAGTGTATGACCCCAAATTTCCCCTTGTTGGGAATAACCAACCCTCTCCAGTTCCTAAGGGGAGAACGAAATTAATAAAGGAAAGGATCGATGGTTGAACCATCAACCAACCCCATGAATGGAAGCATGGTATGATTGAAGAATGTCAGCCCAAAGTACCACAGGGTCTGGTAGACTAGGCTGACCTGAGTTTCCTTATGATAGAAGGAACAAGATATAACAAGAAAGAAACCTCCCAATAAGGGTGTGCGTTCAAGGGAGAGAGGCATGAAGAAAGTCGAGAATAAAGGAGGTGCATAAGTCTCTACAGAGAGAAGGAGAGACACACTGAGGAAGAAGACACATCATATGATATGCAAAAGACACGACATGAGCTGAAGATAGCGAGCTTGATGCTGAGGGAGCATCTGATAAACCTCGCAGAGGCTGTGATAGAGATAGAAAACCTCTGAGGAACTGCAAAGAGTTCCTTAGTGATATCATGGCTTGGAATAGGGGTGGCTAGAGTGCTAAGAATGAATGCCTCTGAGCCTATGGTTGGGTGGAAAGGAGAATACCCACAGTCATTCGGTTGGCTACAACTTATAATATATAAGTATCTCATTTACCCTGAGCTCATGAATTGAAATGCATGATTGAATGTTAGTGTACATAAATTGAAATGCATGATTGAATGTTTGTGCACATGTCTAAGATCCACAACATTTAATTTATAATGGGGATTCCTGACTATGCTTCTGTAAACTATTGCATGTGAATGAATGAATGTAAGGTGATAATTTAGGCCTCTAGGTAGGTTCAAATATACCCCACCCTGTCTTAGAACTTAGAGTTCTGTGAATTCGGAGGGTGATTCCTTCAAACTAGTAGCCTGAGAGTCCATAGGCTTGTGACCATGGCCTTAACCAAATTTTGACTAAGAGTTAGGAGTGTAACCCTTGGATATTAACAAAGTCCCATATGACCAATACCCAAGAACCATGTATGCAATCCGAAGGGGGCTTAGTGTTCAGGTCTCTGGGAGTGCGGAGCTCCGGGGAAAGTTGGATGCGAGTCTTCAAAGTGTGAAGGATCCTGAAATCGCGAATCGACAAGGGCCGTCGATCTGGGGATCTAAGGTAGATCTCTCTCAACCGTTAGATCAGATGTAGGAGGGAAGGTGTTAAGCATTTTGATGAAGTCTACTTCAGGAGATTTGGAAAGGTCTAGCGCCGAAACTCCTGAACATCGGAGTTGCAGAGTAAATATGGACCGTCGAACCTGAGAGGACACGTGTCCATGGATCCACGGATGTTCGGGAGTCTGGGTATTCAGATAATTAAGGGACACATGAGTTATTTTGAATCTCTATAAGATGGAGTGAATCCTAGTCATAGAGGCCTGAGATACATGGCATGTGATCTCGTGGTTCGAAGACTACATACTCTAGAGGAATTTGATCTGGGATTTCAAAGTATGATGAGCATCGAAGCCCGAAGTCGCAGAGTAGATGTCGACCGTTGGTTGAGGAGGACGTGTGGCGTGAGATCTGCGAATCAGGAGGTTTCTCCTTTAGGGAATTTGTATTAAGTGGGTTCAGAAAGCGTCGAATGCTAAATTCGCTTAGTATATCTTGACCATTGGTCGAGTAGGATGCATGGCACAAGATCTGTGAGTCTGGATGTTTCACCTTCGAGGAATTTGTGTTAAATGGGTTCGACAAGCGTCAAATCCTGAAGTCATAGAGTAGATCTTGACCATTGGTCGAGGAGGACATGTGGCACAATATTCGCGAGTCTGAAGGTTTAGCCCTTCGGGGAATCCATGTCGAGAGAGTTCGGTAAGCGTTGAAGCCCAAAGTTACAGAGTAAATATTGACCGTTGGTCGAGGAGAACACGTGGCACCAGATCCTAGAGTCCGGATACTTATCTCTTTGGGGGATTTGCATCAAGAGGATTTGGTAAGCTCCGAAGTCGAAGCCATGAAGTAATGAGAATCATAGATCTATGGATCTACATGGAATTTTACGGACCGTTAGATTGAAGGAATAAGAAGTTATTAGTCTATGATGATGTGGCATGATGACGTCATTCACTCTGACATGGACCCACATTACGTGTGCCATGTGTCACCCAGTTTTGGACAATTCACATACCCATTGTGCCTATTAGAGCATGACACATGTCACCACTATCGAGGACATGTGTCACCCCTTGGCCCTCACCACGTGTCAATTCTTGGTTCACGCCTGCCTAGCCAATGTGGCTGGTGATGTATACGAGACTCCAGAAGTATGGGTAACTTCGAGAGTTTGGGGATTTTGGGGCATGTTATAATTTAGGAACGACCAACACCAAACACTGAACATCGATCACCGAAGGGATATGGCCACGTGGAGAAAGAGTGTTTCGCACTGAATGTTGAGCCCCCTTTTAACCATAGGATCTCGATGGAGGACATGGGTCGTTGATTTCCTTCATTATTTTACGATCTGGGAAATTTGACAATACCATTGGAACTCCCAAAGCCCAAGACTTTCGAAGCATCGAAACCTCTACTATGCAAACTCTTAGCTCTCAGATTTTAGCCCGAGGTCATGAGGAGGACCTTTCTAGATGGTTTAAGCGCTTAATGGGATATGGAAACTTCAGAGGAGCAGAATAAGATGGTTTAGATTCGTAAGGGACTTAAAATGAACCAAATTAAATGTGAAAATTTGATGCCCCATCCCTAGAAGGAGTATTTAGGGTTTGGGTGTGTTACAAATTGGTATCAGAGCATGGCAACAACACTTGGCTTGCTTGGGCTCATGCATGATTCGTTTGAAAATATTTATTTTGGAGGACCTTAAGGGGTAACACCCTATCTTACTGCATTCCTAAGAGGTTTAGTCACACCTCTACCAAAGAGAGGAATGAAACTTGTTTCTATGGATAGATGTTTTGGAAATCTTCTCTATGTGTTGCTAGCGTTTCCAAATGAAGTAGTTGACTTCACCTTGCAATGGTACATGTTTTTATACAAACATAAGATTAGGTTACCAAGGATAAGATGAGCCCATGGATAATATTACTTCCAAACAATTTTTTTTTGCATAAGTTCCTTGAGTAGAAGGATGTAGATTAAAATACAGTTGGGATTTTACCCAATGAGATTGAATCATGCTAGTTTGTTGCAAATAAATCCTATCATTTCTTTGGGAAATGATATCCGATCCTACAAGAGTGGGATTATGTTGATGGACACTCATAGAAAGAATTGGATGTGAATGTATTGAAAGGATCTGTAGCAGTAATATTACTACTTTAATGAAGGATTAAACCTTTCATATGTGTATAATACCTCACAATCAGAGGAATGAGTCTGCTGACCATTCTATGAAAAGGGAGATCATGCGTAGCTCTTGGGTTTCGAAGAGAAATGAGAAATGATTTTTTTGTTTCTGGGTATAATAATTGTTGGGCAGGGTTTTTCTAATCAAGTTGATAAATGAAGCTGTATAAATATAGAGTGATTGAGTAATAAATCACAACAACCTCCCTTGTTTGGTGGATAGGAAACTAATCTGCCAGAATTCTTGTGGGAGGAGGAGAGTGTTCTCCATCCCTGATTGTTGTTGAACATAAGGAATAATTCTAGGTGTAATGGTTAAGAATGACTATGCCGTGAAGATACTAGAGAATTCTGAACTAGAATACTTAGTAAGTAACATAATTTGAAATTGTATTTGGGCTTTAAGGGAATAGTCCAAATGTTATTAGACATTAAAATTTATTATAAATAAGGTAAAATGGTTGATTAACTGTTGATCCTGAATATGGTAAGGGAAGTGTTGGGGCACTTATAGAAGCCCAATGAGTCAGATTGACATCTAGTGGTGGATGGTAGCCATATAAATATAGTTGGACCCTAGTAAAGGGAATCTAGAAAAGGATTTCCTTGATTAGAAGGTCTGCTGATCAAGCCTAGTTGGAAGCTAGATTGGATGTTTTATTACCTTGGGAATGGTTATAATTTCCCAGACTGTATTTATGAGTGGGAAATGTTTTCATGAAAGTTGAGGCAATAATGTTTTCTTGCTAGTTGTTATCGCATAGAAAGGGAAACATAATTATGATTATGTCTGTTAAACTGCCAGGTGGATATCATGTGAATGACTACAAGCTCACAACTGGGAGGGAATATCAATTTTGAGTGTCCCTATGAGGCTTTTCATAAGGATGGAAGAAATATCCTTGGAGGAGGATCTGGAAGTCTAATATGTCCATGTGAATGTATGACATGGAAAGGGTGCAAACAATGAGCTTGCATGATGAATGTTTGGCTAGGTTTGTATGTGTTTGAATGCATGGGTTAATGCATTGTGAGGTTTCTTGACATGAAGACTGATATTAATACTAATTAGGTATGAAATATGTTAAATGTGCAAGTGATGCACATGCATGATGTAAGGATATATGTATGCTAAAGGCACAATATGATTGCCTTGATGAGTGATATGTAAGGAGATAATTGCAATTGCCAAGATTAAGTGAATACCATAGATGCATGGTTGACTCCATTTTCAAGAGTCAAGAAAGTTTTGTTTTGAATGATAGATTAAGGGGAATGTGCTCCATTCCCTCAGGAAAGACTAGTATAAATGGATGAAAAAATGAACGAGCAAGGACGCTCTATTGTCATGATAAGATGAAAGTGATTTTGCCTTTGAGGGTCACATGAGAATGATTGTGAACAATCACGAGTTGACTGATTTTAAAGTAGAGATGTATGTAGTCTATGAAATATGCCTATGGAAGCTACACCTAGGATTATGATTATGCGTATGGTTAAGTACATCATAGATGTAAGTTAACAAAACCATAATATGTGAGGATACATAATTTGGATGCATGACAAAGATGCATGTTTATATTCCTTATGGAATATTTGGTAAACAACTGAGGCTAAATCAAGGTTGAGGCCATCATAGATAGTGATTGATATGCAACAAGGAAGTTGCATGCTGAAGGAGTTCCATGTGGAGGAATTGTGTGAAGACTTAGTCAGGAGAACATAGTCACAACCTTAATGACTGATGAGAATTAAGCAGTGAACCACAAGCTTATGTGTGTGTGTGTGTGTAAGAATCTTGGATTACATTTTGAAAACATCATGTAAAGAATAAACGACTAATAAATTAATAATGACCATTCTGAAAACTGAATGGTAATGTGCAGGGTGCACAGGCTCATGATCCATTATGAAAAAAAAGTTTTCTATTAAAGCATGTTGATGTATTCAAGAGGTCAGGGTGAGGCCTAACATGGGATGCTCAAGGAAAAGGGCTGGAAGATCACAATAAGAAGTAGATTGCAAAATCCAAGAAAAGGAAAAAGGAGGAACAATTTTTCCACCCTAAGAACTTTGAATTTCTTACAGAGTTGTAGGTCTTAGATGAACAACTGCGAGAACAAGTAAAACTGGACAACAGAATGAATAAATGATTATGTTTGATTAAATGGGCTTGGTTGAGCCATATAAAGTAAAGGAAGTGTGGCCTTGGAAAATAACTCAGTTGGATCGAAAGTCTAGGGCTGTGTAGAAGGAGTTGGACCAAAGAAGAGTTCCTTGAATCCTTCCTAGTTGGTTGTTGTATTTCTATGGTATGAGCGGTGGATTTACTAATGTAGGTAAGTTTTTAACATCATAGGGATTATAGTTGCATGAATGTAGAAACAATTGGAAATTTTTTGTGCTTAATTCATGGAAGCATTAAGGATAACGTGAAAAAGTGCATAAGGATATGCTAGGACATATCTGAAAATGTTTTGTTGAAGTGATACATACATTTTTACCTTGCCTGAAAATTAATATGGTCATGATGTATGACGTGTGTAGAAAGGAATTGGAGCTGTTGAGAAAGACAGTTGCCAATGGTGAACAACCTCAAGCAAAGGATGACTATGATAATGTTGTCATTTAAAGATTGTTGAGGGGACTTTAAAAGGTCCCCATGGAGCACCACTGATGAGGTAATATCAGAAAAAGGGTGCCAGGAGCCTGAAAAGGTATCAAAATCAGGCTTGTATGGCATAAGGTATAGAGGGATATGATAAGAATCCCTTTTGAAAAGGCTTCATTATCTTAATGATAGGAAAATAAATCTGAAGTGGTTGTTGTATGCCATTGACACCCAAGTAGGGTAGGATTCTAGAAAAGAACCTGAATAATAGAAAGAGGTAGTCTATGAAAATAAAGGATAATTTATAATCCTTGCAAGAAAGTGTAGATGTAAAGAGTACCATGGGTACAATGACCAATCTAGGGAGATCAGAAATAAAAGTGCTCATAGTTAGGACATGGCATGAAATTGCTTTGAGGACATGCATGTTTGCATAAAGGGAAGACAATGGATTTTTCCATTGGGGAAGGACAAATTTCCAACATTTTACTTACATTATATAGGTGTTAAATAGAAGCCAAATTGGG
Source organism: Picea glauca (assembly GCA_000966675.3). Lineage (NCBI taxonomy): Eukaryota > Viridiplantae > Streptophyta > Pinopsida > Pinales > Pinaceae > Picea > Picea glauca. Next base: position 524,790 of record JZKD02S2318474.1, on the reverse strand, counting down.
TGTCCATGGGTGTTGGCACCCTGGTTACTAATGAACGAAGAATGATTGGGAGCATTCAAGAGAAACTTATAGTTTCATATGTGTTGATTTGGGATCATGATCAGCCTACAATAGGAAGCACAATCCTGCTTCAATTATGAATGAGAATGAATAAGCCATATGGTGAAGAGATTGGCTAAGATCCAACACACCATGACAAAGTGCTTGTCACCAAGTTTGGCAACTTGAAAATCAATGCAAGGGTGTATTGGGTGTGAATGTGGCCACAGATATTAACACCGTGTATTAAGTTCACTTAATTGATTGAATTACATTTTGAAAATTCTGGTAGGATGAAATGATGCATAGGTAAGGAATGCGTTTATCCTTTCTTGTTTGTATAGATGTGATGCAACTATTAGAATGCAAAAAAATGTTTGTGATACCATTTTAAATGTGCTGTGAGGATATATATACATGAGAAACTAACAGTTTGTTTGGCTATATAAATAATGAATTGCAGGAAGAAAAAAAAGGGGGTCTTGGGTATGGCAGTGTCTAAGTCCATAAGGAAGATCGATTGTATGTTGAGACAAAATACTATGGGGAGGAAAGCCCCATGTTTGCGGATCTGGTTCCTGTGAAGAACAAATCTGAAAATAAATAAGAAAATCGGAAAATCCATGGGTGACAGATTTGTAATAAAATTTCGAATTTGAAATTTATGATCATGTCTCATAATTTTGTATGCCTGTGATACATGTGAGATGGAAAATATCTGTCTAGGGAGGACATATGAAGGCTTTCAAGCGTGAAATATGGCTACTGTCGAGCCATGAGAACCATGTGGTAAGACATGATCGCCTGGAACATGTGTTGTGGTAACACAAGCTGGAGGGATGCCTCAGTAGAGAAATTTTGATGGACGCCTCGACTGTAAGGTTCAATAAAGTCTCTATAAATATTCTTGTGCAAGAAAGCCTTGGCAAGGCAATATGGATCTCTTGAGGAACTGTATAGTAGAGAAGGGGATTCCTGAGCCTGGGCCTGGAAGGTGAGTGACCTCAAGGAAGAGGAGATTTTGATAATCCTAGAAAACTATTGATTGAGATCATGCACACAATGGGTATGTCCAGGAAAAACAGTGAGCCGGGATAATAAGATAGCCACGTGGATGCAAAAACATGAACTGCACAGATGATTATTGTGCTAAGTTATGAAATATTTCTTGAATTTTATGCAACAATAAAATGTTTTCGCATGAAACTATGATTAACATGCTTGTTTTCCAAGATTATTGAATCCAGGTGACGAAGGTTAAGAGTCCGTAAGGGACTTGACCAAGAAAGAGAATCAATATTTTTGAAACAGTCGAAGGAAAAAATACATGACAGGTGTTACTGAGAAAGAACGTTGAGGACAATGTTCCCTTTTTAATGGGGAGGGGATTTTAATACCCCTGTTTCCCCCAGCCTGTAATTAATCAATAAATTAGGATTACCATGTTGTGGCATGGGATCAATGTAAATGTATTATTGTTTGAGTCGCCAATGTCTAACTATGGGGTTTAAGTCTTGAAGTATTGGCCATGATGTCATTGGAGGAAAGAGTGAGGAAAAAATTAGAGAAGGTTAATTAAGTGTATGACCTCAAATTTCCCCTTGTTGGGAATAAACAACCCTCTCCGGATCCCAAGGGGAGAAAGAAGTTAATAAAGGAAAGGACTGGTGGTTGAACCATCAACCATCCCCATGAATGGAAGCATGCTCTGGCTGAAGAATGTCATCCCGAAGTACCACAGGTTCTGGCAAACCATGCTGACCCGAGTTTCCTTCTGATAGAAGGAACAAGATAGAACAAGAAACAAACCTCCCAAGAAGGGTGTGTGTGCAAGGGAGAGAGGCATGCATACAATCGAGAAGAAATGAGGCACATAAGGCTCTGTAGAGAGTAGGAGAGACACATCGAGGAAGAAGACATGATGGATGATGTGCATAAGACATGACTTGAGTTGAATATAGAGAGCTTGATGCTAAGGGAGAATCTGATAAACCTTGTAGAGGTTGTGAAAGAGAAATAAAACCTCCGAGGAACTACAAACATTTCCCTAGTGATATCATAGCTTGGCACGAGGGTGGCTAGAGTGCTAAGAATGAATGCCTCTGAGCCTATGGTTGGGTGGAAAGGAGAAAACCCACAGTCAGTTGGTTGAATGCAACTTATAATAGATAAGTATATCATTTACCATGAGCTCATGAATTGAAATGCATGATTGAATGTCTATGTACATAAATTGAAATGCATGATTGAATGTCTGTGTATATGTCTAATATCTACAACATTTAATTTATAATGGGGATGCATGTCTGTGCTGATGTAAATTGTTTCATGTGAATGAATGAATGTAAGGTGATAAGTTAGGCCTCTAGGCAGGTTCAAATATACCCCTCCCTCTCTTAAAACTTAGAGTTCTACGAATTCAAAGGGCGCTTCCTTCAAACCAGTAGCCTGAGAGTCCACAAGCTTGTGCCCATAGCCTTAACCAAATTTCGGCTAAGGGTTAGGAGTGTAACTCGTGGAGCTTAACAAAGTCCCATATGACCAAGACCCAAGAACCATATAAGAAATTCGAAGGGGGATTAGTGTTTGGGACTTTGGGAGTCTGAAGCTCCAGGGAAATTTGGATGCGAGTCTTCAAAGTGTGAAGGCTCTTGAAATGGTGAATCGACAAGGATCGTCAATATGGGGATCCAAGGTATATATCTCTCAGTCATTAGATTGGATGTAGGAGGGAAGGTTTTAAGCACTTCGACGAAGTCTACTTCAGGAGATTTGGAAAGGTCTAGTGCCAAAAATCCCGAACGTCGGAGTCACAGAGTAAATATGGACCGTAGAACCTGGGAGGACACATGTCCATGAATCCACAAATTTCTGGGAGTTCGAGTATTCGACTAAGTAAAGAACACATGAGTTCTTCTAAATCTCCACGAGCTGGAGTGAATCCTGGTCGTAAAATCCTGGGATACGTGGCATGCGATATTGTAGTCCGGAGACTACGTACTCTGGAGGATTTTGATCCGTGGTTTCAAAGTATGAGAAGCATCGAAGCCCAAAGTCCCAGAGTAGATCTCGACTGTTGGTCAAGGAGGACACATGGCGTGAGATCCGTGAGTCTAGAGGTTTCTCCTTTGGGAAATTTGTATTAAGTGGGTTCGGCAAGCACCGAAGCCCTAAGCTGCAGAGTAGATCTTGACCGTTGGTCGAGTAGGACATGTGGCGCAAGATCCACGAGTATGGAGGTTTTTCCTTTGGGGAATTTGTGTTAAGTGGGTTTGGAAAGCGCCAAAGGCTGAAGTCGCAGAGTAGATATTGACCGTTGGTTGAGGAGGACGCATGGACCAAGATACATGAGTCTGAAGGTTTATCCATTCGAGGAATCTGCGTTGAGAGAGTTTGATAAGTGTTGAAGCCCAAAGTTACAGAGTAAATCTCGACCATTGGTCGAGGAGAACACATGGCACCATATCCTAGAGTCCAGAGACTTAGCTCTTCAGGAGATTTGCGTCAAGAGGATTCAGTAAGCTCCAAAGTTGGATACGTGAAGTAATGAGAACCATAGATCTATGTATCTACATGGATTCTTACAGAATATTAAATTAAAGGACTGAGCAGTTATCAGTCTATGATGATGTGTCTTGATGATGTCATTCGCTGTGACGTGGACCCACATTACCCGTGCCACATGTCACCCAATTTTGGACAATTCACATACCCATTGTGCATGTTAGAGAATGACACATGTCACCCCTATCAAGGACATGTTTCACCCCTATCGAGGACACATGCCACCCCTTAACTTTCGTCGCATGTCGGTTCCTGGTTCACGCTCATCTGGCCAATGTGGTTGGTGATGTATACGAGACTCCGGGAGTTCGAGGATTTTGGGGCATGTTAAAATTTAGGAATGACCAACACCAAATGATGAATGCTGATCACCGAAGGGCTATGGCCACGTGGCGATATTTTGGGATTTCAGAGATTAGAAGGAAAGAGTGTTTCACACCGAATTTCGAGCCCCTTTTTAAACGTAGGATATCGACGGAGGACGTGGGCCATTGATTTCCTTCGTTGTTTGACGATCTGTGAAATTTGACAATACCGTTGGAACTCCCGAAGCCCGAGACTTCCGAAGCACCGAAACCTCTGCTATCCAGACTCTTAGCTCCCGTTTTTTAGCTCGAGGTCACGGGGAGGACCTTGCTAGCTGGTTTAAGCACTTAATGGGAGATGTACACTTCAGAGGATCAGAATAATATGGTTCGACTTAGTAAGGGAACTAAAATGAACCAAAAGAAATTCAAAAATTTGATGCCCCATCCCTAGAAGGGGTATTTAGGGGTTGGGTGTGTTACAGGGGCCCTAATTAACCATGACATATGCCCTGTAGAGAGAAAATTTGGCTTACAAATTGGATATAGGGACCATTTTGAGGTTTTGTGCACGAAGGATGGGTTTGAAGGCCCTAAATATAGTTTAGGGATGAAAACCAAGGTAGTGGGAAATGAAATATGATTTTAAGGATCATGGCCCATGCATGAATCCATAAATCACTTCACATGTTGGGTAGATGAAATATTTTGTCTACAAGTGGAATATGGGACCATTCCAATGTTTTGCACACAAGGAATGACTCTCAATGCATTGACCATGGTCAATGGAAAAAACCTAAAGCCATAAAATATGGTTTAAGAGAATAAGGGATATGCACTGGGTTCTAAACCATCCCAAATCTTGTGTAGAGGGAATATCTTGCATACAATAAGGATACTATATATACTTTGTTAAGTATAATATATACCTAGTATATATACTGACACATATACCAAGCATATGTCAATATATATATATACTAGTATATATACTATTTATATTTACTTAGTGTATATACTGTCACATATACATAGTGTATATACTATATTAAATATATATACTGGTATATATAGTATACTATATATATATATATATATATATATATATATATATATATATATATATATATATATATATATATTGACACATATACCAAGTATATGTTGATATACATACCGATATATATACCATATGCCTATATATATACTGGGTATAAAAGGAAATCCCTCGTCTCATTGTCTCACAGTACTATGTCATGACCTTTTCTATTGGCCCTTTCTAGGATACTGTGGTGCGTGATGTCTCTACTTTAGATTGTGTTGATTTGTTACTTGGCCTTCCATGCCAACAGACCCGACACATTGTTTATCATGCTAAATTTCATCAATACCACATGCAACATGAGGGGTGCACCTATGTTCTTACGTCTTCTTCTCTTAAATCCACCCAACATATTACCAAACAAGCAGTCATTAAGCAAGTCAGTCTGAACAAATGCGTCTCTTTGTGCTTGGTTTTCCCTATTAAACCAGACAACCAAAACAACCTTGCACCTCCAACCATGGCTTCCCTACTCCAAGGATTTGTAGATGTTTTCACCCAACCCACATGACTGCCCCTATCTCGATCTATTGAACACACAATAGATCTAATTCCTGGTGTTTCTTTTCCCAACGCCCTATCCTATCACTTCGCTCCTCGAGAGGTTGTTGAGATAGAAAGTCGAATTGGATACCGATATATATATTAGGTATATTTACTTAATATATATACCGATATATATACTATATAGACCAAGTATATCTCAATATATATACCAGTATATATACCATATACCCGTATATATACCGATATGTATACTAGGTATATTTAATTAGCATATATACCACTATATATACTATATTAAGTATATATATATATCAGTATATATACTATATTAAATATATATACTGGTGTACATAGTATACTAGGTATATATATATATATATATATATGTCGATATATACCATATACCTGTATATATATTGATGTATATACTAGGTATATTTACTTAATATATATACTAACACTTATACATAGTATGTTATTGACACATATACCAAGTATGTGTTGATATATATATAGGTATATATACCATATAATTGTATATCAATGTATATATTGGGTATATGTACTTAGAATATATATCGATATATATATATACTATATTAAATATATATACCAATATAGATAGTATAGTAGGTAAATTAAGTATACTATATACTAGTATATAACATCTTAAGTTGCTCGCATTGGCAGGTGTCGGGTAAATGGAAGGAAATGTGTAAAGGAGGTCTCAAGTTCGATTCTCACCCCGATTTACTTGTGCTCCATTCTTGTGGGTTGCGTGGAGCACCTGGGATTATAGTGGTAGCAGAGAGTATACCCGTCCCTGTGTAACGCGAGTATACTACGAGAACCGCGAATTGTCGATTCCCCCAATATAAAAAAATAAAAATAAAATAAATAAATATAACATCTTAAGTTCTTATCTTTATCTTTACAAGAGAGAAATGTTAAACGATTAAATTTAAAAGGTATATATTCATCTAAATTTTTTTATGATAAAAGTAGTTATATTTTTATTAACAAAATTAAATTAAATTAAAGATACATTTAATTAAAAAATATTGATATTTTAATTTTTTACAATGTTAAAAATTAATTAATTATCAACCAAATAAATAATAAATTTAAAAAAATTAATAAATTTTTAACTTGATTATAAAATAAATAAATGATAATTTTAAAGAATTTAATGGTAAACGAGGGTGGGAGGGGGGCATAAATAGAGAATTTATATTATAAATTCTCTATTTATGCCCCCCTCAATTAATTAATTATCAACCAAATAAATAATAATTTTAAAAATAATAATAGATTTTTAACTTGATTATAAAATAAATAAATGATAATTTTAAAAAATTTAATGGGAAACGAGGGTGGGAGGGCGGGCATAAATAGAGAATTTATATTATAAATTCTCTATTTATGCCCACCCTCCCCCCTCCCACCCTCGTTTCCCCCCTCCCACCCTCTATATAAACGAGGGTGGGAGGGGAGGGGAGGGGGGGAGGGGCATAAATAGAGAATTTATATTATAAATTCTCTATTTATGCCCCCCCCCCCCTCTCTATTTATGCCCCGCCCTCCCACCCTCTATATAAACAAGGGTGGGAGGGCGGGCATAAATAGAGAATTTATATTATAAATTCTCTATTTATGTGGAATTTATATTATAAATTCTCTATTTATGCCTATTTATGCCCCCCTTCTCCCACCCTCTATATTATAAATTCTCTATTTATGTAGAATTTATATTATAAATTCTCTATAGAGGGTGGGAGGGGSGGACATAAATAGAGAATTTATAATATAGAGGGTCGGAGGGGGGGACATAAATAGAGAATTTATAATATAGAGGGTGGGAGGAGGRCGCATAAATAGATAATTTATAATATATTTTGTAATTTTTAAATGAACTTCATCAACATTATAAATAAATAAATTTCATAATTATTTTTTTATATTAAAAATGACAATATAAATTTTTATAAACATTGTCAAAATATAATAAAGTTTATAAGAGAGAATTTATTTTGTCTTTCATAATATATAGGAATTACACATCTCCCTCATATGTGTAATGAAAATAAGAATTATTTTTTGTTATTAATATATATTTTTTAAACTTTAAAATATGGGTTATATAAGAATTATACATTTGACTCATAAGTAAAGAGAAATCAATGGAATAATAAATCTTTTACTTTTAATTAATCTCTTTATCTAAAATTAATATAGAATTATTTTACTTAAGTGGATTTTGAAATATTTTTTATTTATGGTTAACATTGAAATATTTTTTGTTATTAATATTTTAAATGTCATGTATCAACTCCATTGAACACATAAGGAATGTCTTTTAGTGCAATATTATTTTTTGTATTTTAAATTGATATATATATATATATATATATATATATATATATATATATATATAATTAAAGGAATTACACATTTGATTGAGAAGTAGAGAGCATGTACCAACTAAATAATAATTTTTTTGTTTTCAATTAATCTTTCTATCTAAAGTTAATATAGAATTATTTTACATAAGTGGATTTTGAAATATTTTATTTATGATCAACATTAAAATATTTTTTATTATTAATTTTTTTAAATGCCACTTGTTAACTCCATGTTGAGCACTGAAGAAATTACACATCCCCATCATATTAAGTTGTAGAAAACACCTTTCCACCTAATAAACCAACATGTTAGAAACATGATAAAGTTTTTTTTTTTTTTTAAAAAAGGTAAAAAGGTTAAGTGATTAAAATTATTTTCAAAATTTTAAAATTAATTTTAATTTAATATATAACTTTTATATAACTTAATAAACTTAAAAAAAAATACATTACATAACACAAACTCATTAAAAATTTAAATTATTTAACTCCAAACTCATTATAATATATTTTACTTATCAGTCTTATAAGTGAGTAGGTAAAGAACATATTAATGGTCCTGTTTTCATTAACTTCTTCATTCCACTGTTTCAATAAATATGTTATTTCTTATCTTTATAAAGAATAAAAAAAAGAGAAAATGGTTAAGTGATTAAATTTAAAAGATATATATTTATCCAAAAACTTTTAGGACGAAATGTTTACATAAAATTTATTTTATTAAGAAAGAAAATTTACATTTTGCATAAATACATGAAACCATGTATTTTGTCTTCTATCCCTCTTGACCTAAGATAGAAAGACTAATGTACAAAAAAAATAAAAAAATACAAATTAATTTTCTTTTGTGGAGCGTCAGAAAGCCAAAAAGACTCCCTTTAGAGTAATCAACATTACATATTGTCCCTACAAAAAGTGTTGATACCAAGGGTGTCGACTGATATTCGAGGCTAAAGTGAATTGTAGACCAGTAACCCAATGTATCAGAAACAAAAAAAAAAACAAAAATATGTGATCTCCACCGTCTGATAATAGACCCAAAACAGAAGCCAAACATTGTGGGATCAAGGACCATCATATGTAGATAGCAACAACAAGTATCAAATAAATACTAGATGAAACATAACATGAACTTCAAAGTTGTAGACTGTGAGCTTGACCATTCTCTCCCACCAAATCTATGAATGGCCTATGGTAATATTCAAAATGTGTACCTTCATTTATTTCCACCATATGCCATGTCCCGAAAACCAACTGAGTACCTACCTTAGAGAGCACATCGGCTTCCATATTTATTTCATTGTATACATGCCGTACATAGTAGTCATCAAAAGAAGACAACATAATAAAAACCTCTTCAAGAATAGGAAGTAGTATGATATTGTAACATATTTGTGTTTTATTTTCCCAATTTATAACCTCAACAGAGTCCCCAAATATATAGATGGATCTTATTCCTTTTCCCCCTGCAAAGTTTAGTAGGAGTTTGAGTGCCAACAATTCTGCATAGTTGTTTGACCCCGGTCCCAATCCCAATTTAAGGTTGAAACTGTGTTAGTCACATGTACGGCTCCTCTTCCTCCACAGTTTTGGCCACTGTAGAATGAAATGTTGTAAAAGTAATAAGATTATAATTAACAAAATTAAATTAAGAATAAAATTAATTAAAATATTGATATTTTAATTTTTCATCATATTAAAAATTAATTAACTATAAAATAAATAAATGATAATTTTAAAGAAATTAATAACATCTTAGGTTAATATGTATCTATGTTGGTTTAATACATTAATATTAAAGTATATATA
>JZKD02S2318474.1:465226-475771 GCA_000966675.3 Picea glauca | reverse complement strand
ATGTTCTGACATGATTTGTTGATGATGCAGGCTGACGATAGCTTGCCGACCAGACTCACATGTGGAGTAAAGGGGTCACGCACGACTACCAGAGATGTTGAGGGAGAGGTGTGGAAAACATCCCTGCCATAGCCTACTAGCACTCCCATCGTGGCTCGAACTGTAGGTTAACGTTTACCTAGTTCGAGAGGACCCACGATGTCGTGAGGGCAGACTGCGACAGTCACTCACGATGATTCTAAGGGGCGCACAATAAGGCGGGGCCTTATTCCTTAGAGGCCCTTAGTCTCTCATAAGTTCACCTAGCGGAGTATTGACTCCAGGGGTTATTGATGTCTACCAAGTCAGTCAAGAGGCAAGTGGCACCCTTGGAGCACGTAGTGCGTCCTGAAGGGCACGTTGCACAAGGGAAACATATTAAGGCAAGTGGCACCCTTGGAGCACCTAGTGCGTCCTGAAGGGCACGTCGCGTTGTTGATGATAGAGGAATGAACCTAGATGGCCTTAGGACGATTAACGTGTTAAGAATTTTGAAAACAAATTCCCTAATTAAATGTCGCCCAATACGAAAATTAAAGGTTTAAGTCTAAACTATGCTAGTGGTAAAATTTTATCTCTCTATAAAATAATAAAAATAAAAATAAAAATAAAAACAACATAAATAATAATTATGATCTTCGTTAAATCTTGTAACACGAAGGGAGTAAGAAATTAATTATTTCATAAAAAAAAAATCAGTTGGATTAAAATTTAAAAAGGGAATTAATCGTTTTATTATTTTATGATAATTTAAAATATATTAATTTAATGAGAAAAGGGAAAAAGGGGTTTAATTTCCACACCTGCCTTTTTGAGTTCTAACTAAAAGGAGAAAGAGGGAAAAATCTAAAATATTAGGAAACTAGGAAAAGAGGTAAACATAAAAAGGGAAAAATGGAACATAAGGGAAAAAGTGGAAAGTCAAACTTAGGAAAGTATCTACCATTTAAGATATTTCTAATTTAAACTGAACTAGCAATTTAATAATGGGGAAAGCCATTAAAACCTGTAAGAAAATTTGGGGACACCTAGGAGTGATTCTAGGAGTAACTCTAGGTGGGTGAGGGAAATAAAGATAAATAATTAATTAAAGAAATTGATTTATGGAGGAATGAAGGGGATGGGTGACACTTGTACGGGGAGGAATTTTTAGGAATTAAATTAAAAAAAACTTAATTAAACGAGATTTTAGGAAAGTAAGGAACCACAAAACTTTATATAATGAAGGGAGGAGATGGAGGTAGGAGATCTTCGGTTTACGTAACGTTACGCTACAGAAATATCTTCTTGACTGATTTAACTTGTGGGAGTTGGGATACCCAGCTCGATGAGAAGTGGTAGCTCAGCCTTGCGAGGCGAGCTGGGATCTAGTCGAAATATCTGGATAGTGAGTGTGTGGCCCCTTTGCGGCTCGAGAGGCTAAGGGGCTAGCATTGGCTATGAGGTACCGGTGAAATCTCGACGGTCAGTGAGCGGGAGTTGCACGGAGCTCACGGGACATTATTCAGAGCGGACGATCAGGCAACGGTACAGTCTCTTCATTTGTGTATGGTATAATGTATTAGGACTTATGCTTGGATTTGCTTATTTAATGGAGAAGTAAACTGATGTTTTATTTTAAATTGATGACTAAAACTTTCCTTAGCCTAGATCGATGGTTGTTGACTCCCATGGCCTTCATTTTCCCGCATGTCTTGACCACCTTGTTGTGTTGATGTGACCTTCATGGTTGTTTAGCCTTCATCCCTAGCTCACCAATCCTTGCATGAGCAGTCGGCCAGGAGCCTGATCTACGGTCGTCGCCTTAGTGTTAAAAGACCTATGGATCTCAACGCCCTGCTTTTTTGTGCAAGGATGATGAGCAAAGGACGAACCGGTTAGCCGACTACCCTTGATGTTTGTCCCTGGATGATTGTGGATTCCACCAGCTGAAAACAACCTCTGCGTGTGGATTATCTTGTGTCCTGGTTGGTTTTCTCTATGCCTTGACTGATAGAACCCCTGCAATCATTCCATGACCTTTCTCATTGGATCCTTGCGTTCTCCTACTGTTGTCTACGCTGTATTGGGGTATTCTGGCAATGAAAAATGAAATGAATTCATCTATGCATTTTATATTGGGTATTCTGGCAATGAAAAACGAAATGATTTCTGGTCTGCATTTTATTTTGGGTATTTTGGCAATGAGAAACGGAATGAATTCATCTCTGCATTTTACATTGGGTATTATGGCAATGAAAAACGAAATGAATTCACCTCTGCATTTTACATTGGGTATTCTGGCAATGAAAAACGAAATGAATTCATCTCTGCATTTTACAATGGGTATTTTGGCAATGAAAAACAAAATGATTTATGGTTTGCATTTTTATTTTGTATTCTGGCTATGGAAAAGAGGAATTATTCTTGTCTGCATTTCGTTTTACCTTTGGGGCAATTTTGCCCTTGATGAAGATTGTGTTTTTCTTTAAAATTTTGCTGCCATTTGATTCATGTTAATGCCCACATTTTTGCTTTTCAATTCATCAATTTTCCTGCTATGAAAGACCATGATTTTGGAAATTAAAAATGGATTGTGTGGCATGTTGAATTCACCCACGTTTTTGCTTTCTAATTCATCAAATTTCCTTGTTGTTACCGCGACTTGTCACCATGACTTTATTCCGGCAATGAAATATTATTATTGCCAAATACGAATTTCATTGATGGCACTTCATTGTTAATGTGCAATGACTGGCTTGATGGCATCACAAATGAAATTCTGGCACTGTAATTTTTATTTCTAACAAGTGTGAATTTATACTTCGATTACTGTTACACAGATTTCATTCATACCATTACACCGATTTTATTGCCATGACATGCCATTAAGGATGGTTGTGTTTACTTCCTTAAGGACCACGTTTTTCCATCAATTTGTTGATTGAGTTGTTGTAGTATGACCGCGAGTTGATCCTTCAACGGTGGTATTTTCCTTCCTTCTCCGACATTTGAGTGTACCCAGTGTTCTCACTGCAATCATTAACTGCTACAACGATGTTGTTAGTCAAGCAGTTTCCTTGTTTATGTGAATAGATAGTTAGATATTGATATAGTTACTATAGATAGACGACATGTGTAATTAATTGTTTACCAGTGTCATATTTAGCATTCTGCTTTGATATAGCTAATGTGGTTATATATATCGTTAAGTGATAGTTAGATTGTAATTTGGGGATTATTTTAGAATTGCCCATTTAGATTATGATTAATGGTTAAATGAGATTAGTGAGTATTGCCCCAAGTAGAGATTAAGCTGGCAATACCATATTAATTGTCAATGTCATATAATTTGATTAAATGTATTACTTTCAAGGCAATACTGTAATAGTATAGTGAGTAAATGGTATATCTCTTTCAATCCAATCACCGTGTTATGATCTTAAGTTTAATGCCTATCCTTTTATACTTTCTCTACTGATCATTTAGTGGAATGACCAGTTCTACTGGTTAAATGTTATATAGTAACAAGTGTTAATTTCTTACACGTCATTCCCAACCATGATTGCATTAAGGATTAAATTGATGGTATGTTGATGACCCAGCTATGATTTAGACTTGCTCACTTTATACACTTTTAAATGTTAATTTAGATTGGCGTACATTGACCTAATTGCAATCAGACTTGTTGATTTTTATGTCAATAAAGAATTGTAATTTATGGACTAATTGAATTTGAATTACTATTGGATGAGTAACCGATGTTAAACACGATGGTCAGTTGGACTATTTAAGACGTGATTAATGGTTGGGTTGTTGACGAAGTCGTTTTTAGCTTGTGTTTCCCGTTGAGGGTGTTGTTGTTTATTATAAGTAATGCTAGTACTTGGTTATGTAAACGTGTAATGTGAATGGATTTGCTCACTGTAAGGGTTCTAGTTACTTGTGTAATGAATTTTGGGTGCGTTGGGTTGTTAGGATGTTTGTCTTTAGCTTAGTAGGCTTGGTCTTCTTGTGTCGGGAGGGATGTAGACACCTCCTTGTTCCTCAGAACAGTCGCCAGCCTTGAGACCTTAAATGGTCAAAATCGATGGGAACTTGGGCTTGAGCATTGCTTATGTGTCCTGGAGGTCCTAACCATTACAGGGTAGGACGGGCGGGTAGTCTTCGTCGGTTGAATGTCGTACATTGCTTCCAAGTGCTTGATGTGCTTTTGTGTTAGGTCGTTATGTTGTTTTTGTGTGAGTTGCATGCGTTGTGTTCGTTGTTGTGTTGCAATGTTGAGTATAATGTCATTATTACCTTCCTACACACACACAAATAAAAAAAAAATTAAGGGTTCTTTTACTGGTTGTGCATCGTAGGAGTCGTACCAGAAGAGGGGATGTTACACTATGTCAAAGAAGAAAAAAGCTATAAATAAATTCTTTACTTAAATATTGATAAACAATAGGGATGTGAGTGAGTGTCCATAAATCATTAGTGTTTTCAATGGGATGGAAGAAGGATTGGAAAGACAATGTTCTCAAATAAATTGTCATTTAACATTCAAAACTTTGATAATGGTTAAAATATTTAGCATTTTGTCTTAAACCTCATGACTATAGGGTAAAGTATTGAAACTGGTTATATGAAAGAATATAAGGGAGAGTGGAAAATTGGTTCTACAGGTGGCTATCCAAAGGAGGCGTATTGACCTTAATAAAGTTGGTATTGGAGGGGAATCTAGTGTATTGGCATTCTTTATCTTACATTTTGAAAGGAAAGTTCAAGAAAATAAGGAAGAAGTGATTTGGTTTTTTATGGACAAGGAGAAGGAAGGAATCCCTTTGGTAAAGTGGAAAGAACTTGCAAAACTTAAAGAGGATGGGGGTTGGGGTTTAAAAAACAAATATCTATTCATACATGCCCTAACAACAATTTTTTATGGAGAATGATAAAGAAAGATGCCTTATGGGGGAGAATGATGATTGAAAAATATATAGGTCCAAAGAGGAATAGATTAGAAATAAAGTAAAAAATTATGCAAGTGGATCAGTCATTTGGAAGGACATAGTTAAGGATTTTTCTCTGTTAGGGAGATCATTGGTTTGGAAAGTAGGAAAATGTGTCAGGATTAGGATTGGAGAATATCCTTGGATGGCGTGTGTAGGAATTTAATTATAGGTTGTATAAAAATTTAAAATGTGAATTGGAAAATATTGAAATTCATAACTTCATAAATGCAACAAACCTAAACTAGATTTACAAGGAGAGATAGTAGTGGAATGGCAACAATGTATCTCTACTCTAAAATGTTTTCTATTAGAATTAGTATAACAAAAGATGGGATTATATTTTGTGAAAGTAAATCCTTTGGAGTATACACAACAAAATTAGGGTATGAGGCTAGAATGAAGGAATGTGAAGAAGGGGAGAAACAATAGTGGTGGAAATATTTATGGAAACTTCAATGTTAATTAATAATTGAGATTTTCTTATGGTTGGGAATATCCAATAAAGTTTTGATCTGGGATAATTGCAAGAGAAGGGAATGATAGGATCATGGATAATGTATTTTGTGTAAAAAGGAGGATGAATCATAGATCATATGCTTGCACAATGTCCTTATTCAAAAGAAATAGTGGGAGAGGATTTGAAATTATCGAATGGAAAAGGAAAATGGGAGGAAAATGGGAGAGGAATATTGTGTTAGAATTCCATGAAGGTTGGCATGAGGATTAAAACTGTAAGAAACCACAAAGCTCTTCCTTGCTTAGTGGTGTGAGCAATATGGTTGGAAAGAAATGATATTTTAAAGTAAGGAAACTTTACTAATTCAAGTGAGCGATGAGGGGATATATGGTTAGGGAGGGATTTGGCAACCTCTAAATTCAAGGAGTCAAAGAAATTTGAAGTCTCCATATATTGACAAATCAAAGGTATGGGGCTATTTTGATGAACATGTCCACAAATTCCAATAATTGTATAGTAGGAGGTATTATATTTTCAAAGGTACAATCATGTGATTCCTTTTAAATCAATAGTTAGGGAAGGATCTAATAATAGATCAATGTTATTTTCTCTTTGATTGATATTAATAAATTGTTGTGGATAGAGGTCTAAATTTTTTGATGCTGTTTTCTCTTCGGTTGATATTAAAAATTGCTATAGATAGAGGTCTAAATTGTATGAAGATAGTAGGTAGCTCCAAGCTTATTGTTGAGTGGGCCAATGGAAAGTACATGTTAGAAAATTTACTACTTGCACATATTATGGACAGAATTAGAAAGGCTAAGACTCTATTTGATTTTATCTTGTTTAAGCATGTATTTAGGAAACTCAATAGTAAATCAATCTTTTATCTAAAGAAGAGCCTAAGACTACATGAATGGGTGTTTGAAATTTCTAGATAAGTGGAGGGACATTCTCTTCTAGTTAAAACTCTTTCAATTTATTCCTAAAACTAGATCTATAAGTTATAAAAGTGGTAGAAATATCTTGTTTGATTTCAACTTTTTCAAATTCTATATGTAGGATATAATCCTGGCTGAAAACTCTTGATGAATGTTAAATAAATTAGAGAAGGAAGAACTATTTATTTCCCACTGATAGAAGTCATAGGTTTGTTAGAAGTGCAATGAAATCATATTTTAAACATTCATTGCATATGGTAAAATATTGATCTTGTGCAATTGTTTTTTCAAAATTATTTTAGAAACTTTGACTTAGTGCTGGTTCACTCCTTTTTACTAATTTAAAAAAAAAAACCTTGAAAGAGTGTATTATTAATTTCAATTTTAAATTACATTTCCTCAATTCAATTTGAATGTTGATGCTTTCTTTAGGCAATGCACTTTTGATTATAATTTAAATTATGTTTATCTAATTATAGATCTAAATAAAAAAATAAGATCAAGCTAACATTTTTGGAGATAGTACATTCATAATTATTTTAGGCAATGCACTTTTGATTATAATTTAAATTATTTTTATTTAATTATAAATGGAAATTAAAAATAAGATTAAGTTAACATTTTTGGAGATAATATTATTAGCACTGAAAGTCACACTTTGACTGTTAAAGTGTAAGATTGGCACTCAACAGTAGGTTTTAAGGTAATTTTTATGATAAGATGTCAAATGGATCAAAACTCAACAAAACTGTACAAATCATAGAAAGTTCTAGATAAAGTACATTAGCAAATGAGGTCTTGGCTAACTTGGATAGGGGTTTAAAGAGTAAAATGGATAGATGGAAGACTTTAGTGAGGAAAATGAAATATGTCTACCACTCACATAAGGAAATACTAGCAACCATATGAAGAAAACCTTTTGACACAAGAACTTATTTTAATCAAAAGATAAACTCTGATAAAAATTATAACAACATCACAACAAAACCTTGATTGTAATACATATACAATAGATCAATTGAATCATTCAAATGACAGATGAATCAGAGTAAGATAGAAATAAGATGACAAGAAAGGAGTTGATTTCTATTAGTCAAAATGTCTCAGGTTTGATACACAAAATCTAGATATGGCTCTGTAACTTCACAATCTCAAAAATATGAGTCTCATTACAATCCTTCGAACCCCCTTAATGATTTCTAATACCTATCTTATAGCCTAGGTTGTCAATGACAAATTTACAATTCGAATTCCCCCTCTTGCATAGGATTCCCACACTTGAAGATGGAGTAACTACAACTTTTTAACAAAAATAACAAACAGCTAAAAACTAGGCTAATGCTGACAACTTCCTTAACATATTTAATATGCTTGATGAAGTGTCCCTTAAGCGCATCTTCTTTTGTCAGGTGTCCCTCCAGCTTTCAACTAACCTTCCATAAATTTTCATATACTCATCTACCCATCTGGAAACCGTTTTTTCCTTCAAAACCTTCAGAACAAGAGTTCACAACACAGTTCACATCGCCAGCCTATATTAGCCAGTTCGCAATGCCATACACTGTGAACTTTCCTGTAGTTACTCTTTTCGTTTGAAAATGCATCAAAACAATCCAAAAACTATTCCCAGTTCCACCAACTACTATAATAACATATGGTCATGATATATGAATAAGAAGATTAACATATCCTCAACTGAACATGACTTATTAAACATGGCTATCCTCAAAATTGCAATATATAGAAACAAGAGACTGCCAAAAAATGATATGAGTTAAGGTTTTCATCTTCTTCATTTTCTGACTCTGGATCTCCTCTTGGTGGCAACCTTAGCTAACATATACAAATTCTTCTTGGCCAACTTCTCTCTGAAAGGTTGAAACTCCATCTTTACCCTTTTGATCTGACCCCTGGTAGGCTATGTTTTGTTTGTATAAGTTTTTGAGATGCCTGTGGAGAGGTCGAAACCTTTTAGCTATAAATTTGGCCTTGTCAATAGTTTTACGATACATTTTCATGAGTCCATTAATATTCTTCCTTTCAACCAACTCCTCCCTTTTCAATTTATCAATTTTAGTCCTTGCCTCTTTAAGTTGTCTATTGAGCCTCTTAAAGGTAGGATTTTCTAGAGGGGTAGTTATGTCTATAATCTGAATGTGCTTCTTAATAGGTACATTTTTACCCTTTCTCTGGATTGGATCTTCCACTGTATCTTCCTTCACAATGCTTTCATGTTTTTCTGATGCTCTAGTAAAAGGTCTCCTATCCCTGACCTTGTTTGCAATAGGTGGTGAAGAGAACAACAACTTTCTTCCTCTCAAACATGTGGCTCTAGTTGAAGGAGTCTCTATTGGACTGGGAGTTGGAAAAGTTGAAACCTCTCTTTGTGGAGATTGATAAGGTCCTTCTTCTTCTTCATGTTCCTTTGTTGCTTTATTATCTTTAACAGTCCTAATGCACTTCATTTTCTTGTTCATACCCAAATGTACAGTCCTGTCAACCTAAAGAGGGCTTTGTACCTTAGACTGTGGAGTAGGAGCAATATTTAGTTGAAAGTGTCAAGAAGTAATGAATTCTTCCCATTCAATGTTTTTCTTTCTTAATTCCTCCATCACCAACATATTTATCAATCTTGAATGGAAAACACATGTATCAACTTCCTTAGATTTATCCTGGACCCTTATGGACATTTTTTCAATACTTCTAAACAAGTAGAAAGGAAGATCCATAACATATTTCCCTGTGAAGTGTAGCAGTAGCCTTATATGGTATTGATAGATCATGTTAAATCTCCCTTCACAGGTAAAGTATCTTTGAATTACCTTCATCATCTTATTTTTGGTATTCTGGTTTGAGGAACTCCTTTGAAAATGCAGCTTTCAGGGTCATGGCCTTGAACCATCTCTCCCCAGTACTAGGTATCTCAGTGGATGCTTATATGGTCATTTCATATACCTCAAATTCTAGTATCCCAACCTTGGTCTTGGTTCCATCAAAGTTCAGTTCGAATTCCTTAGCCACCTCTGGGTGCCCCCACTGCAATTTCTGACAAAAATTAATGCAACCCACTCTTTGGAAATCTCCCTGATCAAGGGTTCCACAAAAAAAAATGCATATCATAAGGATCTGTCCTCACAATGTCCCCTCCTTTGTGATCCTTCTTTTGTTGATTATCCATTAATACTAGCTGGGAAGACTTTTATCACAATACTTGAATGATTACCCACATGTGAAACAAAAAAGCAGGGGAAATGACCACTGAAAAATATGAGAAAAAGGCCAAACATACTTCTCACAGTGACAATGCTTCTAAGTAGGACTCAAAATTGGCTACTAGTGGTGTTGACTTCATAATTTAGATCAAACAGGAGTGTGAACAACTGATGAGTTTGCAAAAGACATTTTTTCTGCAAAGGGTGTTGGAAGATAGAGTTCGCAGCATTGGTTGACTGCACAGAGTTCACAACGCCTGGGAAAGGGTTTTGGAAAATCTCTGTGGGATAAGCAATGCAGATGTAAAGTATTAATGGATAAGGTATCCTAAACCAAGGGATACTTATGGATTCAAGGGACAAGATTCAGAGTGTGAGGAGGGAGTTCTAGAGATTGTTAATAGATCGATGAGACAGTTCGCAGTGCCAATCATCAGTTCATAGTGCCAAAAAGATAAACAACCATTCACCTCTCTCCAGATCTTAAAGGAAGGTGTAAAAGTTCATAGACTACCTGGTAACCTGGAGTTGAATGTTGATACCTTCATATTTTCACAAGGACGCCTACAAGTGGTCTAACCACCAACTATCCTCTGCAACCAATTCACAGCGAAGTGCATAGCACCTGTCTATAACACCAGTTCACAGCGTCGAGCCGGAGAATGCTTTTTACACTTGGATAAAACAATTAAAAATATTAATGACAATAATCCTTGGATATTGGTTTAAAAATCAGCTTTGAAAACAAGGAGATCTTTGTTGGAAGATTGGTTGTTGTCATTGATGTCAACCCTAGTCATGGGTCTTGGACCACAATATTGATGAAGTTATTTGGACATGAAGGAAAATGCACATGCAGATACAACACCCATGGATGGATAATATACATCATGTTGTTTCCGGTGGTATGTGGCACGTCA
>JZKD02S2318474.1:453065-463434 GCA_000966675.3 Picea glauca | reverse complement strand
CCTGAAGATAATTAAAGAAAAGAATTACAAAATAAGAAAGTGTCAGGTCGGCCCTAATGTTAAAAGGAAGTGACATAAATGGTATAAATAAACATCATTATACATTCAGTTGATAAAAGTAATTTCAGAGGGAAGAAGAAGAAAAAGAAGGCTGGATTTCAAGGGAGGATGAAGTCTTTTGGTGATGTGTTCTAAGTATCAACAATCTTCAATTGACATGACTCATAAATGCAATGATGGCTATAAATGCAAGATGTACCCTTGAAAGCGTTGTGAACTCTCCTAGTGAGTTGGCAACGTACAGATCAGACTTAATTTGACATTTAAATAGGAAAAAGTGACAAAAGGATGGGTAAGCATACATCATGGAGAAAGTGACATGTCACGATGATGATGGAGAATTTTAAAAGATGTGACTCAATGACTCTTTATATCGAAGCCAAACTAACCATAACTTATTTATACCAAAAATGAAAATGACTGTGGAAAAGGGACATAAAACCTATAACCTAATGAACACCTATGACTCAAAATCAAAACTAAAGACTTTTTTTTTACCCTTGAAATTCTATGTGATAACAAGTACATTCATAATTTTAATAGGGCTAAGATAACATTTATTATTTTTATTTGATTATAAATTGAAATTAAAAATAAGAAAAATAGGGTTAAACTAACATCTATTATTTTTATTATAAATTAAAATTAAAATTAAAAATAACCTCATAAATTTAACACGATTAATTTCTTAATGAGCTTAACTATAACTTTTACCTTTATAAAACAAAGATCAAACCCATAATTTATGATTTGTTTTGAATTGAAGTCATCATGATATTTAAATGGATAAAATAAAATATTGACTATATAAGCATATTATATTTTTCAATTGGGTTTAACTTAAGTGGTAGAGAGGAGTTATTATCCTTCCCACTATGATTCAAATCCGAACTACAAAAAAATTCAATTAATCCAATAATGAAAATTACTAAACATAAAATTCATTATATTATAAAAAGAATAATGATGTTTCCCAACATTAAAATGAACAACCAAATTGATATTTGACTATAGTCAACTATATCCAACCAAAACTTGCAATCAAGTCAACAAAAACTAAAAAAAAATTTGAAGTCAAACCAATCATTCACACTAAACCATATCAATCAACCAAAGTCAACAAAAACTAAATAAACTAAAGTAAATTGAAGTCAAACCAATCATTCACACTAAACCATAGTCCGCTAATATCAACTGAAATAAGCCATAGTCAACCAAAGCTGATTAAGGACTCAAAACCCTATCATATTTAATAAGACAACCATAATTAACCAAGGTCCATCAACAAAACCATAATTAATCAAGGTCCATCAACAACTTTTTGAAGTCAATCATTGTTATGTATAATCATTTGTAATGAACCATAGTGAATGCAATTTGTAAGTAGCCATTTGTTACAACACTGGGGTTGTACGGGCTCTGCTCAAGGAAATAAATGGTAGGATGAAAATCCTAACAAACACAATTCTAGGTAGTCTTCTTTTGTGAAGTCTGACCCTTTGGAGTAAAAAGATGAATTGGAAGGTAAATTGTTTATAATTTTTGGAGTATAAAGATGAATTGGAGGGTAAATTGCTTATAATTTTTGGAGTAGAAAGATGAATTGAAAGGTAAATTATTTATAAGACTTTAGTTGTAGACCTCTTGGATTTGACATAATTTTGCATCGATTTGAGGGTTGAAACAAATCCAGATGCAATATTTTCTCAAATTACCTTGGTTCCAGAGGAAAATTAAGAAGAGTGTTTTGTTTACAAGGAACCTTTGCTTCCCCTACATCCAAATCAAGTTAGGGCACTCTTTTTGTAAGACTCTTAGATACAAGTGCCAATAAAAGTTTTTAAGTTCTCAAGAGGCATGCTAATGAAGGTATTCTTACTTTAGTTATCATTTTGTATAGGTTACTTGTTGAATATACTTATCTATGTTTACCTTGAGTGAAAATTGAAGATCCCAAATTATGTAGAGCTTTTGATTTTTTTTCTTTTAGTCTATATGGAGAATGCAATTTCATTTAGTAATTTTCAAAACATAATCTAGTAAGGGTAATGTGTGCAAAGTATGGATGGTGATACTAATAAACCATTTATCACGAGGGTTCCTTAGTCATCAAGCATCAATTTTGTTAAAAAAAAATAATGGTATCCAAAAAAGGTGAAACATATTTCAAGATATTCAATTTTTTAGTTAAATATGAAAAATCTGTTCAATAAGATTTCTAAGGTGAGGTTTTTCAGTCAAGTTCGAAAAAACAACAGTTCAGAAAATCCATCTTCTTATCCTGAAGATGGATCCTAATATGGATCCAAAACATCGACAATCCATCAACAAAACTGTGGTTTTTCCGAACATGAAAAATCTCTTGAATGCTTGGTTTTTCTTCTAGCTATGATCAACAGATAGATACATTTTCATTGATCTTTAATTATATAGCTTGATCAAAACTATGTTCATTTTGATATTTTTGAAAATGAGTAGATTGTAAGATTCTAAATCTTCATATATGTTTGTATTTTTAGTTATTTTTAATTAGTGGCTTTACTACTACTCTTGATCTCAATCATGTGATCCAATTAGAAAGCTAAGTAAAGAGTTATAAGATCATGTTTGACAATACACTTTTCTTAGTAGTTTACACATGGGAAAATAAATCAAAGGACAAAATCTATCAGGGAAGATCACTGATACCATCGATTTCAAATGGGATTCCTATAGTATACATCATCAATAAACCTAGTAATCGAGAATCATCTTCAAGGAGGATTATGAATTTTGTTTGGATGATCTAGAAGAGGACCAAGAGATGGCATCCAAGATTTCATTGTGTAGAAATAAAAACACTATTAGCAAGTAGATACAACATCTATAACATATTGTCAGGATGTTCCATTAATACCTTTGGATGAGTTGTTTAATCATATTACTCTTGTGGATGATGAATAAGAAGATGGATAGATGGAAGGATAATTGTTAAAACACATTTTAGCGGACTATAATATGGCATTTCCATTTTTTTATTGTTAATGGTGTGGACAATTCATGTCTTGAAAAAGTTAATTCTAGATCTAAGGCATGCGAGAAAATTTTCTTAATGTAAAACCCTTGAAGGTCATAATATCACCAACATTGTGGAAAGGTCATAATATCACCCACATTGTGGAAATTCTATGAAGGACAACTAGAATGGATAATTATTTCACTCTTCTTTTACTATTCTATTATTTCATTTATGTGGATGAGAAGTTGGCATGTGAAGTTTTTTAAAGCATAGGAATGTATTAAAATGCAAGAATTGTAATAGTTGAACTAAATATGCACAAATATACACTGAGAAATAATTTATGTGGTAAAATATGCAGGTGGATATGCTTGGGGCATATAGGATGATGCATATTGGTTAAGAGTAGCATGTTGTTATGTATGCAACCAGTATGGCATGAAAACTAAATATGATTACTAATTGATTGAATGACTAAGAAGAGTTAAGAGCATGGTGGAAGATGTTGATGTTGTTCTGCATCAATCTTGTGAGGAAGATAAGGACAGGAAGAAGTTGATCAAGAGGTTGGTGAAAATATTGTGAAAACTTCTATGAATTACCGGTTGATTAGGTAACATCAAGAGTGTTAATAACATATATATATGTATGCATTTGGTTATGGTAATACTATATCCTTGTTGAAGTAATATGAGAAATGGTTCCTTTACTTATTCTTAGTACCATTATTGAATGGTTAAATGGTATTAAGTCTTGTATGTGAATGATGCCATAGGGGGTATGATAAAGGCAAGAAGCTTGATATATGACAAGAATACTTATAATTGTTTAAATGGATTCATGTTGTGTTTGATCACACTGTACAAATGCTTGTTCATTCTAATAATGCACACATAGTGAATGGTAGTTCATTGCATTTAATGTGTTGACAATTAAAGGTGGTTGAATTATTGATGTGACATAAATCTAGGATCTTTTCATTTTCTATTGTGAATATTTCAATGAAAGGTTATATGCGTGAGCATTCACAGTTTGTTTGGTTGAATGAAAGCTTTGGAAATGAGGACATATTGTAGGTAGAAATTTCTTGGATATGGCCATGAGTGTAAGCCCACAATGAAGACTATTTGCTATTGTATGCAAGAGAAAAACATTACAAGAAGGATCTCATAGCTATGAAAATATATTTTTGTATGAAAGGGATTTAAAATTTCCAATTGAAAATTTTATAAAGACATCTTATATTTATTGTATGTGTATGGTATAGGTGAGATTATGGGTCTATATAGTATGGATAGATGATAGTTTTTGAAGCTGGAAATCATAGGGATAATTCTATTGTGATGACATTGGAAACCCATGATATTCCCTTATTTCCATAAGATAATATTTATTAGAGGTTCGCATAGAACACCCTAGTAGTAAGGCTCTATAAGTTGCACCCTTCTTGCATGTAAAATCCTTGGAAACATGGATTGCTTGAGGGAGTATTTAGGAAAGAAGGGAAAGTGCTAGACTTGGAATAAATCAAATCTAGTTGTTGAGCATGTAACATAAATTCCTCTTCGGTTAAAGAACCTAACATAGCTACATCCTTTGAAATATTAGGCAATAAATACTTAACAAACCAATATTCTAGAAATTGGTCTATAATTTCATCTCTAATGAGCCTAGGCCGCCTTCTCCACTTATGGATATGATAAAAAATATGAGTAGATTTACTCTAATGTAAATATGTCAAGAGTTCAGTTTTGATTTTGTAACAGATCAAAAGTTGGAAATGGGTCAAAAAGGCCATTAAAAAAAATGAAAAATATTTAGATGAAGCACCTTGTAGTTCCATGCACCATTTTCATGGCACTCTCGGTCATGGTTTGCTAGAAAAGATGCAATCTAACACTATCATCTACCAAGGATTTGGATTAATTCCATTGATGGAATGACATGATGTGGGTATAAGGATATTCTCTAGGTTTTCTATCAAACTTGGGTATGTTTGATGGTGGTTTCGTAGGAATAATTGGCCATGTGGGTTGATGCTTGATTGAATCATTTGTTGAGTGGGATAAATAGGGTAATTTCAAGGTAGATAAAAATGGAAACTGAGTGTTGGAAAATCTATTGTGATGGACCTTATGGTCCAAATGGAAACATAGATCCCCCAAATCCATTTCCCCCAAGGGAATTACTATCCCCAACGATGGTATAAGTACTGACTGTTGAGCCAACCCCAAGATTAAGGTTCCAAACAAAGGGAAAAAATACATTAGGTGTAACCAAAATACCTATGTGTCTACCAAAAATAGGTGGAAATCCATTATCGACACTGAAACCAAGGATTTGTCCCCCATTGAAAACAAATCCAGATGTAGGCTCTTGTGGAGTCAGAGTAGAGATGTGATTGGAAATATCCCCCCAAAAGGAACACTCGATGTCTAAGGCATAGACATGGGAGTAACTTACCCATTAACTGGTGGTATGGAGGAAGCAACTATGACTCCTCTTGACACATTATGAGGAGTAGGAATAGGTCCTCTTGTAGTGGATGACTGATTGGTGCTTGACATCATGTGAGAACTGCTCAAAAAGGAAAAAGGGATACCAAAAGGAGTTCCACCCAACTGAACAAGTAAAGGTTCCAAAGGCTTCATAAAAGAGGGATTACAATGAAAAGGGAGATTTTCATGAATGAATTCTATCTCCATATGTTCAACCTCCTTAAATATTATGTGTGAGTCTCAATAACTGTGTTTTTTTTGTTCGGTGTGGACAACCACCACCTTACGATTTGTGATTCCTATATCTCTGGAGGAAACCCTCGCTACTTACAAGAGAAAAAAAGAGGTTGGCTATCCACAATGAAATATGTGTTTTAACTGAAAGAAAAATAAACCTAGGCCAACTAGACACAATCACAAAGAACACCCTAGAAAATATATAAGCTCCAATAAAAAAGTAATTGATATTCAAAGGGGCCTTTTGAACACCCTAATAATTTTGCTTAACCCTTTTACGATTCAAATGAGCTAAGAGTGAAAATACCTCAGATGATTAAAATGTGATACAAAATTTGTTTTAACCCTTTTTTTGTTCAAATAAGCTAAACGATGCAAAATCTAAGATGACAAACAAATATAATGTAATCTCTTTTCCGATTCAAATGAGCTAAAAATGAAAATACAAGGTGAACATGCCATTCAATGATCACCACTAACTTTTCAAAGTATAGAAACACTAAAAAACATGCATAGGCTCATAAAATCTAAAACTTTCACCCACAAAATTTGACCATGCTTTCATGCGTAGAAACTAGTGGCTAGATGGCTATGGTCATGGGTTTATATGCAACAACAAGAGAACAAATCCTCTAGTTTCACATTTTCCAAATACAATTAGCATCCATCCACATCTAGTCCTAAGAACGGTTGCGAGCGTAGGGAGAAACAAGAAATTCCAAAAAATAACCACCCAGAACTTGATCAAGCAGGCATGCATGCACTCAATATTTATTTTTTCACACTGTAGAGTCTACAAAATCTTATTAATATGAAAAGAATCAAGAAATCACCTGGGAAACTAAGGAAATACCTATAAGTTCTATCCCCAATGGAGTTTCTATTTTTGTTATAGGATAGGAAAATCTACCTACAGATAAGAAGACAAAATCCTCACTAAATGAGTGTGATTCAAAGATAGACAAAGGGATAGACAACATATTTCTTTCTCCTAAGAATAACATGCATTTTCAAAAGTAACTGAGAGAATGAAGAATGCACATACCTGATTTTATATGGTTGTCCAAAGTATCCAATGACTTTCACTTGATCTCACTATAGCTTTGCTAATTCACCAAACAACATGCAAAATCATCCAACAAGAAATAACTTTCTCATTCTTTCATAAAAAAATAAATAGAACTTGCATGAATAAAGTCTTAATATAACAATATCAAGCTAAATTAGATCCATAAAACCTCATTACAGATGCAAAAGAGATCCATAAACATTGAGTTTTTTTTGGGGGGGAGAAGATAGATCTATATTTATAGAATGAGAGTAACAACAATGATGATTGCCTTGAGATTCATCATTTTTCTCCTAGCTCCAAGACCCAAAGTAATCCTCCTTAGTCCCATGTCCACCTCTATTGAACAAGCATGACCTAGAACCATATCACGACAAGATAACCAAGTGAATGGATAATAGCTATATTCTAAAGTTGTGATCACACTAATATTGATGCCCAACACTCAATAATGGCAATAAATTCAAGACCAAGGATTCTCATTGCAATTCGATAATGTAAGACACTTGCATATTGATTCCCTTCCCTTAGCGTTGGCTCTCATACTTATAGATTATTAAGGAGATAATAATAAGCTTCATGGCATAAAAAATATGGAGATACAAGCCATGCATGGATTTAATGTGAGCCTTTTGGATTTTACAAATTGGAAGTTTTTTATATTTCCTCATGATTTTCTACTTTCCAAAGTTCAAATGGGTGGCCACAGGTTTTGTATTCGAAAACTACGATCGACTGCATTTGATCTATGGGAAATGTGTGGCTAACTTCTATTTTTGCTAGAATAAGTATGTCCTTAATGTTGTTTTGATAATCAAGTGCTTCGTAAATAAATTCTTCTTGATTTGATAGTGTATTTTGGTGTTTTACATCTATCTTGACCTATGGTGCCAAATAGAGGTGTAACACAATGAATTCAGAAGTGTATCATGGAATATAAAAAGACCACCAAACCCTTTTCTTAGAAAATGTACCTACTACAACTCTTATAATCGAAACCTTATCTAAGCAAGATTTAAATAACGTGTACTTGTTTCAGAGAATGTATTAATTAATGAACACAAAACAAATCATGCATGCAAAATCACTCGTATTTCAAGCTAGCGTATTGACAATACTGCTTTAAAATATTAAATGTGGTGTTATATTACCAATAAAACTACAATCATTTTTATAACACTTGGTTCTTAGTAACAACTTTTCAAATGAGCAGCTAGGGTCTGGGGCAACTGCAGGCTAGGGTTTGGCAGTCACAACCATAGCAGAGGATAGCATGAGTACCAAGGGGGGTGGTAATGGAACCCCCTCATACAAGCAGGTAGTGGTAGACAGAGGGAAATTGCCACGAGGCGTAGGTTTCAAAGTGCCAATGACAAGGACCTCGGGCTCAAAACCAGAAAAGAGTCAGGAAAGAAACCAGGGAAAAAATGATCTCATGGGGGCAAAATCTAGAGAAAATCAGAAGGATGCGCAAGAAACGGCAAGCCCCAATGGGGCATAAGGGCGCAACCCATGAAAACCAAAAACAACAATGATACCCAAGGTAATATTGGAAGATCCTCAAACTCAACTGTACAGGGACCAGATGAAGATGCATGCGCTAATTTGCAAGTTTATGGGCTTGTGGCCCACAAAAAGAATGTTGCAAAAATGGATTAAATATCAATGGAAGCCAAGTGGAAAAGTGGACCTACATCTGGGCTCGAAAGGCTTCTTCATAGTATTATTCATGAACCTAGAATATAGGGATAAGGTCTTTGAGAGGGGGCCATACTTCCATGTCTCAACAGGACTGTACATGCGACCATGGAAGGAAAAATTCTCCCCATAGAAAGAAACTTTCAAAAATGTACCTATCTGGCTGAGAATTTACTCCTTGCCGCTAGATTACTGGATACCTTCCACCTTTGAATCAATAGGAAACAAATTTGGAAAATACGTGAAGACATCCGAAGAAACCCTAAAAGGGAGATATACATCCTATGCAAGAATCTGCATAGAGATGGATGTGTCGGGGGCACTCCCAGAAGCCATAATCTTGGAATTGAGGGATGAGGAATCGATAAAAAACATTGACAACAAGCAGATCCCCTTCAGATGCATAATATGTCATGAACATGGACACCTAATCAAAGAATGTCCTCTCATTAAAAAACAAGAAGAAAAAAACACCAAAATATAGCAGGACGAGGATGGATTTATAAAGTCGAGCCACAAAAATAGAACTAACAAGAAACAAAGTAAAACCCAACAAGGAGTGTTGTTCCTAATTTTATACTAAGGCTACAAGTATAATTTTAGGCATCAGGAAATGAGGGAAAGGTTTTCAATGTTTTCCTTTCACCACATAAATAGAAGAGAAAATTTCTTTGAACCGAATTAATATAATAACAGCTCAGAGGTTGTTTCTCACATCTAAGTTAAATTTGAAAAATTGAATGAAATGAAAGAAAAACACAAAGCTGCTAATCAAAGAAAGGCATCAATTATTGAAGAATTTTACTCTGTAATAGAAGAAGAAAGTGAGCGATACAACTTTCAATGAAGTGTAAAATAAAACATCTAATCAACATGCAAGGCTTGTATTAACTAATAGTGAATACAGAGAAAATATGTTTGTTATTAGATTACCGAGTATAACATAACCACAGTAGAAGTTGTACTAAATTTTGATTTGCATTCATCAAAGAAAATATATGAAAGTATGTGGGAATATGGAAAGACAAAGAACACATAACTCAGAATAGACGAGATGTAGAATCTCTGGCCTGCATTTGTATTAATTCTCAGTGAAGAGAGTTCCCCTTTAAAATCGACAAAAGCAACCTTAGTTTCTTTCTCAAAATGTATATTTATACTAGATTAAAACGTTTTGAATCCTATCATTCTAAAGTTTCAGTTACAAATGAAAAGATGAAATGCTTCACTTAGTTGTCCTTTGTCTTCCTTCATGTTGGCAGGGCATTTTCCTTTCTTTGTCCTCTAGCTCCAAAATAGGATGGAATAAGCAACTGTACTACTGGCCTCCAGAAATCTTCCCTTTCCCTTGTTCAATACAATTGACACACTTTTCTACTAACTGGGCTATCAACTTGGGAAGTTCATTTTGGTCATTTTCTTCGAAAACGTAGCACTTCCTTTCCAGCTGTGGCAATCTTTCTCCTATTTTCCTGTCTTCTATAATGATATACAATAACTATAGGTTTGGTTTAATCAACCATTTATCTATCTAGGAAATATCAACCTGTTTTATCTGAGATAGTTCAACTTGGTCTCTTTCCACATTTTCCTTGATATCTAGTAGATGTTTAACTATGTTAATTTTTCCCAATGTTCCAAAGCTATTATCCTTATCGAGATCTAGCAAATTTTTATTTATTAGGCCAAATGTTTTGTTGGATCATGTTGTCATTGATGCCAATGGTTTGATTGATTGATGTCATTTATTGATGTCAAGTGATTGATTGATGTAAAAGGATTGATTTATTGATGATTGATGTAATATAA
>JZKD02S2318474.1:440807-451845 GCA_000966675.3 Picea glauca | reverse complement strand
GAATAAATGTTGAATGCTAATTGATGAGTTTTTGTGCAAGAGGGAAGTTTTGGGAAAAAGAGCCCCACACTCATTCACCCCCCCTCTAAGTGTGGTAGGTGTGTCCAACATGTTTCTTCACAAGAGTCTCTCACCTCTTTAGCCATTTTTCTGTTCTCTGATAGATTATTCTCCCATGCTTCTAACATGATGTTTCCTCTGGTTTGTTCTCGAATGGATACTCTGGAAGCAATGGTCGTCTCCTCTTTCGTCGTTGATATAATAGCTTCCTGGAAAGTACTTCGATCCACCTTAGCTTCTCTCTCTCTTAAGGTGATTTTGTCTAAGGCTTTATCTATCAACTGAAAATGATCTTGGATGATTTCTACTTTAGTAAGTAGACTCTGTTGAGTTGCTTCTATCTTCTTTTGTATTTCAGTGGCTTGAGTTTGAAATACCAGTACATCTATGACCTATATTTCAATAGAATTTAATTTAGATTGTATTTTTTTTATTAACTCCTCATGTTGACTTATCTTTGTTTGACTTGTCTGAGCCGACTATTGCATTTGCTCAAGATTTGATTTGATCTGTTCAATTTTTTGTTGATCATATGCTCTGACTTTTTCAAGGTTTTTACATGCCTCATTCCCGGAATTCGCTTCTATAGTTTCCATCTGAGTCTGCAATTTGCTAATTAATAGGTTTTTTTGTTTGAGTTGTTCCTTCAAGGTTCCAACTGAATATTGTTTGTCTGTTGCATAGGCCCCCAATGTTCCTTCTATCTCATTGACGAATTTGTCCTCTTCTAAGGCTTCTCCATCCGTTAATATTCTGTACTTCTTAGCTATTGCACCTCCTTTTGGTAGGTTTCTCACTTCACCACGCCCTTCCTTTTCTTACTAAAAAAGAAATCGCTAGGAGGTAATTCTTCTATAGAGATAGGTGTTAAATCCTCTTTAAATATTATCTCTGCATTGGGGTTCCCCTTTGTAAATTGTAAGGGCATGACGGATGGAATGGGACTGTCGATTTCTTTGTATGATTGTTTCATGATAGCATCTTTGGTTGTTTCATTTGATGGAGACAAGGGTGTGTATCCTATCCCTTTTGAAGGGGTCTCTATTTGATCCTTGACCTGTTTAACTGGTGTATCTATCTCTGGGATTTTTCCCCTTAGATTGGGATCTCGATTTCCTATTTCAAGGTCTCCATTTCCTCTGTGTTCTCCGAAGTTTTTTGTTTGCCAGGATTTGTATCCGTTGAACCTAGGGATTCTATTTGTTGAGTACCTGGAGTTTTTGAGGTTTTTCCCTACAAAAGTTTGGGGAGGCCACTTCTCTAGTGTTCCTAGAATTTTTAGAAATCATCCATCTCTGCGGGCAGTGGAGCTCAAACCCAATTTAAGACTTATGAGTAGGATCTCACTCCTCGGAACATTTCTTCATGGGGGGATCTTCGT
The DNA here is from genome assembly GCA_000966675.3 of Picea glauca. NCBI lineage: Eukaryota > Viridiplantae > Streptophyta > Pinopsida > Pinales > Pinaceae > Picea > Picea glauca. The sequence goes on along the minus strand of JZKD02S2318474.1, from coordinate 450,404 downwards.
GCTCATATCGTTTTAGACAACAACTTGCCATATGGTTACCCACAACCTTATGAGGATTTTGTTTTTTAAATTCAATGTCTACTAGTTTCATTTCCTCTAGGGTCATGGCCTCCTCTTTGGCATGGCCGAAATCTAATAAAGAATATGTACCAATGTGTATGGGAAAGGACAACCATACATTTTTTTGAACTCCTTGAGTTCTTTGCTTATCCCTCCAAGAACAGTTTGCCTAGCGATTTCTCGACATAGTAGCTTGTCTGGTAAGAATAGAGGCATGGCATATGGGGGAAAAGAGCAGCCAAAAACCCTAATATACGAGAATTGTTCTTCTATGTACCAATCTTCCACGTTGTTCAAGTTTTCCACGACTTTATCTGAAATCCTGGGAGGTGGATGGCCGAAGATAACGACATGCATTGGTACCATTACACAGTTGAAAATCTCATAGATGAAGTCTTTGTCTTTATCTTCCTAGAGTTTGGAGTGGTACACATGACTAGGCTCTGCATTATTTGGAGTCCAACTCCAGCTCATTAATGGAAAAGGTGTCATGAAGAAAATGACATCCATAATGTATGCAGACATGAAAAATGAAGCTTCTTTCCCACTCTCCCTTTGTGCTTAATATTCTGTAACTTGATTGGCCAGACTGTTTGACAACAAATTAGCCCAGTCGAAATATTACCCCTCTGCTACTATGTGGATAAGCGGTACCCATGGGAGAAAAAAATGCGCAGTATTCTCTCTTCCATAAATCTTGCATACCATCATCGCTATATACATAAATTGTGGCTATAATGAAGAGATTGTGTATATACCATCAGTGTCTGCACTGAACTTTTCAGGAAGTGATCACCAATCTTTGATTAGGTCGAATAATCTTTTTCCAAATTGCTCACATTCTTTATTTTTGAAACCCTCTAAGAATTCGACATTGTAAGTAAAATTGGGTGTGGGTGACAATTTGTACATCGCCTGTAGATGCTCTGGCCTAAATGTCCCAACAGACACCTTATGTGTGTTAAATATTGTCCTATTCGGGATATCTACATGGTCCAACGCCCATTTAACCATATCACAATAGGGGAAAAGATGTGGTCTTGTTGCTACCTTTTGCATCTCCGACTGAGCGACCACTTTGTATTTGATATACAAGTCATCTTTCTCGTTGTCACTCGAGTCGTCTGGGCAATTTATCAGCTCCTATTGCAAGATGTTGAAAACCTGTGTCCATGTTTTGACTGTGTCGATGTTTCTAGGCAAGGTATCATAAATAATATATGAGCTATGACCTAAACTTTCACCAGCCGTTTTTGGCATTTTCCATGGAGCCATTATATAAAATCTCAAGATTATAGTTCCTATTACAGAGGATGCAAATACAAACAATGGTTATCTCGCTAAACTGGCCCTGTGAAACTAGAATGAAATTCAAACAATGACGAAAATTCTTTCGCTTAGATTACTCGACTCTGGGTCCTTGCTGACACAATGTTTTATTCTTTTAATAGAAAGATTTTGAAATAAAGCAAGATCTTACTTTCAATCATTTCCCTAATTCTCTTACAAATTCCATAAATGTTTGATATTTCGTGAATTGGGATGATGGTAGAAACATTTAATTCTTTACCCATAAGATTTACAGGTTAAAAGTTGTTTAAGATATTAATTAATCCAGTTTAATCCTTTAATTAATCGCAATTATTTCTTAATTATTTTTTTGCGTTCGTAGTCTTGGACGATTTTGTTCTTAGTCTTGGGCCATGAACCCCAAATTCACGATATTGTGATTTGGTTAATTAACTTTGATTAGAATTAAGATTTTGATTGATCGTGATTAGTTTATAAATTTCATGACCTTGAGTATCGGGTTTACAAAGGTGTCATTCTATGGTAAAACCGTCGAATCGTGAAGTCGCGATAACAATTAACTAACGTTAATTATCATTAGTCTTGTAATTAACCAGGTTTATCTTAATTCGCTTTTCGCAACTTCGCACATCGAACATTCAAAGGTCGCTTAAAACGTGACTCCTGAATCGTGAAAGCGTGATGAATTAAAATAGTGATAATCGTTGCTTAATGTTTCGATGATCATGATTAAAATTAACCCAACTTCGCTATTTTTCATGTCGGGACCTTGAGAGATTTGACATGTATAACCGTTAGATCTACGAAATCCCGAAATCCGAGATTTGAGGTTTATGGTTATCGTTTTTGTTATTTGAAAGAATGGGCGGCTTCAACCTTTTGGTAACTGGAGCATTTAAAAAAATATATGTGTTCCAACATAGGCTCCATATAGGGATCTCGTCTCCCTATGGGATGAGAAGAATAGTAGGTCACGTGCCTTTATTGGGTAAATGGAGTCATTACTTTGTTTTGGTGAAACGTTTTCAGAAAAAGGGTACAGAGAGAATCTGAGGTTTCATCTTTATCTCTGAAAGATTTCGAAACTTAATCATTTACTAATCTCAATTTTAGGTCCTTTGATGACTTCCTCTTCCTTGAAACTGATTTCGGGTCTGCTTAAGATAATCAAAACAACCTTAGGAATTCTAACAGGTTCTGTCGATCTTTCTTGCATCAAATCAAAGTAATTTTGGTGTTTTTTAATCAGGGAGTCTCGCGTGAACTTGGGATGTAGATCTTAGTCGAAAAAGAAAAATGGTTACCAGAGTACAATATAATTCATGTATAATAGCCTTACAGATATCTTAGACATTGCTTCACTGTCAGCGGGCCTGTTGGACCTGTTTAGTGCCCCGGTGAAGTTATCTGATTCCCTTTATTGAATTTCCTTTCACCACTTCAGTTTGTAACTTTGCATTTAAATGTCGAGATGAGGCAAATTATTTAATGAATTTCCTTTCATCTCTTTTTTGGACTAGATAAAGGCAATCATTTGTGAATTTCCTTTCACCATCTGTCCTATATTTTCTTTTTAGAACATGAAGTGGGGGCAATCAATTTGTATAAAGCATACTAGGGGTGATATATGTTAATAATTTTGGCAACAAAGGTTTGTTAACTCACTTTGATTACTCTGGACAAGTCTTCTTTTGACCTTCAAAACATCTTATCTTGCAGGAAACTTTATGGGGGACTTTTTTATTTCCAAGGGTCTTCTTCTGAGAAATATTAATCACTTAAGACCTATTAAAAGAACTAAGAGAGTTAGGATTAGCCTATACATGCTTTTTTTCAGTAGGATCCATGAGGACTTGCCCTTTTTCTAAATATTTGTTTGTCATCTTTCAGAGGTAAAGTGTGACCCCTCCTTCCTCTATGGAGGCCATGGGGAGGCATCTGGAGTCAAGGGGAGTAATACCAAAGATTCGAACAGGGTGACAGAGGGGTTTTAGATTTCATAAACATGGTTGTTATAATGAAAACCCGACTCTTAAAAAATGTTCTCTGAGTTCACTTTATTTCTTCTTTTTCCGTTTATTTTAATTTTATCCAAATGATATCTTTTATGATTTATTTTGAAAATTTGTTCCTTTGATAATACATCTAGCGAGTATCTTTATACATATAAGATTGTTGTTGCGCTAGGTGATATTCTTTGGAAATATAAATAATTCAGAGACTCATACCTTTGATTCGCCATTTCGCTTTCATCTAAGTAAATTATTTATTTAGCACATGTTTCGGGATAACCAATATTTATAATATACGACCACTTCTTTGTCTCCTTCGTAATGTTTGAGCTATTGAAAACAATCCTGCGTAAAAACAACATGAAGAGTGTCAGGGTTTTATGAGTCACATCGTTCGATGAGTAAATTATTTTACATTTACTTTTCTATGAAATCACTAACCTATTTTTTTTGCAATGGAAGTAAGACTTACCTAAAAACTGTAAAAAACAGAAAACACAAACCGGTATATACAATGGGATTTTGGAAATCGTTTATTGCATATAGTGCTTAAGATAACGCCCATTGATAGGATCGTTGATGATTTTACTGTCCAAAGTTTCTAGCAGAAATGAGTTCTTCCCTTCGGTGGTTGTCACTTTGAATGGTTCATACCAGATATGATCGAATTTTCCATGTTTGGCCGAGTCTTCTCTCCTAGCGTCCCATTTCAAAACTAAGTTTCCAGGGAGGAATTCCCTATCTTTATCCTTATGATCAAATAGGGCTTTCATGTTGTCTTGATATTTTTGAATTTTTTCATCCACTTCAGCCCTATTTTGATGAACTTCGATCAGTTGATTTATTCTTCTTGTGACATGATTTGGTTCTTCTTTTTCATCTTGCCAAAGTTTCATTACAAGTAGAGCCAAATTAATGGGTAATAATACATCGGTCCCGTATACCATTTGAAATGGAGAAGTACCAATTGATTTCTTGGTGCCTATCTTATTTTCCCACAAGGCATATTTCAAATGCACATGCCAAGCTTTCTTATTTTCGTTCAAAACCTTTTTTATTATGGTGATTAAGATTTTGTTTGATGATTCAGCTAACCCATTGCCTTGAGGATAGTATGTTGTAGAATGACCCAACACAATATTGTATTTTTGGCAAAAGCTAACCATTTCCATAGATTTGAATGCCTAGGCATTATCTGTAACTATCTTCCGGGGACAGCTGAATCTAGATAATATATTTTCCTCCAAGAAATTTATTACCACCTAATCTGTCACTTTCCTGGTCAGGATAGCTTCTACCCATTTGGTGAAATAGTCTATAGTGGTCAGGATCCATCTATGTTGCACGCTGGAGTGTGGATTGATTTTGCCTATAAAATCTAACCCCCATTGTTGAAAAGGGGCTTTTGTTTTAACTGGGACCAAAGGTAACGTCGGGAGTTTCTACTTGCCTAAAAATAATTAGCAGGAGTTATAGGCTTTGACTTTGGAATTCACATCTATGAATAAATTAGGCCAATAATATCATTCTCTCATGATTTTATAGGTTCTTGCTCTCCACGCATGATGTCCTCCGCACACTCCTTCGTGAAATTCATTTATAACTCTTTTTGTTTCAGATTCTACTAAACAAACTAGTAGAAAACCTAGAGGGTCTTTCCAATACAACTGGCTTTCTGAGATACAATACTTTAATGCATGCAATTTCAATGTCCTAGTTTTAGATGGGGGCATATCGTTTGGGCATTTCAGAGTCAGAAGATAATATACTATGTCTTTATACCAACCTGAAGATGCAAAATTTTCTTCGATTTTGGTTGTAGCTATCTGGTCGTCGAATTCGTCTATGTCTAAATATCCTTCATGCTCTTGTAGGTTATTTATTCCAAGCGCTCTGAAATTTGATTCGGCTAGTAGCTTAGACAAACCTTGTTCCTTTACGATATTTTTTGGTTTTACCTCTAGATCGAATTCTTGAATTTTAGCAAGCCATCGGCCCCTCTTCCCATCACTGTCAGGTTGAACCAATATATCCTTAATGGAACTGGTGGGTACATATGAAATGAACTTGGAATGTAGTACGTAGGTTCTGAAATATTTTAGTGCTTTCACCATGGCATATGCATGTTTTTCCATTATGTTGTACCTCAACTCTGCGTCTCTAAGGCTCTTACTGAAAAATGCTATTGGTTGCTCAAAACCCTCTTCATTATTCTGGAAGAGTACCACCGTAATTGTATGTTAGGATGCAAAGGAAAAGATACAAAATTTCTTTAGATAATCAGGGCTTGCCAGTACAGGTGCTTCACCTATAATTTTCTTGATGTGTGCAAATGATGATTTCACTTCGGTTGTCCATTTAACTTCATTGTTCTTCTTGAGCATATCTGTAATCAATTTCACAATTTCAGCAAAGTTTGGGATAAATCTCCTCAACAAAATTATTTTCCCTAAAAATGACTGGATTTCTTTTACATTTCTAGGAATATTTATAGTGTCAATAGCTTTGACCCTTTTAGAATTGATTTTAATTCCATCCCGAGATACAATATGGCACAAGAGTTTACCTTCTTGCATCGCAAAGTGAGATTTCTTGGGATTTAGAGACAAACCAAATTTGCAGCATTTCTTGAACGTTTTCTTGAGGTGGATTAGATGTTATTCATTAGATTTGGAAAAAACGGTCAGATCATCGAGATAAATAACGACGAATTTATATCTTCGTCAATGAAGGTGATATCCATAGCTCGCTGGAAAGTAGAACCTGCATTCATCAAACCAAAAGGCATTTTATCATACATAAATGTACCCCATGGTGTGGTGAATGTTTTTTTTTCTTTATCGTCTTCGTTAACAACAATCTAATTGTAACCGGAAAAACCGTCAATCATTGACATTCTATTTTCTCCAACCACTTTTTCTAGAACATGGTCCATTTTGGGTAACGGATAATTGTCTTTGAGAGATGATTTATTTAAATTTCTAAAATCTACACACAGTCTGATTTCTCCGCTCTTCTTCCTAACCGGGACCAGATTAGCTACCCACTCAGAGTACCTAAGTGGTACAATTATTTTAGCGTCCAGGAGCTTTTTTACTTCTTTTTCGACCACGGGAAATAATATGGGATTAATTTGCCTAAGCTTTTGTCTGAAAGGTTTAAAACCTGGCTTTAAAGGAATCTTGTGTTCGATCATAGTGGTGTCATAAGTTCTCATCTCGTCATAAGACCAGGGAAACGCATATTTATATTGCTCGAGTAAATATGCATATTTACCTTTCATCTCAGGAGGAAGATATTTTGATATTTTTACTATTCTAGGCTTTTCTTTGGTACCTATATCACAATCTTCGACTTCTTCTAGTTGAGGTTGCAGAGTATATTTTAAGGGCATGTCATTTTGGTCAAATAGTATTTCTAAGGGGATTAGACCTCTAGGGATTTGGTTGTTTTTTATTACTAACATGCGATGATTCATGATCTTTTCTTGGAACTCTTGAGGATCTTCCCATTCTTTCATAATCCAAGTATGGTCGTTTTGTTTTTCTTGGTCAATATGCGTCTCGGCAAAGTCTTCCACCATTTCGAGGAACTTTATGATATGTTCATCATCTTTGAAAACTTGCCAGTGTTGTATATTGTTTGGTATGGAGGGATATGCCTCATCTCTATGTGATGCTTGAGTTTAAAAGTTGTAGGAGGTGCAAAAGTTGAGGTTGCTTTGGCTAATGAATCAACTTGCAGATTTTCTGTACGGGGAATGTAGTGGACATTAACTTATGAGAAAAAAGTTTCCATTAAATCCCAGGCACAGTTTCTATAAGATCTCAATCTCGGGTGTTTGGCTTGATACTACCGATTTAATTGCTTCACAATTAATTCCGCATCTCCATAGACTTCCAAGTTTTTTATGTTTAACTTTCTAGCAGCTTCTAATCCCAAGACCAAGGCTTCGTACTCGCATACATTATTCATGTAGTATATGTCCCACTGTAGTATATAAGAGAAAGGAATGATAAACTCATCCCCAGGTGCTACAAAGAGTAATCTTGCATCCGCTCCTTCACATGACGAAGCACCATCGAAATACATTTTCCAGATTCCAGTACTATATACACTTTCTTTTATCTTTTCTGTTTTATTTTTTTCTGTGAAATCTTCAGCACATTCATCTATATCATCATCAATTGATAAAATACAATTTCCAAGATCTTGATCAACAACATAAATAGGGTAATTTCTAGGATTATGTGGATCACTTACTGTATATGCTAGTGATGTTTCCCGGTATAATTGGGTGAACTTTCCTCTGAAAATGGGAATAGTGGCATATGTCATGTCTAGCTGAAGGGATCCTCCAAGCTTAGCGCCCCAAGACCTGGATAATAGCATACCATAATTCGAAGGTATATTAGTAATAACCACATCCATCAGAACACTTTTTACTGGGATCTATGCAAGATTTACTACTAAGTCTTTGATCATGCCCATACATTTAAATTTTCTTGAATCAAATGAATATAGGTCTCTGTACAGCCTAGTAATTTAGAGGCCAAGTCTATCCATAATAGCCTTGGGAATCACGTTATGCGAGGCTCCAGAATCCAGCATGTAGTTATGTAGCAGACGATCATGCACATTTAGTGTAATGTAGAAAGGAGTGATGGTGTCTTTGGCCCCTTCAAAATGAGGAACAAAAATTATATTAGGCTTATCATCTTCCAAATTTATAACGTCATCTTGACTTACCATTTCTGAAAAAATTATCATTTTGGTGATTTGTTTTCGGTAAACAGGGTTCTTTTCCGGTTCAATCAGAGGTATCGGTATTTTGATTTTGTTAATCTCATTTTCTAGGTTGAAACCTCCTATAGTTTTTTTAGTTTCTCTGATTGGTACTTCGGTCTCCTTCTTTTCTACTTTATTTGTTTGTATTTCTTTATTTTTAGTTGTTTTTGTTCCCGCTGTCTGTGTTTCGGTTGTCTTAGTTTTGGCACCTTGTGGGTCAACTCCTTTTATCTTGGTGTTCTATGTTTCAGTTTCCTTTGGAGCTGGTTCATATACTTCGCCTCTCGACAAGATTTTCTTTAGTTGGGTAGTTGTTATATTTTTATCTTTAGACCTTAGATTATACTTGTTTTGGAGCTCGGCCATTATAGTATCGATGATTCTTTGGCAAGTAGGATCCTCTGTATTATTTGTGTTGCTATCCTCATTAGACCGATGTTCTATTTTTAAAGACCTCTCATAATCTCGTTTAGTTAAATGAGGTTGATAACAATCCTCACCAAGATTATTCATATCTTCTTCTAAATCCTCAAATTCTTGTATGTCATTTCCTCCTATAAAATTTTCATTTTTTAAAGGATTCTAAACTTTTTGATCTTCATTTTTAATTTGTCTTTGTTGTATTTGAGGATTGGGATTCCTCCTCAATTCTCACCTAACGAACTGATTTGCTTTATATTGATCTAGTTCCATCTTTGAAATTTTATTTGACAGTTCTTTAATTATCTTTGCCATATCATCCATATTATCGTCTGTAGACCTCCCAGATCCGGAGGGTCCATCTTGTTCCCTAAATAGTTTAATCTATTTGTTTCTTGTATCCACTTTTGTTTTTAATTTTTCAGAAGCCATCATATTTGACTCAATTTCTACGACATCGTCTTGCATTCGGGTAAGTTCGGTCATTCTCCTTTCTCTCAATAATAGTGCGAAATCAAGTTCTAAAGCTCCTGCAAAAGTTACCTTTGTTGCAGGATGGGAAGGTTTAACTTCGATTTGGATCTTGTTATATAATTTATTAAATCTTTAGATGAATTCAATAACAGTTTATGAATTTTTCTTCCTTAAAGCCCCAAACTTAGTTAAATAATATAAGTGATCTTTCCTTTCACCCCATTGTCTGAGAAAAGATTTTTCTAGTGCATCGTAGGATAATATCGAAACTACGGGCAAACTTTGAAACCAGGTTCTCACCTTTCCTTCGAAAGTTTGAACAAACAACCGTGAATACACGTCTTCATGCTCGAGACTGAGAATATCTGTGAATTGATCAAATAAATTTATATGTTCGGCTGTGGTTAAGTCTCATTCCCCTGTAAAATTAGGTAGGTTTTTCATGTAGTTTTCAGGTAAATCATGAAGGGGTACTGGGAGGACCAAAGGAGCGTATCTGGTAGCTACTTTAGCGAAAATCCTGGGGGGTGGG
>JZKD02S2318474.1:407764-440765 GCA_000966675.3 Picea glauca | reverse complement strand
GTAGCTGCCATAGATATTCTAGTAGAGGAAATCAGTACATTATAAAGAGGGTTTTCAAAGATGTATAGCGATCCTTTAGCTTATTTGGGATGAATCAAAAAAGATTATGATAACCGTTTATCAGGAGACAAAAAAACTGAAAAAGGGGGGAACGATATATGGGGACTCGGTTCCTCTGACTTGCAAGATATGTAAATGGGAGAACCTGCAGAAGTTGAATATGAGTGTATGATATACTCTTCTAGAGTCTGTGAGGTTTGGAAATTTAGTTCAAGAGATGATGGAATATCAATCAAAACAGACTTTACTGTAGATGTTTTACCTTCACTTACACAGGAGGTATTCGAATGAGCTCCAGTCTTAATTTTGGGTAGAACTAATTTAGGGTTTATGATTTCAAGTGGAACCCTAGCCTTAGACTGTGTGGATTTAGGTTGGTAAAAAATAGTAGCTTGCATAGGAATCCTCTTGGTTTCAGTATTTTTTCAGGGTTGGAAAAAAGCGTGGTTTGCTTATCATCTGGGTTTTGTCTGGTGTTCATTCGACCAGATGCCATCTTATTTAAAATGTGGAGTCACCAAGTGAATAATAAAAAATAATCCTTTATAATATGTTCAGTATTTGTTCACTATCAAAGAAAGAACTTTCAAATGTCGTTCTCCCAGGGAAAAATAACTTTGTTTCTCTGTCCCCGGCAACAACGTCAAAAATATGTTGTTCTTGAGTTTATACTAAGGCTACCAGTATAATTTCAGGCATCATGAAATGAGGGAAAGGTTTTCAATGTTTTCCTTTCACCACGTAAATAGCAAAGAAAATTTCTTTGAACCGAATTAATATAATAACAACTCAGAGGTTGTTTCTCACATCTGAGTTAAATTTGAAAAATTGAATGAAATGAAAGAAAAACACAAAGCTTCTAATCAAATCAAGGCATCAATTACTGAAGAATCTTAATCTATAACAGAAGAATAAAGTGAGCGATATAACTTTCAATGAAGTGTAAAATATAGCATCTAATCAACATTCAGGTCTTGTATTAACTAATAGTGAATACAGAGGAAAATATGTTTTTTATTAGATTATCGAGTATAGCATAACCATAGTAGAGGTTGTGCTAAATTGTGATTTGCATTCATCAAAGAAAATATATGAACGTATGTGGGAATATGTAAAGATAAAGAACACATAACTTAGAATAGATGAGATGTAGAATCTCTGGCCTGCATTTGTATTAATTCTCAGTGAAGAGAGTCTTCTCCTTTACAATTAGCAAAAATAAGCCTTGGTTTATTTCTCAAAATGTATATTTATACTAGATTAAAACCTTTCAAATTCTATCATTCTAAAGTTTCGGTTACAAATGAAAATATGAAACGCTTCACTTAGTTGTCCTTTGTCTTCCTTCATGCTGGCGAGGTGTTTTCATTTCTTTGTCCTCTAGCTCCAAAATAGGATGGAATAAGAAACTGTATTACTCGCCTCCAGAAGTCTTCCCTTTCCCCTGTTCAATACAATTGACACACTTTTCTACTAACTAGGCTATCAACTTGGGAAGTTTAGTTTGGTCATTTGCTTCGAAAACGTAGCACTTCCTTTCCAACTGTGGAAGTCTTTCTACTATTTTCCTGTCTTCTATAATAATAGACAATAACTGTAGGTTTGGTTTTATCAACCATTTATCTATCTGGGCAATATCGACCTGTTTTATCTGAGATAGTTCAACTTGGTCTCTTTCCACATTTTCCTTGATATCTAGCAGATGTTTAACTATGTTAATTTTTTCCAATGCTCCCAAAATATTCTCCTTATCAAGATCTAGCAAATTTTTATTTATTAGGCCAAATGTTTCTTCACAAGAGTCTCTCACCTCTTTATCCATTTTTATATTCTCTGATAGATTATGCTCCCATGCTTTTAACATGATGTTTCCTCTAGTTTGTTCTCAAATGGATAATCTGGAAGCGATGGCCATTTCCTCTTTCGTCGTTGATATAATAGCCTCCTAGAAAATACTTCGAGCCACCTTAGCTTCTCTTTCTCTTAAGGTGATTTTTTCTAAGGCTTAATCTATCAACTGAAAATGATCTTGGATTATTTCTACTTTAGTAAGTAGACTCTTTTGAGTTGCTTCTATCTTCTTTTGTATTTTTCATGGCTTGAGTTTGAAATACCGCTACATCTATGACCTATCTTTCAGTAGAATTTAATTTAGATTGCAGTTGTTTTATTAACTCCTCCTGATGACTTATCTATGTTTGACTTGTTTGAGCCGACTATTGCATTTGCTCAAGATTTGATTTGAGCTGTTTGATTTTCTGTTGATCAGCTGCTCTGACTTGTTCAAGGTTTTTACATGCCTCATTCCTAGCATTCACTTCTACAGTTGCCATCTGAGTTTGTAATTTGATAATTAATAGGTTTTTTTGTTTGATCCATTCCTTAAAGGTTCCAAGTGAATATTGGTTGGTCGTTGCATAGGCCCCCAATGTTCCTGCTATCTCATAAGAGAATTCTTCCTCTTTTAAGTCGTCTCCATCCGTTAATATTATGTACTTCTTAGTTGTTGCTCCTGCCTTTTGGTATGTTTCTTGCTTCACCATGGCCTTCCTCTTCTTGCTAAAAAAGAAATCGCTAGGTTGTAATTCTTCTATAAAGATAGGTGTTAAATCCTCTTTAAATATTATCTCTGCATTTGGGTTCCCCTTTGTAAATTGTAAGGGCGTGACGGATGGAATGGGATTGTTGATTTCTTTGGATGCTTGTTTCATGATAGCATCTATGGCCGTTTCATTTGATGGAGACAAGGGTGTGTCTCCTACCCCTTTTGAAGGGGTCTCTGTTTGATCATTGACTTGTTTAACTAGTGTATCTGTCTATGGGAGTTTTTCTCTTGGCTTGGGATCTTGATTTCCTGTTTCGAGGTCTCAGTTTCCTCTGTGTTCTCTAGATTTTTTTGTTTTCTAGGATTTGTATTCGTTGAACCTTGGGCTTATATTTGTTGTGTACTTGGAGGTTTTGAGGTTTTTCCGTGCAAAACTTTGGGGAGGCCACTTCTCCGGTGTTCCTGGAATTTGTAGAAATCATCCATCTCTCCGGGCAGTAGAGCTCGAACCTGATTTAAGACTTCTGAGTAGGATCTCACTCCTCGGAACATTTCATCATGGGGGGAATCTTCGTGCTCATATATTTTTAGACCACAACTTTCCATATGGTTACCCACGAGCTTATTGTTAGAAAAACAGGACCGTGGAGCAATAAAATAAAACAAATGCGGAAACAAAACACAGAAGATACACAATACAATAGAGACACAGATTTTACGTGGTTCACCTAGTGTGGGCTACATACACCAGAGAAATTGCTAGGTCCTTCCTTTATTATTATCTAGCATATGAAGGGACACAACCTACATCAAACCCACTGTAACTTCCTCTGTAACTTCCTCTTCGTTCTCTCACAATCTCCTATCTCAGAATACAATATTCGCCATCAACCATAGCCGCAATAAATTTCCCTCATAAAAGAGGGTTTCCTTCTAGGGAAAAAAACCCTAACATAATCTCTATCGTTAGATCTACGGCCTTATAATGAACGGTCTATATTTACAATGAAATTACAATATACATTTACAAGGCAATTTTTCCTTCAGGGGCTTCGCCCCCAAACCCTCGCTTGCCCCTAGACCCCCCAGTTAGGGGGATAGCCCCCCCAAACCCCACAGAGGGGGTACCCCCCCTCTGAACTCCCCTATGTGGAAGAGTGTACATACTTATGGTGTGTAAATACTTCATGGGGTATAAACACGGCTGAAAGTAAAAGACCTCTAAATCAGGAAGATAATCAGGCTCCACAACCAACACTTCTGAGGATTGTGTTTCTTAAATTCAGTGTCTACTAGTTTCATTTCCTCCAGGGTCATGGCCTCCTCTTTGGCATGGATGAAATATAATAAATAATATGTACCAATGTGTATGGGAAAGGACGACCATACCTTTTTCTGAACTCCTTTGAGTTCTTTGCTTATCCCATCGAGCACAGTTTGTCTGGTGATTTCTCGACATACTAGCTTGTCTGGTAAGAATAGAATCATGGCATATGGGGGAACAGAGCAGCCAAAAACCCTAATATAAGAAAATTGTTCCTATATGTACCAGTCTGCCATGTTGTTCAAGTTTTCCACGACTTTATCTGAAATCCTGGGAGGTGGATGGCTGAAGATAATGACATGCATTGGTACCATTACACAGTTGAAAATCGCATAGACGAAGACTTTGGCTTTATCTTCCCAGAGTTTAGAGTGGTACACATGAATAGGCTTTGTGTTATTTGGAGTCTAGCTCCATCTCATTAATGGAAAAGGTGTCATGAAGTAAATGACATCCATAATGTACGCTGACATGAAAAATGAAGTTGCTATCCCACTCGCCCTTTGTGCTTGATATTTTGTAACTTGGTTGGCCAGACTGTCTGACAACAATTTAGACCAGTTGAAAGAGTACCCCTCTGCTACTGTGTGGATAAGCGGTACCCATGGGAGAAAAAAATGCGCAGTATTCTCTCTTCCATAAAGCCTGCATACCATCATCATTATATACATAAATTGTGGCTGTAACGAAGAGATTGTGTATATACCATGAGTGTCCTCTCTGAAGTTTTCAGGACATGAGCACCAATCTTTGATTAGGTCGAATAAGATTTTTCCAAATTGCTCGCATTCTTTCTTTTTGAAACCCTCTAAGAATTCGGCATTGTAAGTAAAATTGGGTGTGGGTGACAATTTGTACATCGTCTGCAGATGCTCTAGGCTAAATGTCCCAACAACCACCTTCTGTGCATTAAATATTGTCCTAGTCGATATATCTACATGGTTCAATGCCCATTTAACCATATCACAATAGGGGAAAATTCGCGGCCTTGTTTCTACCTTTTGCATCTCCGACTGACCGACCACTTTGTATTTGATATACAAGTCATATTTCTCGTTGTTGCTCGAGTCGTCTAGGTATTTTATCAACTCGTATTGCAAGATGTTGAAAACCTGTGTCCATGTTTTGACTGTGTCCATGTTTCTAGGAGAGGTATTAGAAATAATATCTGATCTCTGACCTGAAATTTCACCAACCATTTTTGGCGTTTTTCATGGAGCCATGATATAAAATCTCGAGATTATAGTTCCTACTACAAAGAATGAAAATACAAACAATGGTTATCTCGCTAAACTGACCCTATGAAACTAGAATGAAATTCAAACAATGACAGAAATTCTTTCGCTTAGAGTACTCAAGTATGTGTGGGTCCTTGTTGGCACAACGTTTAATTATTTTAATAGAAAGATTTTGAAATAAAGAAAGATATTACTTTCAATAATTTCTCTAATTCGCTTATAAATGCCATAAATGTTTGATATTTCATTAATTGGGATGATCATAGAAACATTTAATTCTTTACCAATAAGCTTTACAGGTTAAAATTTGTTTAAGATATTAATTAATCCAGTTTAATCCTTTAATTAATCGCAATTAGTTCTTAATTATTTTTCTCCATTCGTAGTATCAGACGATTTTATTCTTAGTCTCGGGCCATGACGATATTGCGATTTGGTTAATTAACTTTGATCAGAATTAAGCTTTTGATTGATCGTGATTAGTTTATAAATTTCGCGACCTTGAGTATAGGGTTTACAAAGGTGTTGTTCTATGGTAAAACCATCGAATTGCGAAGTCGCGATAAAAATTAACTAACAATAATTATCATTAGTCTTGTAATTAACTAGGTTTATCTTAAGTCCCTTTTCGCAACTTCTCACATCGAACATTCGAAGGTCACTCGAAACGTGACTCCCAAATCGTGAAAGCGTAATGCATTAAAATAGTGATAATCTTTTCTTAATGTTTCGATGATCATGATTAAACTTAACCCAAGTTATCTATTTCACATGTCAGGACCTTGAGAGCTTTGATGTGTATAACCATTAGATCTGTGAAATCCTGAAATCTGAGATTTGAGGTTTATGGTTATCGTTTTTGTTATTTGAAAGAATGGGCGGCTTCAACCTTTTGGTAACTGGAGCATTTAAAAAAATACATGTGTTCCAAAAGGGAGAAATATGGAGGCCAGGAATAGAATAGAAGGACGGGACAAGACCAACAAAGGGGAAGAAAGAGGAAAGGAGAAGGAAAAAGATAAAGAAACCAGGGATCAAGAAACAAATGAGAACACAGATATCCCAAGAAAGAAGATGGGACGCGGGGGGGGTAGCATAAATCCTATGGACGAAGAAACCAGATGTGCCAACACCCCCATGAAGGAGGAAGACGAAGATGCAAAATGACTCCAAGCGAGGTAGGAATGGAAGATCCTGATCTCAGAGACATTGTGGATAGGGAAGGGATAGATCTCCCGAACATATTGGAGCAATGGAAAAGGCATGGCATAGATAATGTACCAATAGAGCAACTAGACCGCATCCAATACTTGTTCCTCCTAAGGGAGGAAGCCAAATCTAGAGGGCTCAAGCACACACATAGGGAGATAGGACACCTAGGAATCAAAGCAGGTGAGGGACAACCGCAACTCTCACCCAAGCATACGAGAAGGAAAAAAGGTAGGAAATCAAACAACATAGCACTACAGGAACTAGGAGCTCTGGTGATAAACTGAGGTAAGATCAAAAATCTCTTTCCCAACTCCTTCCCATATGTTTAAATGAAGATTATAACATGGAATATAAGAGGCTTAAACAGCCCACGAAAGTAGTGAATCCTTAAAAATAGACTTAGGAAGGAACAACCACACCTATGTTTCATTTTCAAGAGACAAAATGTGTTGTATATAGAATGGAAACACTAAGAAAAAAAATGGATAAAGTACAATATGTTGGTTGTCGAGGGACAGCAGACGACATGAGGTATTCTCACCTTGTGGAATCCACGAGTGATGAACCTAATAGCAGTTGAGGCTACCATGCACACACTTTCGGTTAACATGCAAATCATTGGTAATACAGAGATGGTTATGTGCACTAACATGTATGGACCCCATATGTTAGAGGAAAAGAGAAGAATGCTTCTAGACTTAGAATACCTAAAAGCCTGATCCAGCAACCTCCACTAGATCCTGGCAGGGGACTTCAACATCATCACATCACTTGCAGAGAAAAAAGGAGGCACCAGGAGACTGGATAGAGATGCGGAAGAATTCTCAATGTTCATAGACACAGCAGAGATGGTGGACATCAAAACTAATAATGGACAGTTCACCTAGAACAATAAACAAATAAACAAACATCAGGTCGCGACAAGACTAGACATATTCTTGGTGTCAGAATCCATCATTATGCAGGGGTTAACCGTAGACTGTAGCATCCTTCTCTGGGGGGGTTCTGATCACTTGCCAGTCCAAATGGAAGTAGACTTCCCAATCTCCCCAAACAATAGACCCTTCAGATTTTAGAAATTCTAGATAGAACACCCCACCTTCAAGGAAAACATCAACCAGTGGTGGCGGGAGGAACAACCGGAGCAAGGGACAAGGATGTTCAAACTCTATAAAAAAATAAATTACATCAAATATAAGCTTAAGGAGTGGAACTAGGAAATCTTTGGGAACATAAACCAAGAGAAGAAAAATATTGAAGACATAATGAGAAAACTCCAGGAAGTATGCATAGCAGAGGGCTATACAAAGGATCGGAAAAAGGAAGAGACCCAAATGACCCAGGAATAGGAGGCAAGATGCCATCAAGAAGAAATTCTATGGTGCCAAAATTCCCGAATCAGATGGCTAAAGGAAGGAGACAGGAACATCAAGTTTTTCATAGAACAACCATTGCCAGAAGAGCCCACAACAAAATCATGAAAATTAGGGATCAATATGGGATCGAGAGAGAATCCCACAAGGATATTGAAAATACTCAGGTAAGTCACTTCCATGGGATAGCCTAGGAACCCAACAAAGACCAAACAGAGGCCATCCAAAGGATAACTCAGCACATCCCCCGTCTAGTCACAGAGGAACAAAATAACAATCTAAACAAACCCATTTCTAAGGAGGAAATTGATCAAGTGATCTAGGATATGCCCAATGGGAAATCCCCAGGTCTAGATGGTTTCACAATGGAATTCTTCAAATCCTGTTGGTAAGTGGTCAAACATGATGTTTATATGGTGGTGGAGGACTCTAGATGGTCGACCTCCATCCTAAAAGCGCTAAATGCCACAATGATTACTCTAATTCCCAAATAAAATGAATCAAGGATCGTCGACCAATACAGACCTATATCTTTATGCAATGTGGTTTACAAGATAATTTCCAAAGTCATAGACAATAGATTCAAACCCCTCCTACCCACACTAATTTCACAAGAAAAGGCGAGATTCGTGGAAGGAAGACAAATCATGGAAAACATCATCCATTCCCATGAACTAATCCACACCCTGAAAATCTAGAGGAGAGGGGGGATGATAATACAACTTGACCTAGAAAAATCCTATGACAAAATTAGTTGGCACTACATGTTCAAGACTCTAGAAGCTTTTGGTTTCACCCAGCATTGGATCAGCTAGATTGTCAGCCTAGTCTCAATGAAAAGCTACTCACTCCTAATAAATGGGGCCCCAACCAAACCTTTCTAGCCTATGAGAGGCATCATACAAGGAGACCCACTTTCCCCCTTCCTGTTCATTTTGATGATGGAAGGTCTCAGCCGAAGCATAAAAAGCGCAATAGCAGCAGGAGAAATAACAGGCATCAAACCTTTTGAAAACTGTCCAACTTCCACACACCAACAGTTCGTGGATGACACCTTACTCCATGGTACACCCACGGTCAAGGAAGCAAAATCCTATAAAATAATCTTAAAAGAGTTTGGGGAAGACTCGAGTGATGAGATCAACCACTCAAAATCTATGATCTATTTCTTCAACACCAACCTTGCAATCCAAAGAAACCTGGCAAATATTTTGGGATTTGAGCGCAAAACACTCACAACCAAGTACTTGAGAATCTCCTTGATAGACAAGGCATACAAAATGGAAACATGGGAAGGAGTGATCAACAAGCTACAAGAGAGGGTGAAAAATTGAACGTACATATCCCTCAACATAGCAGGGAGACTCATTTTGACCAAGACGATTCTGCAAGCAATTCCAACCTATATTATGTCCTTATTTCCCACCCCCAAAGGGATATTACAAAAAATAAGAAACATCCAAAGGGAATTCCTATAGCGAGGAGTGGAAACAAAGAATAAATGGGCCCTAGTTGCCTGGGAGAAGGTATGTAAACCAAAAAGCAAAGGAGGCCTGGGGCTACATGACCCACAAGTAACCAACAAAGCCTACGGGGCGAAACTCTGGTGGCGATGGATTAAAGAAACTTCTACACCATGGGTAAACCTATGGAAGGCCAATTATGCCCCGGACATAAACAACCAAGACCGAATCCGCTCTAGGGGCAGCAGGGAGGGATCAACCATCAGGAGTCTAGCTTGGCTCAACAAAACCTGGATCTAGACACACATCTTTTGGGAAGTAAGGAATGGAAAATCAACCAGATTCTAAGAGGATGCATGGAAACAGGAACCCAAAATGGAAAATCCATACAGGGAGGAACTCCAACAGAAAATGATCGCGCAAGGCAAAACCAAAGTCTACCACTACTGGAAAAAAGAAATAGAGCGCAACAGATGGAGAATCTGGGACTATCTCAGTTCGCAAAATAGAGACAAAACCACAACAATCATGAAAGAGGTGGAGGAGGAACTGAGGAAAATAAAACTGGCAGTCTTGGAAGAAGAGGAACAACTTAGATGGGGCCAAAAAAAAGGTGGGGAATTCAACTTGAAAGAAGCCTAACATTACATCGCAGACCAGGACCAAGAAGATCCAGTGCAACAATGGGATAAGCTTTGGAACAACCCCCAATGGCCAAAAATAATTTTTTTCAAATGGTTAGTACTTCACAACCGAATTCTAACTTGGGAAAACTTAAGGAAAAGGGGATTCATTGGCCCATCACAATGCCACTTCTATCAAGATAAGGAAGAAACAACGAATCATCTCCTCGATAAATGTAACTATACAGCAGGGATCTGGGACTGGGCGGTAGGTATCTTTCGATAGTCCAATAGGATCTGAGGTAACATATATGCAACTATTAATACCTGGAATGAGAATTGCAGCGAAAATGAAGAGGTGAACCTCAGTTGGACTCTCATTCTGGGGATGATCATATGGGAAATATGGAAAGAAAGAAACTGGCGCATCTTCCAGAATGAGAGTCGGCCTGAAGGGAAACTCCAGGAAACAATAATCTCTCAGATAAGAGAAACGATGCAGAGCCGCAACTGCCCGATGATAAGAGCGTAACTCGCAGGCCAGGACTCCCAAGAAGCTTTCCACTTAAAATACGAGCACAACCGCAATCAAGCAAGGCGATTACCACAACTCCAAATAGGTGAGCGCAACTGGAAGCCCCCTCCAGCAGGGTCCCTCAAGTTGAATTTCAACAGGGCAACAAAAGGAAACCCAGGTATGACAGGAATGGGAGGGGTAATCAGAGATAATGATGGTAACATAATCCGATTGTACATGGAGAGTATGGGAAACTCAACCAACAACACAGTGGAGTTCAGACCCCTGGAGATCGGCCTCGAGATTCTAAGTCGTGAAAGGATGACAAATACCATCGTGGAAGGTGACTCCAAACTTGTTATAAACACAGTGAAGAGACTCCAAAATGGCACCAGATTGGGCAAGATTCAAAGACATTGGCGCTTGGCACACTCCCTGCAAAAAATCCAGGAGCATTTGCAAACGATGAACATAGTGGAGTTTCATTGGGTATGCAGGTCAACAAATGGACTGGTAGACAGAATCGCTAACAAGGGGGTTAGTAAGGAAGGACCAGAGCTATACACTACCTGGAGTAACATCCCGAATGGGTAGTTCAGAACAGACTGCATCCAACTAGAGACAAAGGACCATGATGGTAGCCAAAATACGAAAGGCAACATCAAGGAAGGAGGCGCAAGGCCAACTGGCGTGCATGAAGAATCTAGGTAGAATAAGACTGCCCATCACTTGAACACAAGTTACAATGTAGACTCAGAACACACATCAGACGGAGGTATGGCACCAAGGTCCTGTCAATAGGAAGAAGTACAGAGGTAGAACGTGGGAAAGTATAGACGGCGTTCAGCAGGCCGCAAATGATGATGGGAAAAATATGATACCATGAACTAGTATGGATACACCTTACCCAAGCATAGATTTGGGGAGTAGCATAGTTGGTGGTACAACGAATAGGGGAAAAAGTCAGCGCAGGGTTTACGGTCGGGCCATCATGATCACACATACCGAGACAGGGAAAAAGGATGGGACATCTAGCCTATATGGGCATACCATGATTGCTAGGACGAGCCCGATGCTAGGGAAATCCCATAAGAGCAAAGGCACCAAGAATAGATACAGATAGGAAAAGTGCAACTGCAGGAGCTACCACAAAAACAAGGGTTGTGTAGATAGTAACAGGAGGAGAAACCAAGGAAAAAACTACCACAAACCATATGGGATGGTACGTATGAAGAGAACGCAGAGAAAGAGAATCCCCCAGGGGAAATAACCTTTGACAAGCCCTCGAAGGATTACAAGGATGGAGAAAGTGGCCAGAGACGCTAAGAATACCTTTCATACGCTGGTAAAACCAAAAGGAAAAACAACCATCACCAGATGGGAGAAAGAAACCAATGTTAAATGCAAGGGTAAATATTGGGAGGAACTGATTCAGGAAGCGGACTGGATCATGGACCCAGGGGCTACGCAGCCCAGAGAAACTCTCTACCACAAAATGGTGGAGATGGCGTGGAAAAGAAAGATGTTAATAGGCAAGGTGGGCACTGAAAGGAAAGATTCCATCCAGAAGGATAACAAGAACCACAAAAAACTGCTAAAAGAGATCTTGAGTCGCCTTAGGAACCTGAAATCTAGTACAAAACAGCTAGCTGAGGACCAAAGGGACCAGAAGGAGAAGATGGAGCGAGTGGCAGCCCAATTCCACCTATACTTGCGATATGTCCATCACATGGACATCACGCCAGCAGATGGGAATGGAGCACCAGCCCGTATCAGAAAGACGCGTACAGTGGTCCAGAAGGAAGAGAACAAGGACAGGGAGGATGAAGGAAAGAAACACATTATCATCTTGGACTAGCACTTGCTCAGCCAATGGTCATGTCATGTTGCTCAACAAAGGGTTAGCCTCAATTTATGTGTTGTTTTTTTTGTGTCTTTTTACATATGTGACTTTGTTTAGTTTTTCAAAACTGGATATGGTAGGATTGGGTCAGTTTTTCAAGGTGGCGGTCTAGTCATACCCCTCTACTATCCCAGAAAACGCAACTCCAGAATCCCTGGTTTGGTTTCCCTTTGGGAAGACCAGGAAGTCCCACCTTTTGTATCATAATCTCTTTTAGTAATACATGAACCTATACTCACTTACAAAAAAACACTTGGTGATTAGTAAGAAAGGAATGAGGATTCCCATAATAAGGCTTAAAGGATTTTATCTAATAAGATTCATGACTAGTTAAGGAAGGAATAACAACAAGGGTTAAAGGCCTTCTATCCAAAAGGATTTGAGGAAAATGGTTAGGTTCAAGTTAATTTAATTAGCTTTTTTTGAATAATGCCTAAACTTCAGATAAGTTATTTACATGATTTTTGGGTCAATTATAACTAATATCAAGTAAACAAAAAAATTCATCAAAACTCAGAATGATCATGTAAACAACTTTGGATAAGTTGTTTACATGATTTGGGTCAACTATAACTCATACCAAGAGAGAAAAAAAAAAAAAAAATCATCAAATGAGAGTTTTGAGGAAGAAATAAAACAATAAAATCAATAAAAACCACTCCCGCTAAACTGTACCTCGATAAACCAAATGTTCATCTACTTACACAAAAGGTAGAATTTGTTAGCTTAGTAAACAAATTAGAATATGTCCATTGCATTTTATAATTATGGTGTGATATTTGGATAATGTGATATGCCCTTCCCAATTTACAATGTGTACATTTGAGCAACATGTAAATTAGTTTTCATTCCTTTCCTGGTTTATTATTAGCTTGCTAATATATTATTATTTACATTTTAGGTTTCATTTCAAACTATAATTATTTTTCTTTAAACAAACTTTACCATACATTTATTATCATATGGGTGTGCCCATATTCGGGTCATTTTGTTCAAAATGTGATTTTATCATTCACAACTATCTTCACTTTATTCAAAACATGTTGCTCATTGAGTGCATGTCTCTTGCTTTACTACAATTCAACTACAATGTATGTCCTAACTAAAAAATGGTGCCTCACTAAAAAATGGTGCCTCACTGATGGAGTATACCTCTCCCAAATGTGTTCAAGATATTAATTTGTTACATGCATCAGGTTCTTTCCTTATACTGCCATTTGTCCATTGAAACATATCTTGTATGTGTTGGCACTAGGAAAAATATTTCATGTGTTGGCAAGATATTCCCACTCAAAAAGTGTAGGGAAGACCATTGGTATTGTTGAACCAACTTTTCCAACATGATAATATTACATGTTTATGTCCAAGAGAGCATGTGTGAAGCCAATGCTGACGAGATATGAGGAATATTCAATATTCAATTGTGGCATTAGATGCGTGTTTTCGTCTAGGTGTTCTCACATCTATTTTACTTGGGAATACTAAAGTCAAAGAATAAGAGGTTCCATATTGTTTCTTCGTGTTGTTTGTGACTAGTGAATGTATAGATTGCTCCATTGTTTATCTTGGATAATGTATAGACATTGACCGTATGGAGTTTTGAGAATTAAGGTGCCATTACAATTAACAATTGAATGCACTTGTGTTGTCTTTTTCTCTTAGCTTATTGGTGCTTTATTCCATTCATTTATTGTGTGCCTTATTTCTAAGTCAGTGCCTTTAAAACAATTGAAGTTTAGTGGAGGAAATACCACATGGATACATAATCATTTTAAAAGTTAATGATAATGTGTGGAAATATAATATTATTTTGAGTTTCATTTAATATTCCCTTCAGCTAATTTTTGATAGCTCAATGGATTGTTGCACAATGCAAAGTGCATTTGCACATTTATTTGTTGTTAAATTCTTCAGATTACAATGTGGTATTATACATTCTTGTTGAGTTTATTAGTGATAGGTAGATTAAAGAAGTCATAGTCATGTGTTGTGTATATGTGGGTCTTTTACATTTTCAATTGTAAGTGTTTTCCTAAGATCGTTCTATTGTGAAAATATGATTGTGTTACAAAAAAATGGTTTGTATACTTTCTCAGATACCATGTCTTGTGTTGAAAGCCATATCACTACAACAAAAACACCTTCTAGTGGATTTTTTGCAGAATTTCCCTCAAAAAATGATCACTTCTCCATTTATAGTGGAGGTTGCTAGAAGAGGCAAATGATTAGAGGCTTTAGTAGAGGTTTTTTGGTCAGTGCACTTAAATCATATCAAGAGCATTGGTGTGTTCCTATACATGGTGCACTAGTGCGTTAAAGAAATAGGTGCACTAATAATCATTATTACTAATATGTGATAAAATATTGGTTTAATTCAATCCTAAACATACTATAATTGGTGCATCATAAACTCATCAGCATATTGGTGCATGACTATATACAATGCAATGAATGAGGTTTAGATATTTTATTATACAATATTGAATTTTATTTAAAAAAATAAATTTATCGTTGCACTTCCATAGAAGATTCATTGTTGCATTCCTTATATAAGTGCATTGGAGATTGTTTTATTATCATATGATAAAAATGATTTCGGTGCTTCTTTAAATAGTAAGCACACTGGTGTGTACATACATCAAATGCATCAAGTAAGGTAATTTAGTCATTTTGTAATACACTATCAATTTTATTTAAAAAATTGCAACTCATTGGTGTTCTTTCTTGAATTGCACACTGATGCATTTTCATAATGGTGCACCCAAGAACATTTTCTTACCATTGTATTTATTAACACTAATCATACAAGCGCATCCTTATTTAGATCCATTGAATAATGCTTAGCCATCATTTTATACAATACTGGGTTTATATTAAAAAAATAACAATTTTGTGTTGGTGTTGATGCAAGAGCATCGCTCCACCTCATCAATGCGTCAGCAAGCCAATGCAACAATGCATTAGGAGGAACGAATTATGAGGGAAGAGAGGCTCCAACCCTCTCATTTTGAACTTAGATTTAAAATTTTAATGTAATTCAATGAGAATTAATTTTTGAAGGCTCAATAAAAGTTGAGCCACTGTCTTTGTATAGGTCGAGTTATTGTATTACCTAGAGTCGCCTTTAATGGCTGACAGTTAGATAGATCTAGGTCCAATTCAGACTAGATGTTTCTTAAATGTGATTAAATGTAATTTAATGAGAGTAGGTAGCTGGAGGGAAGGATTGAGGAGCCCCTCTTTTGTAAAAGTATATTTGTATCAAAATTCATTAGTTAGTGGATAAGGATTTAGTGAGTGAGTGGAAGAAGAGAGTTGTTGATAGAGCTCAAGAGAGGAGAGGAAAATAGTTGAAGACTGTTGTAGTCCAACCTCTTACACAAACAATGAAAATAAAATTCAACATTAATACAAAGAGAAGATTTTCCTGCCTATGAGATTTCTATGTATTTATCTTTGTGATGAATGTTCATTTTCTGAATGTTTACTGTGTGAATTTATGAATGCTATTAGTGCATGTATGTTTTCCTTTGCAGGAATTAGATAGACTTCTCTATCTATCTATAGTTTTCTGAGTGTTCTGGGCTCTTAGGCTTGTGAAAGGAGTGCACACCAGAGTAGTTGAAAACTTTGGGAAGCCAGTGCAAGGAGTGCACACCAAAGTAGTTGAAAACTCTGTGAAGCTAGTGCAAGGAGTGCACTTGAACTCTATTTCGAGTTCAGGAAGAGCATGTTAGGTGGGCACATCAGAACATGATTAAATATCAAAATGGAAAGTTGTCTTGGGAGGACACACTAGAGTTGCTAAATACTCTAAGGAAGGAGTGTTTACAAGGAGTGCATTGAGCAGGTGCAAGGAGTGCATGAGAAATATGCTTTGTGTTCTATGAGGATATTGTGCAAGTGAAAGCACGCCAGAGTTACTGAACACTATGAGGAAGGAGGATCTACAAAGAGTGCATTGAGAAGGCGTAAGGGGTGTGTGAGAAATCTATTTCAAGTTCTGTGAGAAGGTTTCCAGGTGGGCACACTAGAAGGTAAGGAGAAGTGAAAGTCTACACAAAGAGCGCAAGGAGTGTGCAAGTGAAGTTTTCAAAGTTAAGACTCAGAGGAGAGTCGAGTGCAAGTTGTCATAGAGGAAGCACGAGGATTGCGCCAAAAGTGGTATAGGTTCCAGACTGCAGAAGAAGCACAAGGTGTGCGTAGATGAACTTGTTTCAAGTTCCAAGCTCAGAAGGTGTAGTGCAAGCAAAGGTGAAGTATCCAGGATTGCAGAGGAGAAGATCAAAGGTCGTAGCCTTTGAAACCTTGGAGAAATCCTTAATTTAGAAGGGAAGTGTAGATAGCAACAAAGGAGGTTACAACAACCGTCAAATCTTCTATCAAAAGCGAATTGGACTGTCAGATCTGATTCTAGATAGAAGGAGGAGTACGAAGGAAGAGAATAGATCCTAGCTGTCGGATATGAGCATGAGGATAGACAACCATCAGATCCAGATGAGTAGCACAGTGGTTAACCCTCAACATTCTTTGTACTTCTTAAGTTCGTAGGTTTCAGTTTGTTGGGTGTAAAGGAGACAGGATTCTCAAAGTCATGGATTCAGAGTAAATCTAGAACGTTGATTCTAGTAAGGACATGAGTTAGAGAATTGTTGAGTCTGGAAGACCAACTATCTGGGAGAAAGGGGGCAATGTGGTGAAATTTTGTCAAACTACCGAAGTCCCGAATCGTGGAGAAAATCTCAACCGTTGATCGAAGAGGGACACGTGGCACCAGATATTGGAGTCCAGAGGATTGGCACTTCGAAGGAGTCAAGGAGTAAGTTGTTTGGATTCAAGGACTCTTGAAGCTCCGAAGAGAAGAGTGCATCTTTATATTCAACATCTTGGTCACATGTCAATAGATAAATGGATATTTCAGAATTCCAATAGTCCAGGAGAAAGGAGGTGTAAAGTGTAGTGAACCGAGAACTCCTGAAGGTAGAATTCCATCTCGGCCATCCATTTGAGAGGATGTGTGGTGCTATATCTCGCAGTCTAGAGGTTTGGTACTTTGGAAGACACAGGTGAGAGATACTTTGGGTTGAGGATCTCCTGAAGGCCAGAGGTCATCCCAGTCGTCTGTCGATAAGGACACGTGGATAATAGATATGAAATTTCTTAGTTCAGGGTTCGGGGAGAAACATAATGCATAGTTGTGAGGACTTCCAGAGACCCGAAGGCTAGAGTCCATCCCATTCATACATCATAGGAGGACATGTGGTGACATAACCTATAGTCTGGATACTTGGTGCTCTAGAGGTTTTGAATGTGTTAGCATACTAGAACTCCCGAAGTGCGGAGTCCCGGAGAATATCCTAGCCATTGTTTGTTGAAAGCGTGAGATCCGTAGATTTGGCCTTCGCGACTTCGCCAGTTCGACACTCTGGGGGTTTGGAGGTGTAGTGTTGCGGGAAGCTCCGAAGCTCGGAGCTGCGAAGTGGAGTATCAGTAGTCGATTTGGAGGGAGGATAGGAGCCATCCGATCGGATTTGAAATTCATCACTCCAAGAGTATAGTGTGTTGGAGCGGGCAGAATGGCTGAAGCCCAAATTCCCGAAGAGAGTTTGAGTCGTCGATATCAACGCTTGTTAATGGACATTGATATTGCTTCCTGTTGTGCAGCAGTTTGCAAGTTTGTGCATTCGGAGGAGTTGAGAGGTAAGAAAGGTAGAACGCTCATAGCCCGAAGTGCCCAGAGTTCTAAAAGAGCGCATTTTGGGTTAACGCTTGGTCACATCTTGCAGTCACATGGGGAGTTGGCTGAAGCAAAGGGGCTAGGGGCCGAAATTGTTTTTTAAAAGGTTTTCAAGAAGATGCTTAGGAAAAGTATCTGCAATTCTAGCATTTGATCCGCACAAGGAGAAAAAGGACCTGTGTAAGATTTTGGGGGCTCAACAGGGGCCCGAGATCTGATCTAGCTCTGAAGTCAAATGTCACTAGACTAGTAGGTTGCACGAACCCCAAGAGGGGGTGGGGGTCTACATCAAGTGGTATCAGAGCCATAAAAAGGTTCTAGTCTTATACCATCAAGTGGTATCAAAGCATGATTTTGTTTACAGGTAGAAGGCATGAGAAGATTTTTTGTCTTATACCATCAAGTGGTATCAAAGCAGTTTTTGTCTGTAGACAACATGAAAAGGAGAAGAAGACAAAGTATTGATGCTCTGTGAATATTTTTTTCTAGTGTGTAGCAGTCAGCAGATAGCCAAGTGGGATGAAAGAGAAGAACCAGTTGCATTCTGAAAGTAGAGAAGAGCCTGTGGAGCTCTTGAGGTGAGTAGTTGGAGTACAACAACCAAAGAGAAAGGAGTGCTCAAGAGAAGGAGTGAGCGCCTACACTCAACATGAGTGTAAAATCTCATAGAAGGTTCTAGCAGGTGAACCATAGGTTGAATGTAGCTCACAACGACTGAGGTAAATCTCATAGACTTACAGGAGGGCATATATGGACTTTCATATTTCCAAGAGGGAAATAACAAGAGATCATTCAAAGATCTCATAGACTGCTTGGAGGGCAGAGATGAAAGCTCAGAGATTTCTAGGTGGGAAAGGAAGAGGAAATGAGACTGTCTAAGAGTCTCATGAGATCAGAGAATAGTTTGGATCAGCAAGGAGTGTTGACATAGGAGGAGGAATAGAGATGCATTGTGATAATTGGAGGAATCATAATATTCCTACCAAGTAGCCCAGTAGAGGTCAGTGCACGTGATGAAAGTGCAGAAGAAGGAAGACAACCAACAATGACTATCATGGAGGAGGAGAAGGAGAAGACATTGGCATATGCCCAAGTGATGAAAGAAGAAGACGAGCACTCAAACCAGATGCTCACTTAGTGGGAGATATAATTGAATTTGTTGGAGGATAGGTTGGACAATCCAGAGATAGAGGAACTGGTAGAAGCTAAACTGTCAAGGGAGATGGCTAAGAAGAAGCTCGGTAGCATGGCTGCATAATTTGATCCTATAGTGGAGTGGAAAACTAATGCCACGGGAGATTAAAATTGCATGGGGGATCAATATGATCTTCCCTTTGATATGTGTGATGAAGAGGAGATGCAACAGAGAAGAGTGAAAAAGAGGAGCCAACCAGTGGACCAGTTGGACAAAGATATAGTCAACAACATGAGAAGGATGACCATAGGATAACCTGTCATAGCAACATGATAGCAACAACACCAACAACATGACAAAGGAGAAAATGGACAGATCCAGAATGAAGTTTGGGACACTGGAGGATATCAAAAGAAGCAGTAGGGGAGTCATGAGAAGGAGCTCATTATTTTTTCCAGCATGGAAGTATGATGCAAGAGCATCACTCCACCTCATCAGCACATCAACAATCCAGCGCAACAACACATTAAGAGGAACGAATTTTGAGGGAAGAGAGGCGCCAACCCTCTCATTTTGAACTTAGATTTAAAAATTTAATGTAATTCAATGAGAATTAATGTTTGAAGGCTCAAGGAAATCCGATCCACTATTTTTGTACATGTCAAGTTATTGTATTAGGTAGATTCACATTTAATGGATGACAGTTAGATAGATCTAGGTCTGATTCGAACTATATGTTTCTTAAATGTAATTTAATGAGAGTAGGTAGATGGAGGGAAGGCTTGAGGATCCCCTCTTTCATAAAAATATCTTTGTATCAAAATTCATTAGTTAGTGGATAAGGTGTTAGTGAGTGAGTGGAAGAAGAGAGTTTTTGATAGAGATCAAGAGAGGAGAGGAAAATAACTGACGAATTTGTTGCAGTCTAGCTTCTTATACAGTGTAAATAAAATTCAACATTAATACAAAGAGTAGATTTCGTTGCCTATGAGGTTTATGTGTATTTATCTGTGTGATGAATGTTCATTTTCTGAATGTTTACTATGTGAATTTATGAATGATATTAGTGCATGTATGTTTTCCTTTGCATGAATTAGATAGACTTCTCTATCTATCTATAAATTTTTTAGTGTTATGGGATCTTAGGCTTGTGCAAGGAGTGTACACCATAGTAGTTGAAAAATATGTGAAGCCAGTGCAAGGAGTGCACTTGAACTCTATTTCGAGTTCAAGAAAATTGTTCTAGGTGGGAACACCAGAACAAGATTAAAGCTCAGAAGGGAAATTTGTCTCAGGAAGACACACTAGAGTTGTTGAATACTCTAAGGAAGGAGGCTCTGCAAGGAGTGGATTGAGCAGGCAAAATGAGTGTGTGAGAACTCTTCTTTGAGTTCTGTGAGGAGACTGTGCAATTGAAAGAACACCAAAGTTATTGAACACTTTGAGGAAGGAGGCTCTGCAAAGAGTGCATTGAGTAGGTGCAAGGGGTGCATGAGAACTTTGTTTTGAGTTCTCTGAGAAGGTTTACAAGTGGGCACACCAGAAGGTAAAATTCAGAAGGAGCGGTGTAAATCTGCACAGAGAGTGCAAGGAGTGCACAAGTGAATTTTTCTAAGACTCGGAGGAGATTCGAGTGCAATTGGCATAGAGGAAGCACAAGGAGTGGGAAAAAAATGGTCTAGGTCCCAGAATGCAGAAGAAGTGCAAGGTGTGTGCAGGTGAACTTGTTTCAAGTTCCAAGCTCAAAAGGTGTAGCATGACTAGAGGCCAAGCAACCAGGATTGCAAAGGAGAAGATAAAAGGCCCTAGCCTTTGAAACCTTGGATAAATCCTTCATTCATAAGGGAAGCGCAGACAACAACAAAGGAGGTTACAACAACATTTGGATCTGTTGTCAGAAGCGAACTAGACCGTTAGATCTAAGTCCAGACAGAAGGAGGAGCGCGCAGGAAGAGAACAAATCCTAGCCATCATATTTGAGCGCGAGGATAGACAACCATTGGATCCAGGTGAGTAGCATGGTGGTTAACCCTCAACATTCTTTGGACTTCGTAAGTTCATAGGTTTCAGTGTGTTGGGTGCAAAGGAGACAGGATTCCCAAAGTCTCGAGATCCAGAGTAAATCTGGAGCGTTGATTCCAGCAAGAACATGTGTCTGGAAGACCAGCTATCTAGGAGAAAGGGGGCACTATGGTGAAAGTTTTTCAAACTCCTGAAGTCCCTAATCGTAGAGAAAATATCAACCATTAATTGGAGAGGGACACGTGGCGCCAGATATTAGAGTCTAGAGACTTGGCACTCCGGAAGAGTCGAGGTGTAAACCAATTGAAATCAAGGACTCCCGAAGATTTGAAGAGTGGAGTTCATATTGACCGTCGATGTCTTGTTCAGGTTTCAATAGATAAATGGATATTTCGGAATCTCAACAGTCCAATAGAAAGGAGGTGTAAAGTGTCGTGGACCGAGAACTCCCGAAGGCCAAAGTCCATCTCTATCGTTCTTCGGAGGATGACATGTGGCGATAGATCCTGCAGTTTGGAGACCTGGTTCTCCAAAGGTTTTGAATTTGTTAGCATACCGAAACTCCCGAAGTTTAGATTCTCAAAGAAGATCCTAGCCGTTGGTTGTTGAAAGCATGGGATCCATAGATTTGGCCTTCGTGAGTTCTCCAATTTGACACTCTGGGGGTTTGGAGGTGTAGTTCTATGGGAAGCTACAAAGACCAGAGCTGTGAAGTGGAGTATCAACCGTCGATTTGGCGGGAGGATAGGATTTATCCGATCGGATTCAGAATTCGACACTCCAGGGGTATAGCGTGTTGGAGCGGGCAGAACGACCAAAGCCTTAATTTTTGAAGATATTTTGAGCCATTGATCTCGGTGCTTGTTAAGGGTCGTAGATCTTTCTCCCTGTTGTTTGGCAGTTTGTGATTTTGTACATTTGGATTAGTTGAGAGGTAAGAAAGGTATAATGCCTGAAGCCTAAAGTGCACAGAGTTCTGAAAGAGAGCCTTTTGGGTTAGCGCCTAGTCACAGCCCGCAGTCACATGAGGAGTTGGCCGAAGCAAAGGGGCTAGGGGATGAAATTTGATTTTAAAAGGTTTTCGAGAAGGGGCTTAGAAAAAGCGCTCATGGGTCTAGCATTTGACTTGCACAAGGAGAAAAAGGACATGTGTAATATTTTGGGGGCTCAGCAAGGGCCCGAGAGCTGATCCAACTTCGAAGTCAAATGATCCTAGACCAGGAGGTCACACGGACCCTAGGAGGGGTTGGGGGTCTGCATCAGGTGTGCTCCCTAATAGAGCACCCCGGTGTGATTACATTATCGTACACTATAAAACATAATCAATCTGGTGTGGTTGTACATGGTAAGTGCACCGATGTGTCTATATGTAAGAAACACCTAATAATGTTTGGACATTTTGTCATAAATAATATGTTTTTATTTAAATAAATTAAAAAAACTAAATGGTTTTCTTATTAGCATAAACATGCATCTTCGTACACCAACAATTGGTGCACTGATTTATAAATTTAGAATAACCCTAGTAGTGCACCCTAAACATAAGATTTCATCAATGCATCTTATCATCAGGCACACCAAGGTAGGGTAAAAATTTTGTTTACCAAACCATAAATTCATTTTTACATTTCCTTTTATGCTTCCAACCATAGAATCACTGACTTTCACCATCCCTATATGTTTGTCTTATTGTTGGTGCTACCATGTTGACAAATTTTTCTACTCCTTCACTTCATCGATGTATTTGGTTCATTTCTGAATTTTACAAAATGGTACCATATTCATTTTTATATATGTGGAAACCATGCCTCCTTCATAGGGAAGGGATAGGTAAATTGTTTATTACCTCCTCATCTCTCTTTTTTTTGTAGATTAAAATTTAAAATTTGGATTAAATTTCCCTTTTCTCATTTTAAAAAAATATTCCTTGTAGTTTGTGCAAGCCATTCAACTTTCATTGAACTATGTGGTGCATCATGTAAATTGACATGATGCACCATTGGCGGTGATTCACTTAAAGTGGAGTGAACTAATAAAAAAAATCTCACTTTTTTGGGTGCTCTTAATTATATTAGGAGGCAAGTCTACTAGCAATACTTCTAGATATTATAAGGGCATTGTTGAGTGTTTTTTATTTACAAAAAAACCCATGCTTGTTGGTTCTCTAGGAAATGTATAGAGGCACCATTATTTGTGCATCCATACATACCAAGTGCACCATTAAGGAAAATTTAAATTCTTCTTTTTTATGTCACTTGATGGTGTGCTTGTTACTAAATGTATAATGGAATTAGTAATGGTGCTCTTACACATCACAAGCACATTGTTGAAGCTAAATTTCCCACTATTGTTGATGCACTTGTGAATTTAAGGAAGCACCATCCATTTTTCTCTCTTACATCATAAGAACACTGCTTGATCCAAGTGGATATTGGTGGCCACCCACCTATTCCAAATTCCAACTGGCTCATCTTGACAGTTTTCAGTTCAACATGTTTCTTTGTAATGGGGACATTTATTTGTAATTGTGGGTTTTGCACTTCCATGGTTGTCTTGAATCCCTACAAAACATCTAGGTGGATAATGATGGCCTCCCACCTATTCCAACTGGATTAGTTTGGAAGTTTTCATATCAGTACATCTTTCCTTACTTCTAGGGCCATTTTGGGGCCCTAAACAGTGTTTTCTTGGCTTCCCATTGTCAAACTATAGACAAAGTTAGAGTTTGATGGAACAATGCGTAGTTCTCAAAAATTCCTTTCCAACGGGATATCACATGCCTAAAACAGAGATCATATGCAAAAGTTACGACCCTAGGAATTTGATGTACTAACTTACCCCAACAAGGCCCACATCACTTTTGGCGCTTCATCACCTAGGGTTAGGTTTTTGGATGTCTAGGGTTTTTGCATTCATGTTTATTACAAAAATTCCTTCAGAGCCTCATTGTAATCATCTTCTTTTGAATGAGCATAGTCGTCACATCTCTTCTTAGAGATAAAGCTGCCACCATTCTAGCAAGTCTTTCACTTTGTATTTTTACAGTCTCTGTACATTTATTTCATTAATAGAAATCATGTATTGTTGTATATCTATGTTTTTGGAAATATTTATGTGTATTTCATTGTAATATCTCTTCTTTCATTTTGTTCCAAAAATAATATGGATTAGTGGTATCAAAGCAGGATACTCTTGTTCATTTTTCAGTGCATGTCCTCAATGAGGTCTAAGTATAGCAAGTTGGGTCTCAAGCTTGTCTCTCTTGAGGAAAATCGCTCTCACACACCCAAGAAACCATCCATGGTGAAAGAAAAGAAAAATGGTGGAGCATAAGATTCTATTAACCTATTTCTTGAGCAAGCTCTCACGTGACAGAGGGACAGAATGATGGAGAATTTTTCCCACATCCTTCAATGCCTTATGATAGCAATATGCACATCTTCATAAAGAGGCCACGTTGGAGGAACTTCTCCCTTCAAGGTATAAGTTAATTTTGATATTCCCATATTTGAAGGTCAGATAGATGTGAATGCCTTGGAAAAATGGTTAAATCTGCTAGAAGGTTATTTCTTTGCTCACAATTTTTTCGACAGGGAAAAGATCACCTTTACACTTCTCAAGGCTCTCCCCCATGTCAAACTTTGGTGGGAAACTTATTGGGAGAAAATTTCCATAGAGAAATATGGACTATATGGTGTCGAGCCAACTTGGGATTTTTGTGGATGAGGTCAAGGAACAATATTACCCTATTGATAACTATGAAGACCAGTACATGAGATGGACCACACTGTGGCAAGAGAAGATCCAAATAGTGTTTGAGTTCAAAAATACTTTCCATACCTTGCGCACCAAACTGGGTATCAAAGACCCCAAGCGGATTATGGTTTTGAAATACTGTGGGGATCTAGATAGGTACATCCAAACCGAAATAGATTTCCTAAACATCTCATCATTGGGAGCTGCCTATCGATATGTTGTCAGAATCGAGCAGAAATTTAGGCGCTAGAACAAATGGGAGTTCGGGTCTGCAAATCTACAACAACCAAAGCATGATAAAGATGGCCCTAACCAACAACATCCTGAAAACTAGTCCAAGACACAGGAAAATAAGGGTAAAGGAAAGATGAAGAATGACATTAGGAATTGGTGTGACTTCCACAAAATCCCATGGAACAACACCGATTAATGTCGCTCGAAACAGGCATTGGTGGCCGAGGTCAAAGAAAAGGAGTCGAAATCTGATTCATAATCTGATCCAAAAAATAATAAAAAAAGACAGATCATGGACACAAACCCCACTGCTACTGTCGTGACCGCAACAATTCAACTAGAAGAACCGGTATATCCTGAAGAGGGGGAGCGCCTATTCCATTCACAAATTTGTGTGAAGGGGACCTCTTTGCATTTCATTGTTGATAGAAACAACTAGAATAACCTCACCTCAACTGAGGTCGTCAAACAATTGGGGTTGTAGACAACACCACACCCACAGCCATACAACATTGGGAGGATTCACCAGGGACGAGATCTCTATTTCATCCAATAGTGTCGCCTGTCCTATGGCATCCAACCCTTCAAGGATGAGGTAGTGTGTGATTTTTCCCCTCTTGATGTATGTGATGTTGGTTTGGGCCAACCATATATGTGGAAACACATGTTGTTTATGAATATTGACCTCCTAGTGTCATTATTAATCTAGGGGGTCAGCTCTACAGGATACCATAGGTAGTTCCGACTATTGTTCCACCAAAACAGTGCCACAAGGTAATTTCTCATACTGCAAAATTCAGCCTCTTCACAGTTTGTTCAAAGGATGCATAGAAGGCCACTGCAACCACTACAGCCTCAACACCTTCTATCTAGAAGAAGAATATTGCATAAGAGAAAGAAGATATTGTTTCTTCACCTATGATGGTGCCTACACAATGCCCTATCAAGCCCAGAGAAAACATGTTGGTGGAACAGATTCAACCCCACCAGCAACAGGTTTGTGACATCATTCCACAAACCAAGGAGCACAACTTCTCCATCAAGGCACGCAACTCACCAAGATTCAGATTCAGCAAATGCTTTCCCCTCTTTCTTGGGAACTCAATGCAATGGATATCATTTCTTTATAAGGGGGGAGTACTGATCTAGGTGGATATTGGTGGCCACCCACCTGTTCCAAATTCCAACTGGTTCATCTTAACAGTTTTTAGTTCAACACGTTTCTCTGTAATGGGGACATTTCTTTGTAATTGTGGGTTATGCACTTCTCGGGTTGTCCTGAATCCCTACACAACATCCAGGTGGATAATGGTGGTCGCCCACCTATTCCAACTGGATTATTTTGGAATTTTTCATATCAATACATCTTTTTGTACTTCAAGGTTCGTTTTGGGGCCCTAAAAAATGTTTTCTTGGCTTTCCACAGTCAAACTGTAGATGAAGTCAAAGTTTGATGGCATAATGCATAGTTATCGAAACTACCTTTCCAATGGGCTATCACACAATTAAAAAGGATTTTGTATGCAAAAGTTACGACCTCGGGAATTTGATGTACTAACTTACCCCAACGAGGCCCACATGAATTTTGGTGCTTCATCTCCTAGGGTTAGGTTTTTGGATGTCTAGGGTTTTGGAATTCATGTTTATTATAAAAATTCCTTCAGAGCCTCATTGCAATCGTCTTCTTGCAAATGAGTGTAGCCTTCACATCTCTTCTCATAGATGAACTTGCCACCATTCTACCAAGTCTTGCGCTCTGTATTTTTACAGTCTCTGTACATTTCTTTCATTAATAGAAATCATGTGTTGTTGTATTTCTCTGTTTCTGGCAATATTTATGTGTATTTCATTGTAATATCTTTGCTTTCATTTCGTTCTGAAAATAATCTGGATCACTGCTAATATACTGTATTAAATAAAAATTTGCCAGTTTGTTGGTGTGTTACAAAATGTACATACATATTTGTCAATGTGTTGGTACATGCAAGGCACACCATAGTGTTCATGGTGCCCTTATACATATGGCACAATGATTATTAACAATAGTCAAAAAAATCTTATTGACTTTAGTGTTGTAGTAATATTTAATAAGGAGCACCGGTGATGGTACTTTGATGAGAAGGACACAATGTTGGTGGTGTGGATATGTTAATATGGTGCACCAACGAATTTGACAAAGATTTTTTGAAAAACAATATTTTTTAATGAATGTTAGAACCAATAACTTTGTGTGTGTGTGTGTGTGCACCTAATTATGTGAATAGGAGACAACAACATCAACAATAGGTCAACACGTACAACTTTGTATGTGATTGGGGGTTCATAGAGGGGGAGAGGGATATGCACCCTCATCCTATTACATCACAAACTCATGTCCTTTTAAGGAAACTTGTCCTCTTCAAATTTTATGAGGAGGCTACATCCCTCAAGGGGAACATGTGCTTGTTGACATAGTTTATCCATCATTGGGATCATGCTATGAAGGTGTTGAGTCATGGGAATGTTATTTTTTATACCCTTTTCCCCTCATTTTTAATCCCTTTTCCTCTTCATCATGACCCTTTATTAATCATTTTAATGCTTATTTGAGGGATTTTAGTTTAAAGTGTTTTCCATCGCATTTATTGGTATTTCATTGAATTTTGATCAATATTAGGGAGAATTATCATATTTTGTATTTACTTTTGAAGTCGTGGTTGATGTGTTGACAAGTTGTTGCAGGTTTACAAGTCGATATTTCTCAAAGTCCCCTTGCAGGTTCAAGAAGACAAATTGCTTGGCTATAGCACATGCATTTTATGCATATTTGGTGGAGCTAGCACATAGATATTGGACGATGGTTCATGATTTATTGGTGCCATCAGGATTAACATGATCGGTGTTCAAGTACATGATCACTACCAAGAGTGATTGAGCTAACTTTCGAATTTTGTAGTGTAGTGATGCAATTTATTTTCTATGTAGAAGCATGTTAGACAAATTAATGCAAGTTAAGAATTTGTATCCCACACATACAATGCACGACATATCACAAGTAATTAGAAACCCGAGTTGATAAGATAAAATGCACAAGTGTTCCTGGATAAATAGAATATATATAGAAACACTGTCATTTTTGGCACCGTTGTCGGGGAGGTGTCAAGGGTGCAATAGTATTTCTTGTATTGGTTTTATATAACACATGGTAAGGGGATGAGAAAATAGAAGATGTAAACTATCCTCTTCTTAGGGTCTCATACAGAGTGTTCTGCATTCATATATTTCCAAGAGTTAAAATTAGAAAGTTTTTTGTGGTGCAGTAAGAGTCACCCACAATACTAACTCCTTTTTCAGGAAGTTTGGATAGAGGGGGAAATCATTGGTGAATGAGAATTCCATTGGAGAAAGAACCAAAATGGATGCAGAAGCCTTCAAGCCTTCATCTATATTGATTAACATGTATGTGGGAATATTCATTATTTCCATCAATAATATATAACATCTTGGGTTGATTAGATTCTTACTTTCATTATATTTTCATTTTACTGCACTCATGTTCATGCCTTCCTCTTGCATGTTTCCTTTACTTTTTCTTTTATTATTTATCACTCTTTACTCCCCTCATTTATCCTAGTTTTGATTACCTTCTTCTCTTCTTCATGCTTTTCTCTTTTATTTTCTTCCTTATGCAATATCATCTCCTCTCCCCCTCCCTTTCTTTTCACTAAGACATGATCCTTTTTCATCTTAGACTCATCTCCAACCCTCAATTCTTCATCAAATTACCTCAGCCCTACACCTAGTCCCTTTTATCCTAGGAATAATAAAAAGTGCACACTACTCGACTTTTTGATGATGGTTTTATTCCTTGATCAACTATTTAAGCCATCATTATACATGAAACACAATTTCATGAACACAATGTGGAAGTTGTTTCATGAATAATGAGACACTCCATGGATTCCATGATGGTAATGTTAGGCTCTCATTTTATCAACCTCATAGTTAATGGGACACTTCATGTTCCCATGATGGTTATGTCAGGATCCCATTATCATTATACCACATTTTGAATTCAATATTTTAATTTATTCTTGCTTTATGTATTTTTGCATTTAGCCATAGGATCTTGCGAGGGTCATATCACACAATTTAGGAGTTGGGTATTTGTAATTTTTGGTATATGGATGCATTACATTGAAACTTATACACCTATAAAAATTCACACAAACCCATATTATCACCTGGATGAAATAGCTTGTTGATCAAACTCTTGTGGCACTTGGGATCACTAACCTCACTAAGAACAAAGCTTGGAAAATCATTTTTTGGTAGACTAAATTAATAGATATTTAAACATGTTTCTAGAGTGTATTCTCTTATGAATCTAGTTTACAACCCAAATTGAATCATCTCATTTCAATATCATATGAGGAATTTATTCCCTAATTACTAACTCCCTATCCTAAATTTGCATTGATGCAAATTTGTTTCCTAGGAAGTTCTTTGGTATACTTGACACATCAATTATTCATTTTTTTTCAAAAACTATTTCTAATAGAGATACCTACATGAATCTGCTATCATCTCCAAGTGGAATCAATTCAATCTGTCATTAGATGAAAAAGTTATACCAAACACTGTGACAATTGGTCTAGGATAGAAATTGGAAACAACAATACTTTGCATCTTGTTTCTTATAATGGAGAAAACTCTATTAATTTAATTTAATCTAGACTTGGAATCACCCCAATTAGACATCAAACAAATATTTTATCAACAAAATACCGCTAGATAGTCTAGGCTGGCCACCACTTCTATGCAAGTAAAAAATGAATTTTTCTTTGTTTATCTTTCCCTGGATATATTTTGTATAAACTATTTGTGATATTTTTATATATTTGTTGGAAGTGGAAATCCCTATCACCTCTATTCTTCCATGATCTCACATTTTATTGTAGATAAGTGTTAGTTTTTGCAGGTCTCGGAGCGATAAAAAAGGTCAATCTGTGAATAAGTGATTTTGAAGGCAAAGCTTGTCATCCAAACAAATAAACCAAGAAAGTGAAACATCATGTCATGTTGAGTCCTTTATTGATAAAATATTTAATTCAAGTTCCTAGGAGCTTACTACCAAGGTATTCTAGTTGTTGACTGACAACTACAAGACTTCTCATAAAAGTTGCAACTGGCTAGAAATAAGAGAGATGAAGACTTGCTTTGAAGATCACATAAACAATAATGTCAACGAAGTCAAGTCCCACTGCTACACCAACAATTCCACTGCTACAAAGACAGAATGTTCATCATACCCTTTCTCCAACACCGCAATATGCCCATCCATTTTTCCTTTTTACCAGCTCAAAAATGATGGCATGCTGAAGTCTATGAAGCTTCCTTTGCTTATGTGGTTGACCGTGAAATTCGATAATTTCCTCGAAGTATTAGCCATTTACTTATTAGCACATAGTTTGTAGTTAGGATAATGGATAGATGAAAAGAGATAAAATTAGCGTAACTGAACCAATTCCACCCACTTTCACCTCAATGGGAAGGTTCTTTCTATTTAGGGAGGCAAGAGGCTTTAGCAAGGCTAAGTGATAATGATTCCCCTCACAAGTCACCACCTGATCAGAAAGTCTTGGCTTATAGCCAATAAATAATCCCAGAATTAATAACCAATAAGATCACCTTTTCCGTGAACAAGACAACAATAACACGATGCATATGCAAGCTTGTTTGTTGCTTAGTACTTCATATGATCAAAGACTTTCTTGAATATAAGAAATTGAGCAATAAATATTGACGAAGTCAATGTTTATATAATATCAACGATGTACAATATCACTTCTTCAATAAATGCTAAAGAAATGTGGCATTCAATGTAACAATTAACACTTCATTTAGATAATGCCTTAAAAAACCATTCAATTGCTCACAAGTAAAACGATAGATGCACAATGATGTTTATAGCATAATAAAGGTGATGGAAGCAATGAGTTAGTAGAGTTAGTCTTAGGATAGGTTTAGAAAGATTAGTATTTCTCAAATTGTTTGATTTAAGTTGTGATCAAGTTGCTCAAGATAAAGGAGGCCTTAGATTAGTGCCTTATTAGGGTAAATGGAGTCAAAATAAGAGGACACAAGAGTTGAAGGATCAAGTGAAAGTAGTAAGACTAAGTACAAGAGGGTTAGACCTTGAGGTGTTTCTATGGCAATGCCTCAAGGATGAAACCCTGGGGGGGGGAGGCTCACTTTGGTGTAAGGGAACTAGGCCTCAGTGCTCTCTCCTCCTTCCTTAGCTTAAATGGAAAAATGGCTAGCTCAAAAGTCTGCATAAAACTAAGATAAGAGGTTTTACAGGTGACGTTTTTCTATGCCAAGGATTCACCAGGAAAACCCTAGGGAAAATCAGCTCACCAAGGTGTAGGGGGGCTAGGCCTTGATGCATTTTATCCTTCTTAGCTCAACAAATAAGAAAACGGCTAGAAGGAAGAAGAGGGATGGAGTGTTGCTAAGGTAAGGCTCTATCCTCTTCAACAAATGGCTAAAAACCTTGATGGGTACATGAGACAAGGACCTTTAATGTGTGCTTGTCACCTATGGTTTATTCAGCAAATTATAACAATAGATGCAACAAAATAATACTACAACCATTCAATTAAGAAGTTTTGCAGAAATTCACTTACATTAACCAAGAAATCACATAGCAAACCCTAGTTGTAACACCATCCACCAAGCGAAATGCCAAAAATGCCAATATTAGTCCAAAAATGTCTTCCTTCAATAAGTGTGCCTCCCAATTTCATCCAAGAACTCCAAGAGTGGCACAAATTTCAGACCTCACTAATGAGTGAGTGAAAGATGATGAAAAAATGAAGGTAAAAACTCTCAATTTATACATTACCATGATCTAATTTTACTTTTAAGGTCATGAAAAAGGCCGACAAGGCCAAAATACTAAAATCATATTGTTTTATATTAAATGCTTGAAATAAAACCCTAATCAATAAAAAGAGAGATGGTGTCCCCTTCTAGGGAAAATACATCCTCCAGGAGAAATACGTTATCCCTCCTTGGGCTTCTCCAAGCTACCACACATGCCAAACTGCCCTATCCATCTGCCAAAGTGTCCATTAAGCAAGGATGACATCATGGATCCCATGGATGATGTTAAGAACCTAATATCAATATAGCATAGAAAAACCTCAGAATAAGTACTCAACGCCTTGAAAAAGAGAGAAATTCAGACAATAATCCTCTTCGAGGGGGCAACCTCCTTATGCCCACATAAATGTACAATTACAAGATGATTCCAAATGAAAATGTCTTCTTGGTATATATAGGAGACTAGGAGGTATAATTACAACTAATGGACTAAAGCCGACATAAATAAAATAACATTACTAATGTAATATTCCCCAATTAAGGGGTAATGAGCCATTATTTAGGGCTTAACATGTCCCTCCCCTTGAGACAAGTGTTGTCTGCAACACTTGAGTAACTCTGGATGCTTTTGTATAAAAGACTCATCTTCCCAAGTGGAATCTTCAGCCGGTAGTTTCCTCTATTTAATGAGATACTCTAAAATGGATCTATTCCTCAGCTGGCGAATTCTTGTGTCAGTGATGGCTTCAGGATCCAATATGATTTTTCCTTCCTCATCAATTTCTGGCAATATAGTTTGAACTGAGATCTTGTCACCTATAACCTTCTTTAAGCATGAAACATGGAAAATTGGGTGTACTCGTGAAGATGCAGGCAACTCCAATTTGTATGCCATGGTACCAATCTTTTGCAGCACCTTATAAGGGCCATAGTACTTTGGTGATAATTTATTATCCTTCTTGGCTTGCTTGAGGGACATCTGTTTGTATGGT
>JZKD02S2318474.1:371477-405111 GCA_000966675.3 Picea glauca | reverse complement strand
GCCATAGCCATATTTTTACTTTCAACATTTCTTGCCACCCTAAATGCATTCTCCAATGATTTGGGTTCCCAAAGGCGAACCTAATGTTGAATGTTATCCTTTAAAGTTCCTATGAATACATTAATCAAGTGCTCATTTGGAATATATGTTACCTTTATATTCAATCTTTGGAAGTTCTCAATGTGATCTATAACTGAACCCTTTTTCTTGAGATTTATCAATTAGCTAAAGAAGGTATTGCTCCTTGTATCCTCATAGTGTGCTATCATTTCTTCCGTGAAAATTGTCCAAGTGACGAGCGATTTGTGAGAACAAAGCCATCGATACCATACAAATTGATTGGGTTCTAAATATAAAGAAGAAATTTGTACCTTTTGTGTATATGGCACATTATGTAGATCAAATAATTGCTCCATCTGAAGTATCCATGTGATTGGGTCCTTTCCATCAAACTTCCTCATATCGATCTTAGGAACATGGTTGGTCTTCAACCCAAAGTTGGAGTTTCTCCATTCTTGATTCATCTTCCTTGTGTCCTCATCATGAATTTCATGGGACACGTTTTCACTTTCAGGTTTCCTCTCTATTAGGGATTTTTTCACTCCTTCCATGATCTCCCTTTTTAAACCATCCATCTTAGTATCCATTATTGCCTCCAATTTATCTTCAGTTGAATCCATCATCCCTTGTAGTTAATCTTTTGTCACTCTCTTCTTTTGTAATTCATTTATGTCCCTACGCATTTCTTCACCTTCATCAAGAGTCCAAGTAGGACTTTCTGGAGGTTTATTTGGTGTAGAAATTCCCTTTTTGGGTGGCATGTTGGCCAAGTATCACTTTTGAACCTTGATTTTGAGGTGGTTCTGCTAAACAATCTTTCTTCTGTTGTATCTCGAAATTTTCGGCCCTTCTAGGTATGAAAATTTATTTTTTGTAGTTCTCTGATATTTCTTATCTGCAATGCTACAGGTGTGATCAAAATTGGATGTGCCAAGTGGAATTTACGGTAACTTCCCGACAACTTGTTGATTTTTTTCCTTTCCAGGATATCTCACTTGTATAGTGTGCCCCACACAACATAATTGATATACAATTATGAAACGTGTACCATAAATACTAGAGACTATCCACTATCCAATGCAACTAGTCTCACTCCATTTGGATACTCTAGGAAGAATTTATGATTTTTTTACCTGGAACACCTTCTTGAGACTAGTCAATAGGACTAGTCTGACACCCTATATTCCACAGGGTGTATATACAAATGTAATATCACCCAGAAGCTGAAATTTTTACCACAGATACCTTACTAATTTCTGTGAATAGCCTTTGGATTTCAGGGTTTGAAACGTTACAGAAACAATTTTATAGAGAAAATTCCGCAATGACTTAGTTCAGGATGATTCCAAAACCCTATCTTGAACAGGCGGTATCTCTTAAAGTATCAGACCTCAAGAGATGAAATTTTAACCCAACGTACCTTGATCCATCTAATAAATATCCTCCAAGTCATTCCTTCTGAAATGTTGTAGAAAAAAAGTTATAGAGAAAATTACAAGCTACCTCAGATGTAGCAGCGAAACCCCAAGACCTTGAGCTCAGATACCATATGTTAAGAACCAAATATCAATATAGCATAGAAAAACCTCAAAATAAGTACTCAATGCCTTGAAAAGAGATAAATTTAGATAATAAGCATCTTTGAGGGGGAAACCTCCTTATGCCCACATAAATGTACAATTACAAGATGATTCCAAATGAAAATTTCTCCTTGGTATATATAGAAGACTAGGAGGTATAATTACAACTAATGGACTAAACCCGACATAAATAAAATAACATTACTAATGTAATATGCCCCAATTAAGGGGTAATGAGTCATTATTTAGGGCTTAATAGATGACTTCCTAGGCCTTCCAAGG
Source organism: Picea glauca (assembly GCA_000966675.3). Lineage (NCBI taxonomy): Eukaryota > Viridiplantae > Streptophyta > Pinopsida > Pinales > Pinaceae > Picea > Picea glauca. The sequence goes on along the minus strand of JZKD02S2318474.1, from coordinate 403,189 downwards.
CCAACGTTCCACTGAAAAGGGAACAACCCCCCTAGGTCAAGCTTTGTCAGGGTTCCTCTGCAATACGCCCTCCTTCTCTCATGTGCAAACCCCTCTTTCTTGTCTCTACCCCCTACTAGGGTCTCAACATCCATTGGGTGGGCTCTTCAACCCCATGGAGGTTCGAACTGATCATCTCCCCATGTGTACATGTCCAACATGGTACCTGTTCGTCGGGCATGGTTCTGCACATCAACAGCTACGCCCTCCAGGGGCTCATAAGTCACAGGGATCATAGCAATGGCAATCACATATCATCAATATTATTAAACATGTGCATAAAACCCCTATTACCCCAGTCAAAAGCTCAAAGACATTATACAATCTTGCAATACAAGTTTGGGGAAAGTGACAGGGAATCCTATTGGGCTAGTGTCCACTGTAAAAGGAAATTTCTCGGAAAAGACTTCATCTAAGCCATGTAAGTGGGTGATGTGGATAAGGGATGTCCTAACAATGGGTGCAGTGAAAGAAGGGGAATGCAAAGCTTTACCTGTGGGTGCCTTTGTAGAAGGCGAGTTGCACATGTCCTGGATGCAATTGTTTCCAATCCCACTCATACCTTTTATTCTTTATTCTTATTGCTTTTTCTTCAAGATTTTAATCAAGGGGAACTTCCCTGGCGTGGTGACTAGTGGTGGTGACAATGTTACCCACAAGTACTTTCATAGAAATGAGAAGGTTGGCTCGTGATGAGACCCGCTTTCTCTTGGTCATGCAACCAAGAGTCACTACCTTGGCATGGTAACCAGTTGCTAGTAGTGTCATACTGTTAGGTACCTGTGGACCTAATAGGTTGGCTCGTGATGAAACCCCATATCCTCTGACTAGGTCTTGTTTTTTATATTTTTTCAGGTCCCTCTTGTTTCTTGCTGAGAATCCCTTTACTACTTTCTCAGGGATCCCTGGGAGTTCTATTTTTAGGATTTTATCTTTTGCCAGCTTAGGCCTTTAGCCCCTTCTTCCCGTGAGGTAAGGTGCAATCCTCAAATGATAGGTCAACCCAGTGCCCGGACAAGTGTAATGGGATAGATGAGCAGGAAGCAAAGATGAAAAAGTGGTGCTATGATGGGAGCAGATGATGGGTTTTCAGAAATCCCTCTAGTGGCAAACCAAAACCTACAAACACGGGATTACTAGGGCATCTTGTCATCCCCCCTAGACATGGTCAAGTGAGAAAGTATAAGATCCAAGCATTTGTTAGAAACAAAAGGAATTAAATGCACATATTCAAAGGTTTTAATGATTAGAGTGACACATACCATGATACACGGACTCATTACCTCATGGAGAAAGAACCATCTCTCACACAAGACCAAGACAATGGTGATGGATGTTGTTGTTGTTGGAAAGGTAGAGGCACTGAAAGGGAGAAAATATGGGCCCTCCGGGTCCATGCTAAAGTCGATCCATCTCTCGGTACTCCATGTCTAGGACCCGTGGGCCTCTAAACATGATCTCTTAGTTATCCCTAAAAGTGGGGGATAACAGTACCCACTACTACCACGTCATAAATTCAACCTACTTCTTCCTCTGTAATACCTCCATAAAATTATACTCCACCCACACCTAACCCACCCAATAAAGTTTTTTGACTCACTTACAATGTCAAGCTACCCTTCTAATTTCAATATTTGTCAAATAAATATTTCCAAGAAGCATTATATTACCAATCCATCAAGTTTTTCTCGCTACATGCCTGCTACTAAAACACTTCCTCCATGTTAAATAATTAATAGTGGGTTACAAATATTTTAGTATGTCTCTATTCTTAGTATTATTTCACAAATCCACCATTTCTATAGAGGAAAAATAATAGAAAAGTTCTAAGGACAATATTGGTGTTGTTACACAAAAACCAGTACCAATAATTTGTGTGGTTGTCACACAAGAACCAACTATCGAGAAAAGCTCATAAAAAATAAGAGAAATGTGTTGTCACACAAGAACCAACACCAATCAACCTTCGAAGGCCCTATTGTTATCACACAAGAACCAACAATAGGGAAATCAATTGGAAAAAATCCCTAGGGGGGAAAGACCATTGTTCCACAAGAACCTGTAGCAAATCAAGCAGTTGTAGAAGTGGTCTTTCCTCAAAGATTCATGAATATCTCTTAGAACCAAAAGGAAATCTTGCTGCTATTGCTCCACATAATTTTTTTCTTTTTCCATGGAAGCTCGTGAAGAATATGTTAAAATCACATACTTGCTGCAAAGTTCATAGATTTATTAGGTAGGTACATGCACTCTTCTTCTTTCTATTTATTTTTATGATTCATTGAATGTTATGTATTTGTATATGTGAAATCACTTAATACTCTTTGTTTTTTGTCCTACTCCCTTACCATTTTATATTTTTTTCACGAGGACGGAAAAAGTCTTGAGTTTGGGGGGACACCATCACCTTTACCTTTCATGATTGCATCACTAGTCTTGTCCAATCCAAAGCCTTCACCACCCCATATGAATCATGACATCATCATACTCTATTGCTACAATTCAAATCCACTCCAACACCTTAAATATCAAAAAACGAGAAGGACCAGAAGTTGTTCAAGGAGAGACACTAGTGTTGTTGCATCAAGCATTGATGCTGCTACACAAGAACTAGCATCAAGAAGCCCTATTGTTGCTCCACAAGAACCAACAATAAAAGGCATTGTTTTTGCCACACAAGAACCAACAACAAGAGAATAAGTAGACATTTTTGATACCTCACAAGAACCAACAAAAAAAAGGATCGATTGACATGGAAAAGACAGGGAAACTATCAGGAAAGAGGAATATGCCACCCCACAAAAACCTACAACAAAAGAAGTTGTTGTAGAAGCTATTCCTACATGATAATATGGAATGAGGACACATTCAACAATATGAGTTTCTTGATTCATTCCATGGTTTAATGATTCATATATCGATTCATATCTTCAGAGTTGTTTTGAGTTACAAAGCATAATGATATATGATTTGTTTTCGTTGATGGATACTTGTGATCTTATTTACATGCCTTTGGTGGGATCTTATGGTATTTTTGAAATAACCATCAAGTCATGTTTATCTTTTATTCCTACAACCTACACTCTATATCATCAAGGGGATCATCATTCTTAGGTTTATTTCTATGGCCTATACTTCATATAAAGTATGTCCTCCTTCAATTCATCATTTAAAAGTTAGGGCTTATGGCCTTAAAATATGCGACCTACTTTGCAAGGCCCATATTTGTATTCATGCATACAAGCAGAGCCATCATCCTTTATCAACACACATTTTTTGAAGCTACAAGTATACAATTATGTTTCCCTTACTCCAGAGTGTTGTGGGTTGAAATATAGGTTGTGATCATGTAGTGGAATCTCATTGAGCTTTTCACCACTAATATACATCTTTAGTTAAATATAACATCATTCCAATTATCACTCATTGCAAAGTCATCACAATGGAAATTTGTTGACCTTTCATCTTGTGGAAAAGCTTAAAACGTATACTTTGTCCTCAGATAGCAAGATTTACCTAAATAATAGTTTTTCATAAAAAGAGTTATATCTCTCTATTGTTGATAGAAACTATAAACACTTGTGAAAACTACTTTCGATGAATCCTTGTATATGACTACAAAACCACTCTTTGTGTTACAAATGCATACTTTGTACCCTACTCTATGTTTCTTTGATACTATGCCCCTCCAAGGACCCTGTACATTTTGCATCATAAACTTATGCCTAGATAAGTTTTGGACTTTCATAAGTATCATAGTGCCAAAACCAATATCAGAGTTTTCTTGTCAAAGATCATAATCAAATGCTCGTTGCTTCCAAAACCATATATTGCCTTCTCCTCCAAGCAAACAAAACATACTTCTCTTGTTAAAGAATGTCATCATAAATCCAATACTTGAATTGTTTCCTTATGACTTAGATTTTGCAATCAAATCCATTTTGACTATATATGATATCAAGGAAATTGTTTGGATCTAAAAGAAGTGACCCCTGTGAGAATTATTGAAAGTCACATTTTTACAAACAGAGGTATGCATATGCATGGATAAGTTAAGTTTTGAATGCATGTTTTATCTCTTTTGGTAACCTTCAGTCTTTGTGAGATACTTTGAAGAAGTATTCTCACCAATATTATAGTCTTGGCCTTTGAGAATTAAAAAATAAAATAAAAAAGACTCAAACGTCTTCTTCAAGATTTAAATAGAATTTGCTTGAAAAAGTTTTAAAGCTATAGGATTGTCTACAAGCTTGTATTACAAGTTTGTATAAATGAATTGCCAGTTTACCAAGAAACATTGCAAGAAGTACTACCATTATTGTGAACTGAAACAATTAATTGGTGTCTCAAAATGAAACTTACAGGAGTCATGAGCCATTTGTATTGAATCTTGAGTTTTAAATTTGAATGTGGAATGAGTATGAGCTACAGGATAAATCACAACAATGGTAACAACGCATCTCATTGACTCACAAGATCATGTGACAATGTTGTGGAAGAAAGAAACAAAGTTTCCATATGACACCAATAGTGGTCTCATACTCCATGTTCAAGATGTGTTGGTAGCAACATGGTTTGTATATATTTTTAAAATGGAATCAATTGTTCTCCCAGTTCTTTTTATCACTGTGGTAATTATTTTTGTGTTCTCTCTTGGACATACTTCAGGTTTATTTAAGGTTGATGTAACTCCAATAGATTTTTTTGGCATAGCTATAACTGCTATAGGAATACTTAGTACTGTAGCATATGTTTGGGCAATGGATATGTTTCAGCTAATAGCTAATAATGCATGTGTATTTGTGGAAATGAGTCAACATATTGCTACACATTTATGATGGATTGTTTTCTAGGCGCCTTATGACAACTTTGCAGAACTGTATTTTTCATTAGCTTTGTGAAGACCTTTGATGGAACCATTACCACAAAATTTTTGGTAATCTTGTTGGTGACATAAGAGGAATGATTACACAGTTGGAATTTCAGATCAGATTTATGGCGGGTTTGGCATTGTACTCAAGATGGGATGGTTGATAAATTCAACCCTCTATAAGAATTAGTTTTGAAAGCCTCTTATGTCTTTTGTTATGTCAATTGCAATGTTTACTTCCAACAAGGTCAATAAACGATAAGCTGCCAAATTATTCAACCACTCTTTGACTCTTTATCTCCATCATGCTTCTTACTTGTAATTTTCTAGTTTGAATGAGATCTTGATGACTCTTCATTAGCTCTAGCCTTAGAAAGACACATTTCCAAATCTTGAAGATGACTAAATATTATATAGACACATGTGGACATGTTGTGCAATCAGTTTGGGGGAGAATGGATTGTTTAGCACTTTATGGTAAGACTTTTTGGTATCAGTAGTAGAGGAAACATCTCATGTCAACCTGAATAATTAAATCAAGATGCAATATATTTTTATTTCACGACTTTCCTTGCTAATGGTTTGCTACATTTCGACAATTTGTTCTTCATGAGCTTGAAGAAGCAGTGGAATCACATGCTCCATGTTCCAATATCCATGTAAAACGTTTTTCACTCATGCTCCCTTTTGAATCGAGTGAATTTGTGCATAGTGATGGGGCAAAGTATGGTCATTGAGTTGATAAATTTTAAGATAAACTGTTGGAAAACAATGGGGCAAAATATGGTCATGCGGAAAAATAGATGCTAGAATGGAAAGATGAGCAATAAATTGTGAACGCATTGACAACAATGTCATTTTAATAAATAATACTTACCATCATGGAATTGGAACCAATGCAAGGATATTTGAACAAGTCTCAAGTCTTCAAATGAGTTTAAAATAGATCAATGGGCGCTCAAAACAACTTTGCAACCAAGTTCATGTTTTTTCTCATTCATTTTTTTTTTAAGTGCAGAAAATGATTCAAGTATATCTTACAAACCATGAACTGGGTTTTCATGAAACTTGGTGGGAAGAAACATAAAGTTATTGTTAACAACCCTGCCAAATCCCTTAAAACCCTAGTTTGTAATTTTTGAGAAATCGTCCACAGTCACCTACAACACTCTTGTTGCAAATATGCATTAAGGATGTTGATTTTGAAGGTATATTGGCCACATATCTCTCTTGCAGCAAAACAAAATCTCTAGTGGTTGTGAGATGAGATTTATAAAGAAAAATGAATCAATTATTTTTGACATGGTGGAATAATGCTTTGTTTTGGAGAACTATTCAGCATGAGACTTCACATATTTTGATGATCAAAAATAGTGTCAGCATCTTGTTGACAATGAATTTGGGTATGCATTGGTAAAAGAGAAACATCATTCATACAGCTTGGTTGATACAAAGGTAAAGGGTTGCATGAGGGTATGCAACATATTCATTTTTGGGGGTGATGTTGAGTCATGGGAATTCCATCTTTTTATACCCTTTTCCCCCCATTTTTAATCCCTTTTCCTCTTGATCATGACTCTTTATTAATCATTTTAATGCTTATTTGTGGGATTTTGGTTTAAAGTGTTTTCCATAGCATTTCTTGGTATTTCATTGAATTTGGATTAACATTAGGGAGAATTAGCATATTTTATGTTTACCTTTGAAGTCATGGCTGATGTGTTGACAAGTTGTTGCAGGTTTACAAGTTGATATTACTCAAAGTCTCATTTTAGGTTCAATAAGACAAATTCATTGGCTACAGTACATGAATTTTATGCATATTTAGCAGAATTGGCACATAGATACAGGGAAATGGTTCATGTCCAAAGATATAGAAGAGGATTATTATTATGGGACCACACATTGTTTTCATGGAACTAACACCATAATATTGGAGGAATTTGTGGGAGATAATTCTACTTGGGAATTTATTAAAAATGCCACGAATTTGAGCACCCAATAATCAATTCAACGACAATTAGAAGGTATCTAATCTTTCAGTCAAAGAATTAATGGAGGAGCCATGAATTTGGTGCTATATCTATTTGTGGGTGTTCATAGAAGATGAGATATATTTTTTTAAATGGTGGAGGAAATATTTCTAGATACCCATGTTTGCAAACACATTTTTCCCTATATTTATGGGATCCAAATCTGTTTTGATAGATATAACTTAAGAAGAAAATGAATTTTGGCATATTCATGGCTCTTGGATGTGTTTTGGGAAATTTGTTGTAACCCACACAACCAATCACGAATTTGACAACCTATGGTATTCTAAATTTGATGGGGTTAGCTAGAATCTTGGAGCAATTTGTTGAAATATTGTAACTGCGAAGAATATTCTAATTATAATTGAGTTATTTTCTTATAGATCAAATCCCCTTTTGTGTATTGATCATGTCAAGCTTTGTATAATACTAAATCCCCTTTTGTGGATTGGTCAAACCATAGTTATATGGTGTTGTTTGTAAATTTGGCCCCTAGGGATAATTAAAGTGGTTTTAACCACTAGTTGGAGAAGTTGGCCTTGATTGGTGAAAGGAAATAACCCTAGTGCCTCCCAGATAGTATAAATAATTGAGGATGGTGATTCACTTACTCACTCAATCAAGTCACTCATCGAGTGCAAAATTTTTGAAGGAAGTTGCAGTTAGAAGAAGGAGAAGAGAAAGGCGCATGCTTAGTCTTGGATATTCTTGGTGGTTTGGTCTATAGTCTTGGCATTGTATTGGCAATCTATATTAAGGAAGTTTTTGTTGGGTTTTCTCCCCCATGAGGGTTTCCCAGGATAAAATGGTGTGTAAATTGTGATTGTGTTTCTCTCAGTGATCCTATTTGTGCTATTATTTTTGAAAAGCATTAAAACTTAACATGGTATCAGAGCTAAACTGAAGAGAGCACCTTTCATTGGGTAATAAAAAATGTCACTATTGACGTACAAGAAAATTAGGGTTTTTTCATTTGGAAGAGAATTTCTAACTAAAAACCATATAGGGAAGTATGCCCTAGCCTAGCGAACTCATTGGCAGCTTGAGCACACCTTTTCAGTGGCCAGATCCTCTAGAAAGTCAAACCCTAGTTTTGACTAGTACCAAAAAACCAGAAAACCAGAACCAGTACTAGAAGTACCAGTCCATATTTTCACAGGTCAAGTTTCAAGGGGTAAAACTTGAAATTTTTGAAATCAGACAGCTTCGGCCTACTCGCCTTAGCCCAACACATCTCCTTGTAAGTTCAGAATCACTTTCTCACCACTTTCATGTTTTGGTCACTTTCTCAGCTCCAGGTCAAGATGTCTGCAATAACTAAGCTTGTTGACAAGTTAAAAAGTGTGGAAAAATGCCCTGCCTGGAAGTACAGAATTGAACTAATTCTTGAAGAGAATAACCTTGCAAAATTCATAAAATAAAATGTACCAGAACCCGAAGAAGAAGCAACCAAAGCAAAGTACAAGAAGGATATAGTTAGTGATCCGTATTTTATGAGTAGAAAAAAATGAATACAGATTATTAAAATATGCTTAACAAAAAATAACAGAGATACAATAAAATTGGTTTTCTATTCAATAACAAAATAAGCCGAAACTGTAAAATGCAGCGGAAAACAAGCTTGTTGGAATGGTGGCGGCTTATCTCTGAGAAGAGATGTGATGGTTGCGCTCATTCACAAGAAGATGATTACAATGAGGCTCTGAAGGCCTCTTTACAATAACCAAGAATGTAAAAAACCCTAGACATCCAAAAACCTAACCCTGGGAGATGAAGCGCCAAAATTCATGTGGGCCCCATTTGGGTAAGTCAGTACATCAACTTCTCGAGGTCGTAACTTTTGCATACGATCTTGGTTTTAGGCGCACGATAGCCCGTTGGAAAGGTATCATAGAGGAAATTCGTTTTTGGGGCTCAATCATGCCTTCGGATATCATTGAGAATCTCTATCCATAAAAACCTTCATTTAGGCCCTCAAAATGGCCCCGGAAGTTAAAACTGCTAAAAATAAAATTGCCAAAATTGCCAAAAAATTGTTTTGAGTGAGTTGGAAAAGGTGGGTGGTCACCGATATCCACCTAGATCAATACTAAATCCTTAGGAAGAAATGGTATCCATTGTGTTGAGTTCCCCCACCAGATGAGGAAATTTCTGTTGAATTTAGCCCCTAGTGAGCCACTTGCCTTGGTGCAGAAGCTGCCTTGCTTTGATGAATCGATAAAGTTGGATCCTTTATTGTAGAGTTCCCTTGATCTGTGTGTCCAAAATCTGATCATTGGATGCTTGTTCCATGCAATCAGGGTTGATATATGTTGGTGTCATCTGCTCTACTATCTCTGAGGTGTCCAATAATGGTGGGAAATATGGTCGAAGGAGATCCATGTTGAAGATTGGGTGCAGGCCAAGGAAAGGTGGAATGTTAAGCTCAAAATCATTGTCACCCACAGCCTTGGTGATGGTGTACAACCCATAACGAAGTGTGTGAAGCTTCTAATGGGGCCCTATAAGACAATCTTTCTGCAAGTGCAACCAAACTTTATCTCCCACCTGAAACTTATGTGGCACCCGATGTTGATCATGGAGTTGGTTATACTTGGCATTAGACTTTTGTAGAATATCCTGAACTTGTTGGCGGATGTGATGGATCCACTCAATGAACCGGGTGGATTTTTCGGCTTCTGGTGAAGCAGGGGACAAGTCAGTCGAGGTAGTCACCCGGGGTAGTGCAACATCCATGGGGCCCAATGGCTGGAATCCCAACCCCACATGAAAGGGGTTGTGGCCAGTTGAGCTATGTGGGGATTGATTATAGCTATGATGTGCATAGGGAAGAATCGCATCCCATGTGCAGGGGTGTTTTTAATTGCACATGCAAAGGATATGTACGATCATCCAATTAACGAACTCAGCTTGGCCATATGTCTGCGGGTGGAAGGCATTGGATTTGGTGAGCTTGGTATCCAGGAGTGACTAGAGGCTCGACCAGAATGTTCTAAGGAATCGAATGTCATGGTCTGAGATAATGGTTTTTGGGATCCCAAAATGTACCCATACTCATTCAAATAAGAGCTTGGCAATGGCTTTCGTTGTGATGTTCTTCTTGCAGGCGGCTAGAATTGCCATCTTGGAAAAGTGATCAACAACCACAAAAACATAGTCATTTCCCCTCTTGGTGGACGAGATGCCCGACATGTAGTCCATTGAGATGTATTCCCACGGCCTGTCAGGAGTAGGAAGATGGGTGTCCAGACCCTGTTTCTTAGTGGTCGGTTTGGCAATAGCACATGTGGTGCAAGACCTGATATACTTGCCCACATCTTGTCGAAGTTTTGGCTAGTAGAAATGTTTATGCAACACTGCCACTATCTTTTCGACAACAAGGTGTCCTGCCACTCGACTATAGTGAGATTCCCAAATCATCTTATCATGCTCACTTGATGGAACACAAATATGGCCTAGACGATACAACAACCCATCTTAAATATGGGAATTAGTGACCACTGAGTTCATGTCCAATATTTGGTAGGTGGTGGATAATTCGGGGTCGGTCTCGTAGAGGTGGGGCCATCTAGAAGTCTCGTGGCCGCAAGATTCTAGCGTCGTGATGAGTGTCGCGACTGGAGGTCGGCTGAGGAAATCAGAAACTCGATTGGTACTTCATGTTTTATACTTGATGTTGAGGTAGAACTGATGTATGTATGTGGACCACTTCTGATGGCAGTCATTTTGCGATTTTCCTTGGGTCTGCATGAATTGTAGTGGCTTGTGATCAGTGTGGATGATTGTCTCCTTCCCAATAATGTAATATCTCCACTTGCGGCAGGCTTTCACAATGGAGTACATTTTTTTGTCATAAGTAGGGTACTTATGGACAACATCTGATAGTGTCTCACTACGATATGTCACAGGGTGGTCGTGTTGAGTGAGAACAATGCCCACAACATAGTCTAAAGCATCTGTCTCGATCTTAAAGGGATGTTGCAGGTCCGGTAATGAAAGTACTGGGGATGAGCACAAACAATTATTCTAGTCATCGAAGGCTTGTTATTGGGACATGTTAGTCCCTAAAGTTGCACTGACTGTGAGAGGGTGCAAGCTAGGGCATCATCAATTTATTGCAAATTTTTTTAAAGGTTTTTGTGATTTGTTTGTTTTTTTGGTAAGGTGGTTGAAAACTAGCTCAAGAGTATAGCATAACATGAAAATCACAATCAAAACATAGCATACCCCATTGACTGGTTAAAACGTAGTCACATAGATGAATTAGACCAATAATAAAAGAGAGGAGGAAGCTTCCAATTTGTCAACTTCACATAAATCCTTGTCTCAGAATATCATAAAGAAACAAGACCATAAGCTTGATATCAAAACTTGAAAAATAATTTCCGCAAAAAATTTTCACTATATTAATTAACAATCAAGAAACAAATGCATTGCAATCTGAATAATGAATTCAAGCATGAAGAAAGAAAACAGAGTAGAAAAGAGTGTCTAACCATCCATATGCCTTTGTTATTAAGTGTCAAATAGAATAATAATGCCTTACAAGGAGTTTCAGAATAAGTCCTTTGGATCTCCAATTTTTCGACCCAAACAGAGTCTTTCCTCTACCTATTTAAACCATCCATAAAACCTCCAGATCCTATCATCTAGTGTACTCTTAATGACTAGATCTGAATAGTATCTATCTTCTAGGGAAGTTAGCTCAAAAAGAGCTTTAACAATCCAAAAATAGATCATTTCTCAACAGCTTGATATTGTATGATCTTGCCAGCATTACATTTGATTCTACAAAACAGGGATTAGTTTGATCTAGTCATACAGTTCAAGGTCTTTACATTTCACAGGACAAAAACAAGTAGACATTGCCATATTTCCTGGAAAACATCAAAATTATGATTGTAGCAATCTTCATGAAACCTTTAGGATATAATAATAGCAGTAGCCTTAGCAATTTTCTGTTTGAGCTTTGTGGTAAGCACGACATTGTGCCAATAGAGTCTGAAGTTTATTTCTCTGAGTTCTTTGAGCAATGCCCTTTGCTCTTTTTTCTTCTTTTTGAAACCTTGAATCCTTTCTTGTTGACGAGCATTCCATTGTTCTATATGTTCATTTTCTTTCTTCAATTGTCTCACTGTCTTCTGGAGTTCCTTGATCCTTTCTTTATCAGTTCTAATTTTAACCCTGAATTCGGGGAACTCTTCAGAAGGTGTCGGCTCATTCAGATTTAAGGCAACCTTGGGTTCTCTTGATTTAACTTGGTATTTAGAAACCAATCCTGAGCTATGTTCTTCATTATAACTTGTTGAATCCATGGCTTCAGGCATATCTGATATGTAATCTGAGTCTATAAGGTAACCTTTTTTATTCTCAGGAATCTCACTGATACCTTTAGCAATTTCTTTATCTTTTTCCAATCTGGTTGTAGCTCTCGTTACAGGTCCTGTAGATGATGAAACGATCTGTTTATCTTTCTTTGTTGGTTTCTTATGCAATGGAGTTCCTTTTTCCTTTTTCTTGGTACCTGCTTCAGCATCTTCAGAGTGATCTTCTATAACTATGACATTTTCTTCTTTGATCAATGGATTAAACATGGCTTTAGACTTCAACTTGTACTTGTTGGTAACCCTAGTAGAATTCCTTCTAGGTTTTTGAGACGCTGACACACCTTTATCCTTTGTCCTTTTGACTGCCATGCCCCTTTTATTGTTTGATGGTGATTCATGCTTGACTGTAGTTTGAATATCAAAATATTCATCTGAATCTTCTTCCCCTTTAACATCTTCCTCAGAAAACATTTTGATTTCTGGATCCAACTTAGGTCTTTTACCTCTGTTATTCCTCGTCACCCTGATATCAGGCATTTCTTCTTTAACAGGGGTTTCATCAATTGAAATATTTTATTTATGTGTAACAGTCTTTTTTCCTTTGCCTCTCTTCTGTTTGTTGGACTGTGTGTTAGGATTTAAGGATTGCATGAGCCAGCTCCAGGGTTTCTGTGATTCTCTCAAAGCAGACACAACTAAAGTCTTAATTAAGACTTGATTAAACAGGTTGCTCTTTGCATTGGTGGAGAGTGATTGCACTCTCTTTGACATATTTGTCAAGCTTTTGAGTAGAAAGTAAGGCAGATTTAAGGGATAATTGCCATTTAGATGCATTAATATCCTAATGTGGTATATATAGACTAGTGAGAATCTACCTTTGCAGGTGATATACTTGTGGATAATGATCAAAGTAGTGTGCCATTCAGGCCTAATCCAGCTGTGAGGAACTCCCCTTCTCCAATTCATATTTTTCTTAGCTGGAAGCATGAATTGATTGACAAACTATGTAACCACATGCTCTTTCTTCCACCATCTTTCTCCTCCAACCACTAATCTGCAAGCTTTGGCAATTGTTTGTTTTGTCACCAGCATCAGCATCTTCTCGATCTCCACTTCGTGACCATCAAAGTTCAGTGCAAACTCTATGGAGACCTACTCGTCGTAAACTTGGAAAGTGGTAAGGAATTCAAACCACCTGGCATCTCTAAACCTTTGAGCCATCTAAGGATAAGCTTCGAGAAGTTCATCACCCTCGGGTTCTAATCTGACTACCTGTCCGCTCCTCTTAGGTGCCATCAAAACACAATGCTATAATTGGCACGATTCGGATTCCGAATTTTCCACCTACAATCTGTTAGTATATAACTGTTCTTCTGAGCAAATACCTGGGCCTAAAATTTAGCAAAATCAAACATAGAATGACAGGTTCAAATAATGATCGTTGAGAATTGGATGATTTGAAATGGGTCCTTTGCGGGTATAGAGCAATCTGATCATGTAACGGTTTGAATCATAAAATGATTACAAAGTTATTGTGGGACTACGGACTCTTAATCCATGATCTGTGTCATCATAACAAAATCTGGGTGACGGGCACATATCAAGGCATGATTGTCTTTGCGCTACGGGAATAATGTTATTCCTGTAGCGCTATTAATGACTTAGCATAATTTGAATTTGTAAAGTTCAAATAGGCATATGAAGTGACACATCATTTAAAACCATGTCTTAAAACTCCAAACTTAAATAAATTATTCAAAAAGATGAAATGCAAACCATAACAAGCTAAAAACAATGATTAAAATCAAATGGAAGCAGATAATGAAGTGCGGGTAGGAAGGGTTTGGGATTAGGGTTTCTCACAAAATCAAAAGCAAAAATTAGAGACTAACAGGACAAAACCCACACAAATTTTTCCATACCGCCACCCCTAGTTACTTGGCTGAGGCCCCATGCAATATAAGATAATCCCAATATGAACCTACGATAGAAATTGGTGAGGCCCAAGAAGCTTCAAATTTCAATGAGTATGGTTGGGGCTGGCCAGTCACGGATGACCTAGATCTTGGTTGGGTCCACATGCACATCATGTCAATCAACAATGTAGCCTAAGTAATGGACCATGTCCATTCCGAAGGATAATTTTTCCAAGTTTGCATATAATTTATGTGGCCACAGGAAGTGCAAAACCTGTTGAATATGTTGCAAGTGTTCCACCCAAGTATTTTTGTAGATGAGGATGTCATCCAGATACACCACTGCAAAAGTATTGGTGAAAGTTCGCAGGATATCATCCATTATCCTCAGAAAATTTGTTGGAGCATTTGTCAAACCAAAGGGCATGACCAACCATTCAAAAGGACCATTTTTTGACTTGAAGGTGGTCTTCCATGCATTTGTATGTTCTATTGGGACCTGGTGGTAGTCAGAATTCATATCAATCTTACTAAAGTATTTGGCCCTCGTGAGATGATCAAGGAGGTCGTTGATTCAGGGAATCAGGTACCGATTTTAGACTATGATTTTATTCAGGGCTCGATAATCAATGCAGAGTTGTCAGGTCTTATCTTTCTTCTGCACCAGCACGATTGGGCTCCCATAAGGCGATGAGTTGGGACATATGTACCCCTTGTGGAGCAGTTCTTAGATCTGCCTCTTGATCTCCTTGTTTTCTAATAGAGAGCGGCGGTAGAATGGCTCATTGGGTAGTGGTGTGCCTGGGGTCAGATCGATGGGATGCTTGACCTGGCAGTTCAGAGGTACCCCGGTAGGAGAGGAATTTGATTATTCTTCCAAAACCTTATTCACTTGCTTTTGTTGTGTGGAGAGATTGGTCGTGGAGGCCCTGGATGTGGCTGTGATATTTCACTCACTCTGAGAGCGAATCATGAAGAAGACAAATTTACCAGTCTGAGAGATGACCTTCCTGCATTGCTTGGCAAAGATCGAGGAAATATCACTAGGATGGACTACATCAAGTATCCTGTACAATTTCCTGTTGAAAGTAATAATAACACTACGATGCCTAGACTCATATACAACATGATGTTTCCATAAATACGGTTGTCCCAAAAGAACATTACAAACTTTGAGAGGAGCAACATCACACAATACCTCATCTTTGAACGACTTAATGTTGTACAACAGTCGGCACTGTTGGATGACGCGGAGATCGCTTCCTTGGCAGAGCCATCCAATGGTGTAGGGTTGTGGGTGTGGCATTGTCGGTAGGATCAGCCGCTTGACGACCTCTGTTGAGATGAAGTTCTTATGGATAGCGCTATCAATGATGAAGTGCAGTGGGGTTCCTTTTACCCACATCTGTGAATGGAAGAGGCGCTCTCCTTCTTTTGGCTCATCTAGTTCACCAGGCTGGAGCTTGGTGGTAGCAATGGTGGAACTGGGGTCCACGTCAATGATCCATCTTCCCCTTTCTGGTTCTAACTCATAGTCAGAACCTGCATCTGATTCAGAGGATTTCACTTCGACCACCAGCGACTGCTTTGAGCAGCAGTCAGTAGTGTTATTCCAAGGGATCTTATGGAAGTCGCACCACTTCCCAGTATCTTTCTTTGTTTTTCCAGTGTCCTTATTTGCTTTCGGCTTGGAATGGTTGTCCTGATATTTTCCATATTTTCTATGTCCTTTGTTCTGTGGGTTGGGGCCACCCCTTCCTAGCTTTTGCTGTGAGTGGTTCCCAGGCCCAAATTTCCGCGTCTTTTGTTTGATCTTCTTCTCGATTTTGACAGCATATCAGTAAGTCGTGCCCAAGGATGAGATGTCCAAAAATTCCATTTTGGTCTGGATGTATCTATGCAAAGCATTGTGATACTTGAGCACCAGATGTCACTCTGAATCTTTGATACCCAGCTTGGTGCGCAATGTATGGAAGATATTTGTGAACTTTGGCACTGCTTGGTCTCTTTCTTGCCGCAGTGTGGTCCATTTGGTATACAAGTCATCATAACTTCTGATAGGGTAGTATTGTTCCTTGATAGCATCCCTGAGGGATTCCCAGGTGGTCATGACTATACATAATGAGGATTCCTTTGTTTCCTTTTGCTCACAAAAAGTTTCCCACCAATCTTTGACATGGGGAACAAATTTGAGGAGTGCAAAAGTAATATTTTCTCTATTCAAAAAGTTATGGATAGAAAAATACCCTTCTAGTAGATTCAACCACTTGTCTATAGCATATGTGTCTATCTAACCTTCAAATATAGGAATATCAAAGTTTATTTTTACCTTGAAGGGGGCGACGCCTCCACTCGAGGAAGATGTGTTGCATGTTAGTAGTTGCTGAAGGATTTGCGCGAAACTATCCATCATCTCATTCCTCTGTTGCGTGAGGGATTCCTCAAGAAACATTTTGAAAGAATCTCTTGTCCCATCATATTTCTTTTCTCTTTCCATGAGAGGTTTCTTGAACATGCGAGATATTTTTTCCTCAAGAGAAACAAGCTCGAGACCCAATTCTTTGTACCCTGACCTTGTTGGGGACATGCATTAAGATGACAAGGAGAAAACCGCTCTGATACCACTAATCTGTATTTTATGAGCAAAGCAAAATGGATATAGATTATTAAAATATGCTTAACACAAAATAACAAAGATACAGTAAAACTGGTTTTCTATTCAATAACGAAATAAGATGAAACTGTAAAATGCAACAGAAAACAAGCTTGCTGAAATGGTGGCAGCTTATCTCTGAGAAGAGATGTGACAGCTATGCTCATTTACAAGAAGATGATTACAATGAGGCTCTGAAGGCCTTTTTACAATAACCAGGAATTTCAAAAACCCTAGACATCCAAAAACCTAACCCTAGGATATGAAGATCCAAAAGTCATGTGGGCCCCGCTTGGGTAAGTCAGTACATCAACTTCCCGGGGTCGTAACTTTTTCATACGATCTTCGTTTTAGGCGCACGATAGGTCGTTGGAAAGGTATATTCAAGGTGATTCATTTTGGGGGCTTAATTATGAATTTGGATATTATTAAGAAGCTCTATCCCAAAAAACCTTCATTTAGTCCCTCAAAATGGCCCCGGAAGTTAAAACTGCTAAAAATAGTAAATTGCCAAAAAATTGTTTTGAGTGAGTTGGAAAAGGTGGGTGGCCATCAATATCCACCTAGATCATTTAGGTACAAAAGGATCATTTCAGACTCCATTAAATATCACTTTATTCCTCAAGTGTCTTATAATAATAAACCAAAAGAGATGTTTGATTCCCTAACCAGAATGTATGAAGGAAAGAACATCAACCAGAAGATGAATCTGAGAACCAAACTCAAAAGTAAAAGGATGTAGAAAGGAGAAATGGTCCATGACTATTTCTCAATTCAATGAACAATTAGAAGCAATTGGAGACAACCTATATGAAGATTAACTTATAATGACAACTCTTAATGGTCTCAAAAGACCTTGGGATGCATTCATCCAAACTATCTGTGCAAGAAAAGAAAAACTCCATTTTGATAGCTTATGGGAAGAATGTGTTCAAGAAGAAGAAAGAGTAGCCATCCCATAAGACGTACTATTAAGGGATGAAGATCAAGCCTTAGTTTCTCATACTAAAGTATGAAAGAATAGGTCTCATTTCCAAAAGGAGACCCATATTCATAAGGAATCTCACTCTCCAAAGAGATTCACACACTCCCATAAAGAATCTCACCCTCCAAGGAGATTCTAGAAATATTAGAACGGACAAAGAAGAGAAAAAGATTTATCCTCTTATCAATGTTATCATTGTGATAAGTTGGGACACATTGCTATGAATTTTCCTTCCAAAAGGGAATAATACAAGAAGAGATAACAAAAGACATCATTCCCATGCAGTTGAAGATGATGAGCCACCTACAAAGATGACTAAAGAAAATATTGAAGACTATGTTTTATTCTCTGCTCTCTTAGGATTTGTGACACCTAGAGAGGATA
Organism: Picea glauca; assembly: GCA_000966675.3. NCBI lineage: Eukaryota > Viridiplantae > Streptophyta > Pinopsida > Pinales > Pinaceae > Picea > Picea glauca. The sequence continues at coordinate 384,982 of JZKD02S2318474.1, read as the reverse complement.
CTTGGCTCATATACAGTGGTGCTTCTAAGAACATGAGAGGTCAGAGAGACATTCCTTCTAGCCTTATAGAAAAGGACTTTCCCCTTAAAGTCTCACTTGGAGATGACTATTAGTACCCTATCAAAGGAATGGGAGAATCCACATACAAACTAGATTCATGACCTCTGATGAAGATGAAGGATGTACTATATGTAACAGGTTGACAAAGAGCTTACTTTCTATCTTAGATTTAGATAAGAAAGGGTTCAGGGTTGCATTTATACATGGTGAAGTTCTTATGTGGACTAAATGAAAAACCATAGAAGATGCAATTGTTATTGTACCATAAGAAGGTGGCATGTATAATTTAAAAGGTCACTCAGATGCAGCCTTGACTCACTCCACTGATATTCCATGTGATATTTGGCATAGAAGACCAGCTCACATAAACTACAAATCCTTACCATATGTAAGCAAGGTAGCTACAGTTTTACTAGAGTTCAAGGTTGACCATGAAGGTGTATGCAAGCGATGTGCAGAAGGAAAGAACATAAAGAATCATTTCCCAAAGAGAAACAGTAAAGCAGAAGGAATCTTGGAGCTCATCCACTTAGATGTATGCGATTGAATGCCATCAACCTCTATAAGTGGGTATGTATACTATGTGTCATTTATTGATGATTATTCTCGCAAGACTTGGGTTTATTTCTTGAAATCAAAAGATGAAGTACTTGAAAAGTTCAAGGAATTCAAAKCCTTGGTAGAAAATATCTTCGAAAGAAAAATCAAGATACTAGGTCAGATAATGGAGGAGAATACACCTCAAAATAATTTTGGATCTTTTGCAGAGATGTCGAGATTAAGAGGGAGCTCACCACTCCCTATAATCCTCAACAGAATGGTGTAGTAGAAAGAAACAATAGAACAATTATGGTAGTCGTAAAGACTATGATCCACGATCAAGATCTTCCAATTCACTTATGGGCTGAAGCATCAAGAACAATAGTTTATGTCCAAAACAGATTATCTCATAGTGCACTTGGATTCAAAACCCCCAAAGAAATGTTCTCTGAAAATAATCCATAAGTAAGTAATCTCAATATATTGGGATTTTCAATGTTTGTGCACATTCCAAAAGAATGGAGAACTAATCTGGACCCTTCAGGAAAGAAGGGAATATTTGTTGGATACTGTGAGGTCTCTAAGGCCTTCAGGATTTACATACCAGGTTACCATCATATTGAGATCAACAAAGATGTAACCTTTTGTGAAGATGCAGCACTCAAAATATCAAGGAAATGCCAACTTGAAGAAGTATATGAAGAATAACCTATAGCTCTCGGAGTTGTAGAACCTCTGAAGGAAATTATAGTTACCTATGATGATGAGATTCCAGAAGATCATGATATGATATAATCTCAAGAACCTCCCCAGATAACGATCTCTCACAAGAGAAATCCAACTTGTGCAAGGGAACTTATTCAATATGGAAAGAATTATGGTGCCCCAGAAGGAACCATGAGACAAAGCAAGAAACCTAAGCCATTCTCCATTTATATGGCCTTGATGTGTGATCTCATAGAGAAGGAGCCTACTTGCTTTGAAGAATCCATTCAAAAGAAAGAATGGGAGGATTTCATGACAGAAGAATACCAACCCATTATAAAGAATGATGTATGGGAAATAGTTCCCAGACCAAAGAACAAATATGTGGTATCTTCCAAATGGATATACAAGATAAAACATGTTGCGGATGGAAGTATTGAAAATTATAAATCAATATTTGTAGCTCATGGATTTTCTCAAAAGGAAGGCATTGATTATGAAGAGATGTTTTCTCCTGTGGCCAGATACACTTCTATCAAAACAATCATAGCGCTTGCAACCAAGATGAAGTGGAAGTTGCACCGGATGGATGTGAAAACAACCTTCTTGAATGGTGTTATTGAATAAGAAGTGTATATATAACAACCACAAGTTTTTGAAGTTGAAGAAAGAAAGACTCATGTCTGTAGGTTGAAGAAAGCTCTGTATGGAAGCAAGATTTTAGAGCTTGGTATGGAAGAATTGATAGTTTCTTGAAAATCTTGGGCTTTACCAAGAGTAAATCTAATTCCAACCTTTAATTCAAAGTTATGAATGGTGATCCAATTATATTGTTGTTGTATGTAGATGACTTATTCTTAACTGGAGAAGAAAATCTCTAAACAAAATGTAAGAAGAAGCTTGTTGTAGAATTTGAGATGAAAGACGTAGGCCTGATGCATTGTTTCTTAGGTCTTGAAGTTTGGTTGAGCCTAGAGAAGATATTCCTTAACCAATGGAAGTATGCAGTTGAAATACTAAAGAGGTTTGGCATGTTGTAATGTAAATCCATGAACACACCCATGGAAACAAAGTTGAATCTCTTGGTAGATACTTCGTCAGAATTGGTTGATGCTACTCTGTATAGACAAATTATTGGTTCGTTAATGTATCTGACGAATACCAGGCCAGATATATGTTTTGTTGTGAACACCTTGAGTCAGTATCTGGTAGAGCCCAGACGTGTTCACCTTGTAGCTGGAAAACATGTTATGAGATACCTTAAGGGTACGTTGGAATATGGTCTCCGTTATACTGGAGATCATGACTTCAGACTATATGTATATACTAATTCGGATTGGGCTGGAAGTGTTTCTGATAGAAAGAGCACTTTAAGATGTTTTTTTCAGTCTAGGGTTAGCCATGACTTCATGGAAGAGAAGGAAGCAACCCAGTATTACTCTCAGCACGAAAGAAGTGGAATACATTGCAGCATGTTCCACCAGTTGTAAAGCCATATGGCTTCAGAAGTTGTTGATAGGTCTATTCGATCCGGAGATGGAAGCCATCGTGATTCTATGTGATAACCAAAGTTGGATAAAGATGAAAGAGAAACCTATGTTTCATGATAAGTCGAAACACATAGAAATCCAGTATCACTATATTTGTGATATGGTGCAGAGGGGATCTATAAAACTCCAATATGTTGGCATAGATGAGCAGGTTGCATATATGTTGACCAAGCCTCTATCTCATGTGAAGTTTGATCACTTCTTGACAAGCTTGGTGTTGTCTGAAAGGACCTCCCTCAAAAGGGAGAGTGATGTTGATGATACTATATTATCCTCACCAACAACTAGTATCTTTGTTAGTATTTTATATCCTAGGGGATTGATCATACCTGGGAAGATCTCGATGGTCCAGTAAGGACAGTCTGTCAAAGTACCTTTGAATGTATATTCCAATTGTGGTTAGTAGTGGTAGCTCCATTAGGATTTTATATCCTAGGGAATCTTATGATTCCTAGGCAGATCTCGAAGGTCCGGTAAGGACGGTCTATCAGAGTACCATATGGTAGCTCAGTTAGGATTTTATATCCTAGGGAATCTTTTGATTCCTGGGCAAATCCCGAAGGTTTGGTAAGGACTGTATGTCAAAGTACCAAAAAATGTTGTTGTTGCACCTACCTCATTATGTTTCCATATGATGTTGATGATGTTGTTATCTCAGCCTCGTGTTGATGATGTTTTTATATCAGCATCATGTTGATGGTGTTGTTATCTTAGCCTCGTGTTGATGATGTTAATGATGTTGTTATCTTAGCTGTGTGTTGATGATGTTATATCAACCTCGTGTTGATGATGATGATGATGTATCAACCTCGTGCTATTGATGATGATACTATATCAGTATTGTACTGATTGATGATGTTGTATTAGTGTTATACTAATTAATGTTGATGCAGATGATGATGATGCTACTCCAACTCCATGTTGTGAAAGATGATGTTGTTGATGATGAGAAAAACTTCCGATGATTTTAGATGTGCTAGTCAATGTTTCATATGTTGATGATGATGCTTCCCTCTCTCTCTCCTAATTATGTTGTATTGGGTTATGTCAGTAGAATACCCTTCTTGTTAAGGGGGAGTGTGGAAATATTATAACTGTGAAGAATATTCTAATTATAATTGAGTTATTTTCTTATAGATCAAATCCCCTTTTGTGGATTCATCATGTTGGGCTTTGTATAAGACCAAATCCCCTTTTTTGGATTGGTCAAACAATAGTTATATGATATTGTTTGTAAAGTCACCCTCGTAGGGCTAATTAAAGTGGTTTTAACCACTAGTTGGAGAAGTCGGCCCTACTTGGTGAAAGGACATAACCCTAGTGACTCTCAGGTAGTATAAATAAGTGAGGATGGCGCCTCACTTACTCACTCACTCAAGTTACTCATCTAGTGCACAATTTTTTAAGGAAGCTGTAGTTAGAAGAAGGAGAAGAGAGAGGCACGTGCTTAGTCTTGGATATTCTTGGTGGTTTGGTCTATAGTCTTGGAATTGTATTGGCAATCTATATTAAGGAAGTTTTTGTTGTATTTTCTCCCCCATGAGGGTTTCCTAGGATAAAATGTTGTGTAACTTGCGATTGTGTTTCTCTCAGTGATCCTATTTGTGCTATTATTGTTGAAAAGAATTAAAAATTAACACAATCCAGTTATGAGTTGTAAATTTAGCAAATTGTTATAATCACTTGGGAATCTCTTATCCTCAAGTGGGTTTTTAGTTTCAAGCAAGATTATGAATAAAATAGAGTATTGTTTCCATTGCAAGGGAGAGGAATCTTAGAGAAACGTCCAATTTCGTAATGGATTAAAACTACAAGCCTGAGATTTGATTTCCAACTTAGATTTTTGTTTGTTCATTCATGTGTTGATGTTTATCTAGTTTATGATGCTATAGATTAAGTTTGTTACCATGTTCTTGGAGGCAGAGCTCACTCCACAAGAACAGGGCATTGAGCAACTCGATTTTCTCATTCCTTTTTGTGTGGATGTCCATTCATTTTCAGAGCTTGATTTCCTTTATATCTTTTAGTTTACTGTAATGCAATTTGTAATTAATAGATTAGTTTTCTTTATTAAAGATCATTAATGACTAGGGATGTGATTTATGGAAATAGGAAGTGCCCAAATCATGCTTGGTGTCTCCTTGGTGACAATAAGGTTCTCATTCTTGGTGATTTACTGGTGCAAGCAGGGTTAGAATGATTGGTGTTCAAGTACGATTAGTACCAAGAGTGATTGAGATAACTTTGGACTATTGTAGTGTAGTGATGCAATTTCCTTTCTATGTAGAAGCATGTTAGACAAATTAATGCAAGTTAAGAATTTGTAGCTCGCACATACAATGCACGACATCTCACAAGTTATTAGAAACCTTGGTTGATAATATAAAATGCACAAGTGTTCATGGTTAAATAGAATATATATATATATTGTCAAAAGGCATTTAGGGTAAGTCACAATTTGTTGTACCAACTCACGAAGGATGATATTTTATTTTATCATTGGGATGCCTACGAGAGGGGAGGATTTCCCCTAGTTCCTCGATTTGTCACATGGAATTGTGGTACATGGCCAATAGTCATATGTGTAAAGATATGTCAATGCAACAATGACTAACCCTATTCCTTCTAGGTTGTTGATGGTTAATTGTGCTTACATGAATTTGGTGGAGAGGAGGTTAGGTGCTTGTTTCTCATGGTCATGAAATTGTCACTTCACCTATTGTTTGAATCACATTAGTTATCCTTTGATGCACTATGTAGACAGTTTATTTTGGAGGCCCCGTATGATTAGGTAGCCTACCATTTTTTGTGACAGTTTTGTTTTACTTTGGATCATTGTCACGATGTGTGTGATGGGAGGATTGTCTTCCCCTTTTATTCATAGTTATTTAATTTATTTTTAGAGATTTTTATAATTACATGACCTACATTTGACCACCTCCCTCCTAGGTTGATGACTAATGTGTGTAGGTACATGTGGGGGTAGATGTTTCCCAAGTGGGATCAGTCAAAGTCATTACGTAGGCATGTCAGTTTAGAGGTATTCGATTTATTAGCTTGTGAGGATGATAAAATCCTTTATCTTGTATACTACCCATAATAAGGAACAGACAGGTGATGATGTCAGGATATTCTATCTGAGCCAGTAGATGCAATAGGTAATATTATCTTTATCTTTTGATTAATATAGTTGCATATTTTTTTTTGTCTTATGTAATGCACATGTAGTTGATTATAAGATTTTGTCTAATCATTGTTGTTTAACATTTTGAAGATGTTGGGACATGTGTTGAGGAGGTTCCTCCCCAACATGATGAATATATATCTGAGGAAAATGAGTTTCCATATGTGTAGATACCTAGAATGCAACATAGGCCAGATCATTGATTCCATTAGTAGGTAATTGATTAGATATGTTCACTAATGGTTAACCACATATTGGTCACTACATGATCTCTAAATATCATACATGAACCTAATATTGTGGTAATATAGGTGAGTCTTCCCCATGATATGATGGTATTGATGTGTCGTGTTGTTAGGTCCCTCAAACTACTCGAGAGGTGTAGGGTTTCTTAGCCTTCTTCTTTGGATTTATCTGTCGAGGAAAATAATCCTCCACCTCCACCATCTCCTCCAATAGTAGAATGTGTTGGGTATGTGTTATATTCTTTGCGTGCAGGGGGGTTTGAGGGGGCTTCAATCCCCCCACGTGGGGGTTTGGGAGTAGCACCCCCGAGAATTTTGCTTTTCCTTGGGAAACGTCTCACATTTTTGGGTGGTTTTTGGCACATAGTTTTTGTCGATGATTTTCTATTTCTGGTTAAGGAATTAGGGTTGTTGACTAATCCAGGTCATTGGGTTAGGGTTTTGGATGTTTTTGGATCCTATATGTATATTGTATTGTAAACAATGTATCACTATGAATGAAGATAGAATGTGTTGGTTTTCCCGGTTTGGGTTTCCAGGGGAAAAATCTATATGTAATGTTTGTATTTGCCATTGTATCTTTTATGTTCTTTTACTGAAAATATGTTTGCAGTAAATATTATACAAGGTTAAAATGTACATTTGGTATCAGAGCTTTGTTGGCTTCAGGGGGATGCCTTTGTGGTCAAGGGTTTCGCTCGGGACTATGATAAGCCTTGTTACAGTGGGATATCTGTGGTATTGATTTTTCAGGTGAAAATAAATGCCTAGCAATTCGAAAATGGAGATGAAGAAGTTTAATGGGAAAAGTTTTGAGCTGTGGAAGCTCAAGATGGAAGATTTGTTGGTGGATAGATATCAGTGGATCGTGGTAGATCCAGGTACTACACCTACAAGAACTTCAACAGATGACTGTAAAAAGTTGGATCGAAAGGTGAAGATCACAATCTGATTGTGTCTCTTAGATTCAATATTACTGAATGTGTCAGAGGAAGCTACATCTAAGGATTTATGTGATAATCTAGGGAAGTTGTATCAGTCTAAGTCCCTAGTAAATAAACTATTCCTGAGAAAGAAGTTGTATAATCTGAGAATGAGAGATGGAGACTCGGTGGAAAATCATTTGAACACTTTCAATACTGTGGTAAGTAAGTTAGTATATGTTGAGATTAAAATTTCAGATGAAGATAAGTGTATCAGCTTATTGTGTTCTTTACCAGACTCATGGGATAGTATGGTTGTGGCCATAGGTAGTAATACAATTTCCTTGAAGTTTTATGAAGTAGTCTCATCCTTGTTGTCTGAGGAGATGAGATGGAAGAATATGGAAGGACAGAGCATAGACGCATTATTTGCAAGAGGACGCTCCCAGGAAAGAAATAGATCTAAGTTCTCAAGTGGGAGATATAATTCTAAGGGTAGATCTAAATCTCCTAGAAATTTTGTAAAGGTATGTTGGAGATGTGGAAAAGAAGGGCACTATAAGAAGTAGTGTAGATCCAAAGTTGAGAAAAAAAAAGGGATCTGAAGAATCTCCTTCTACAAAAGAAATTACCTCCAAGGAACAAGGAGGGGATGTGTACTTGGATTCTTCAAGCACACATGCAGATCATGAGGCATGGTTGGTTGACTCGGGTGCATCCTTTCATATGACTCCCCATAGGGAGTGGTTCTATGATTATGAAAGGTATTATGGAGGATGTTTTCTTAGGTGATGATTCGACAACCAAAATCATAGGATGAGGAAAAGTCAAGTTGAGGCTCATAGATGGAAGGATTAGAAAACTACCTGGTGTTCTATACATCCCAGGTTTGGCCAAAAATTTGATTTATGTAAGAAAAATGGATGATGCAAGGGAAAAAACAATATTTGAAAAGGAAACATGCAGGATGGTTTGAGGAGCAATGGTGTTGTTGAAAGGAGTTCGGTTTGGAACTCTATATAAGCTGCAAGGAAGCACTATTAGTGATGCGTGTAATAGTTTTGTTGTTCCTAATATTGGATTTGAAGAAGAAAGAACTCCTACAGTCTCTAGAGAAAAGGTTATCATGTGGCATCAAAGACTGGGGCATATCGGAGAGAAAGGTCTTTGACTACTATACGGTAAAGGTATGGTTGAAGGTATGTCTAATTGTTCTCTGGATTTTGATTTATGTGAAAATTGTGTATATGGGAAGCAGAATTGGTTAAGATTTACTTCTGGTCCAACAAGGGAAGAAGGAATTTTACAGCTAGTTCACAGTGATGTTTTTGGACCTATATCGGTTTCATCATTGGGAAAATATGTGTACTATGTCTCATTTATATATGACTTCTCGAGGAATACTTGGATATATTTCCTCGGGAAGAAATTTGAAGTCTTTGACAAGTTTAAAGAGTTTAAGGCTCTTTTTGAGAATCAAATAGAGAAAATAATTAAGGTGTTGAGGAAAGATAATGCAGAGAGTTCTGCGGGAATGAATTTGAAGAATTTTGTAAGAAGTGTGGTATAGAAAGGTAGAAGACTACTCCATATACACCTCAACATAATGGAGTTGTAGAAAGGATGAACAAGATGCTGGTGGAAAAAGAAAGGTGCATGCTCAGTGGTGTTGGGTTAGGGAAAGAATTCTGGGTAGAGGAAGTGGGTATTGCATGTTACCTAGTCAACAGATCACCCTCATCAGTGTTGTATGACAAGACTCCAAAAGAGGTATGGACTGGTAAGAAAAATTATCTCACACATATCAAGGTATTTGGTTGTGATGCATATGTTCATGTTCCAAAGGAAAACAAGAGAAAGCTAGATAAGAAGGCTTAAAAGTGTATCTTTGTTGGATATAAAGATGGTCTCAAAGGTTATAATCTTTGGAACCCAGAAACTAAGAAGGTAGTGTATAGTCGAGATGAGGTATTTACAAAAATGAAGGATGTTGTTAAAAATGAAGTCTTACCAAGTAAGGAAGAACCAGATAAAATAGAGTTTGATTTAAAGGATGATGAGTCAGATTCTACAGAAGAATAGGAATCAGAAGAAAAATATCCTCATACTCCAGTATTGAGGAGATCGGTTCGAGAAAGAAGGCTACCAGAAAGGTATACTCCATCTGATTTATGTTCAAATTTTTCTTTGTCTATCACTGATGATGATCCTACAACTATCAGGGAGGCAGTGGATTCAAAGGACGAAAATCTATGGAAAAGGGCCATGGATGAAGAAATGGTAGCTTTGGATAAGAATGAGACTTGGGATCTAGTGGAGATGTCGACTGGAAGAAATCCCATTGGAAGCAAATTGGTATTTAAAAAGAAGCTTAATGCAGAAGGAAAAGTGGAGAAATACAAAGCTCGGTTAGTAGCAAAGAGTTATTCCCTGGTTGAGGGAATTGATTTTGGTGAGATTTTTTCTCATGTTTCCAAGTTAACCTCTATAAGATTTATGTTATCTATTGTTGTTGCATTTAATTTGAAGTAGAACAGATGGATGTGAAGACAACATTCCTACATGGGGATCTGGAATAAGAAATGTATATGAAGCAACCAAAAGGTTATGCTGTGAAGGGAAAGAAGGATCTGGTATGCAAGCTGAAAAAGTCCCTGTATGGTTTAAAACAATCACCAAGGATGTGGTATCAAAATTTTGATACTTATATGCTGGGACTTGGCTTCACAAGAAGCAAAGAGGATCACTGTGTGTATTTTAAATTAATTGGTGATCATTTGATTTATTTGGTCTTGTATGTGGATGACATGTTGCAGATAGGAAACAACAAGGAGATTATCCAGGATGTGAAAACTCAATTGTCTTCTAGATTTGACATGAAGGATCTTGGTGCTTCAAATTTCATTTTGGGCATGGAAATTAAAAGAAATTGGAAAAAGAGGAAACTCTGGTTAAATCAGAGAAAATATGTCGAGACAATATTGCATAGGTTTAATATGCAGGAATGTAAACCGGTCAAGGTTCCTATTCATGTTGGTGAAAATCTATTTGTGGATCAGTGTCCCAAGACACAAGAAGAGGAGGAGGACATGTATTGTGTTCCATATGTGAGTGCAGTTGGCAGTTTTGATGTATGCAATGGTTTGTACTAGATCGTACATTGCACATGTAGTGGGAGTTTTGAGAAGGTATATGTCAAAACCAGGGAAGGAGCATTGGATAACAGTAAAAAGGGTTTTCAGGTATTTGTGTGGCACTGCTAGCTATGGATTGTGCTACCAAGAAAGACCGGGATTGGACAGAATGGTGTATATACATGGATTTTTGGATGCAGACTAGATTGGAGATCTGGATCGTAGGATATCTATAAGTGGGTATGTGTTTAACTTGTTTGGAGGACCAATAAGTTGGATGAGAAAAAGACAGGCTTTAGTGGAACTTCCAACTACAAAAGTTGAATACATGGCAGTCATTCATGCAAGTAAGGAAGCAGTATGGTTACAAATATTGTGTTCAGGTGTTGGGTTGGTATAACAAGCCGTAAAGATAGATTGTGATAGTCAAAGTGATTTTTTTCTAGCTAAGAATCTGGCTTATCATTCAAAGACAAAGCATATTGATATTCAATATCACTTTGTGAGAGACATGGTTGAAGAAAAGAAAGTGTTGTTGATGAAAGTGGACACTTTGAAGAATGTTGCGGATTCATTAACAAAATTTGTGAGCACTGAGAATTTCTCTTGGTGTAGAGGATCCATGGGAATTTTGCCCTGGATTGTTGACTATGTAACCCTGTAACCCCCTGTATGCAAAGAAAACAACAAGTGGGAGAATGTTGGGTATGTGTTATATTCTTTGCACGAGTAGTAGTGTTTGTGTTGTGTCAGGGGTTTGAGGGGTGCAGGGGGGAGAATTCCCCCCCCGCGCGTGGGGGTTCGAGGGCAGCATCCCCGAGAAAAAAAAATCCTCGATAAACATGTCGCATTTTTGGGATGTTTTTGGCACATAGTTTTTGTCGATGGTTTTCTATTTCCAGTTAAGGAATTAGGGTTTTTTACTAATCCAGGTCATTAGGTTAGGGTTTTGGATGTCGTTGGCTCCTATATGTATATTGTATTGTAAACAATGTATCACTATGAATGAAGATAGAATATGTTGGTGTTCCCGGTTTGGGTTTCTAGGGGAAAACTCTCTATTTAATGTTTGTATTTTCCATTGTATATTTTCTGTTCTTTTACTAAAAATTTGTTTGCAGTAAATATTGTACAAGGTTAAAATCTACAAAATGACCACCATCTCCTCTAATAGTATAATGACCACCATCTCCTCCACAAGTAAACCAACCACCATTTCCTCCTTTAGCACCAAAATAATCATTGTCTCCTCCCCCAATAGTAGACTAGCCATTATCTCCTCCTTTAGTAGTATATCGAACACCATCTCCTCCTACAACGTCAATTGATCATCATCTCCTCTAGAAAACCAACCACCATATCCTCCTCCAATAGTAGACTTACCACTATCTCCTCCTTATATTATGCTTTCTACATTATTATGTGGTGGAGGTACTAATGCCATTGGCTCTATTGGTGGAGGTACTAATGCCTTTGGCTCTAGTAGCAGAACTAGTTTATAGTAATTGTTGACATGTATATATTTGGTTTTTGTGATGCATATTTTACATGTCACGAGTACAAATTAGCTAATTTGTTACGAAAAAAAAAGACTAAAACATGTATATAAGCTACTATTTTTGGGGAGGTGACTAATGGTAATATAGTCCTAGTCCCTTTTAATGTGACTAACTTTTAGTAGTATTTTTCATAGTCATTCATTGGTTGACTTGATTTTTCAGTTTTTAATATATTTGCTTGTTTAATTTGTCATTAATTGTCATCATTTTGTAGTACATTTACTAGTCTAATTAGTCATTGTTTGCTCATTTTCTAATATATTTACTAGTTTAATGAGTCATTAATTATTGTCATCTTGTAGTATATTTATTAGTTCAATTAGTCATTATTATTTATTTGTTAATCATTTTTACTAATATATTTAGTCACATCACAAAGCACTAGGCAAGTAGTATAATCCTAGTCCGTTGTAACACAACTAAATTTATAGTCTAGTATATATAATTATTGTTATATATTTTATTATTAATTTAGTTGTTTCATATTTATTATATTTATTACTAATTTAGTAGTTGCATAGTCATTGTATTGATCTTTGTTTTAGTAGTTTCATATTCATTATATTTGTTACTACTTTAGTACTTTTATATTCATTTTATTTTTTCTTCTTCATTATTATTCAATATAAATTTATATGATGTGAATAATTTTAAAAAATTCCACGAATTTCTATAGTTGTGTCACTGTACAAAATGCCATGAATAAAATTGCATTAAACAATACTATAATCAACTACTAAGTGCTAAGTGTCACACATGTGAATCAGTGGAAAGATATTAAATTTTGTTATATAAACATGCGGTAAAATCACATTAATTAACAATATTATAAATAATATCATGTAGAAAAATATATAATTCGAACCACATAAATATTATATATTAAAATATCAAAATTCAAGTATTACAATATATTTAAGTTTCCAATGTTTGAATATCCACTAATTATACATTATGATCACTGATGCAGTACTAGTCCATGACAAAAGTTGTCTCCATATTGTAAACAACATCAATTAGCTTTTCAACAAGTACATGAAAATTATCTACATCGATGATTTGTCCAAATATTTCAACAACCACTAAGTGGAACTTCCTTCCTTATCCATCAAATCTTTACATCCATTTAGTTTATCTTCATATGGAAGGGGGATGTTATTTGTGACCTTAATAATAATGACATTAGCATCTTCAACACTTAGTGTCACTTCATGGATTATAGAAAGTGAGTGAATTCATCCAAACGTGGCAATAGCACCATCATATGCATATAATACTTTCACTTTATCTCCTTCCTGGAGTTTATGTCCTTCTACAATATTGGGCATTGTCTAAAAAAAAAAATGTATACATCAGTATTAGAAAAAAATATTACAATTATATTCTCAAATTGTACATAGTTATTGAAATAACAAAATTGAATGCATTCACCAAGTCAATATTTGAAATACAATGGCTTGGCATTGATTGGACATATTCGATATAAATTGTTAGAAAAACAGGATCGTGGAGCAATAAAATAAAACAAATGCAGAAACAAAAACACAGAAGACACACAATACAAGAGAGACACAGATTTACGTGGTTCACCCAGTGTGGGCTACG
>JZKD02S2318474.1:338893-367854 GCA_000966675.3 Picea glauca | reverse complement strand
GAGACACAGATTTATGTGGTTCACCCAGTGTGGGCTACGTCCACCAGAGAAATTGCCAGGTCCTTCCTTTATTATTATCCAGCAAATGAAGGGATACAACCTACAGCAAAACTCGCTATAACTTCCTCTTCTTTCTCTCACATTATCCTCTCTCTGAATACAATATTCACCCTCGTACATAGCCGCAATACATTTCCCTCATAAAAGAGGGTTGCCTTCTAGGGTAAAAAACCCTAACATAATCTCTACCGTTAGATCTGTGACCTTATAATGAACGGTCCACATTTACAATGAAATTACAATATACTTTTATAAGGCAATTTTTTCTTCGGGGGCTTCTCCCTCGAACCCCCGTTGGGGGCCCGCTTGCCCCCAGACCCCCCATCCGGGGGGATATCCCCCTCGGACCCCGCAGAGGGGGTACCCCCCCTCTACACTCCCCCGTGTGGAAGAGTGTACATACTTCTGGGGTGTAAATACTTCATGGGGTATAAACACGGCTAAAAGCAAGGACCTCTGCATTAGGAAGATAATCAGGCTCCACAACCAACATAAATTTTGTCATTTTTTAGATTTTTCTTGATGACATCTTTTCCTTTAATATTCTACATGTGATTTCATCATGCACAAATCAAATATTACTCTTTAAAATTACAACACCACCATATCCTTGCAAGTCATGAACATTGTAAATGATATTTTTCTTCACACAATCAACAATGAAATCTGTAGGCAATATGTACTACACAATAATATCTCTTAGAGAGTGAATTGTACCCATCAATTTATGCATAAATAACCAAACATTTATAGGAACAAATGTTTTCATCCAAAATACATCAAAATCGAAGAAACTGATTTATGCTTTGTTACAACATAAATTATAGTCTTCCAATAATATATCTACCATTATAGTACATGATGGTAGTTAATCAAAATGCTAAACAATGAAGAAGACAATGGTAATTGTAGAAAATTGAGACATATATGAACTTATATTGTTTTTCTTGACTTAGACATGGTGTCATTGTTATACTCGTCCAACAACATATATATGTTGAAATACTGAGGGGGGGGTGAATCAATATGAGCACTTTTTACCACTTTCATCACAATATATATAAACTTCAACATTATCAACAATATTCAATAGTTTATCACTTATTTATTTAGTATATCATTTCATGATAAACAGTATAATAAACAACTACAGATACACAATACACCATAATTTACCTGGAAACCTAAATGGGAGAAAACCATGGAATGCTTTCTTATATATATATATATATATATATATATATCAAGAATAATTCATAGGAATCATCAACTTTCAAATTCTTTAGCACCAACTAGAAGGAGGCTCCAACCCCTTGTTTACAAGATCCAACCTGAAGGAAGCTACAACTCCTTGAATTCTCTAGCTACAACTAGAAGGAGGCTCCAACCCCCTAGTTTACAGGATCCAACCTGAAGGAAGCTCCAACTCCCTGAATTCTCTGGCTCACTAGAAGGAGGATATGACCCCCTAATTTACAGGCTCCAACATGAAGGAAGCTCCAACTCCATGTGTTCTCCAACACCAACCGGAAGGAGGCTACAACCCCCTTTCCTTGCCTCATCTTGTCTCCCTGAAATATAACTGTAGACTCAACGTGTCACTACCACTGATACTGTCACTATCACTGTCACCAATACATTAACATTTCATTGTCACTATCACTTCCACTGTCACTATCACTACCATTGTCATTGTCACATCAACCTGTAATTGTTGATCAACCTATCATCCAATCTATCATTGTTATTGTCACCATCAATGACATAGCATCATAAACCAACTATAACCAGATGCACTCACATGGATACCAAAACCATCACCATACCATGTACATCAATCATGTATCAAACATGTGCCATATCACGTACATTAACCATGTACGATAAAATGTACCATACCATGTACATAAATCATGTATCAAACAGGTACCATATCATGTACATCAACCATGTATCAAACATGTACCATATCATGTACATCAACCATGTATCAAAATTGTACCATATCATGCATATCAACCATATACCACATCACTCATGGTATGTCTCAATCATGCCATACACCATGTACCATAAGATATCATCAATGAAGTGCCTCAAGCATGTGATAACATCACCATAACATATACCAAACCATATACCAAGATAGCCAAGATATGCTTCTAATCAATGTACCATGATATCATCAATACGTTTCTCAACATGTACCAACATTACCAAGACATTCCTCAATCATGTTCCACAACATCTAATGCATGTACCTCAAACATGTGTCATAACCTCATCAAGAAGTGTCTTAAACATGCATCAGTATCACCAAGAAATGTGCCTCATACATGTACCAAGAATATGCCTTACTCCATGCACATAAGATGTGCCTCAGGCATGTGCCAATGTCTCAACAAGATACCAAAGACATGCCTCAATCATGCACCATAACATCACCAACATGTAACCCTCAAAACATGCACATAGACATACCTTTAAACCTAGTGCACTATGTAATAGACATGCATACCTTCTTCAGCCTCAACAACCCAGTACTAACATCCTTCTACGAATTTTCCTTATCCTCGCGGGACCAAGACGAGTGTCACGTGGGGCCTCGCAGGATGGGCACTAAGAAACCCTCTTGGGTACCTTGTGGGACGCCAGTAGTCTGAGTCACGGGGGTCAGCCAAATTAGGGATTATCAAAAAACCCTCATTCTCCTATACAATCCTAAAATTTTCTCCTTTTCTCTCCTTCACTAACTCATATTCATCGTTTCAAATTAGCCAATAGATCACTTACTCACTATAAGATATTCAATAAACTTGTGTGTGTGAATCTACTTATGAGAGGCTTCTTGAAGTGTATTTATACTTTTCCAAGTGACTTATTTCCTTAACTTTAGGGATGACCTATACTTTCTTGTTATAGCCACTTTACCCTTTAATTAATGACTTGTAACTTCTCGTTATAATCGTTGGGGCTTCTTAACCATTCTACGGGGCTTCCAACTTCATGACCTCATAACTCCTCAATTGTGAGGAACTACATGACGTACCACCTACCGTTGGAAATGGAATAACAAGGAATATACATCTATGAGTGTGTCACCTATATTTACACTTTCCTTCATGTCCTTATTCCTCAAACAACTTCGGGCTTCATGACCACACCTCTGGGGGCTTCATGTAGACTTATTCAAATGCACCCATCAAATCTGTTGACATCAATGAAAACCACTTATGTTGACATCAATTACAACCAACTATCCAACAACATCAATGAAAACCAACTATCCAACAATATATATCATCCATATTCATACCTTGTTTAGACTTGGAATTTTCAAATAGTCAACTCCCTATAAGCACGTGTAAAAACAACTTGAGTAAAAACAATAGGAGTTTTCCTTTATATGAAAAGATAAGGGTTGAAGTATGACATCCTATAGTTTATTCGTTCCTCATCCACTTAATGACCAACAAAGAATCATTAAACCCTTGTATCCTTTGTAAACCATTGTTCTAAGCGATCATCAAGGGTGTTCTCAAAGCCATCAATTCAACATTATTATTTGTGCCACATCCCAAACAGACCTTGTATTTGATGTAATGACTACATGTGAAATACAATACTCCTCCAAGATTACTGGTATGCTCTAGAACTTGGTAAGACTCATCAAAAAACCCACAAGGAAAGGACTTATCTATCAAAAGGTCACCAATTTTCCTTGGGGTTTATCTTTCTAATTCTTTCTATAGTATTGGAAGATAGAATAGACTTGCACAAAGACTTGAAATATTGGCATGAATATATTTTCAAAGAGCTAGGAATTTCGGGAAAGCTAACTACCCCAAGTAACCAAGAAAGGAACAACCCTAAATTCATTCAAATTATGTCTATTGAATCATTCTTCAATATAGGCTTCAATATTGCACCCATTCCATACATTTTTTATCCCAATCCATCTCCCTCAATCCTGCCATAGATGTTGAGAATATGGAAACTATATAACCATGTGAATAATATTTTTGTTATCCTTCTTGTAGAGGATATAAACACTAGGTCCTTTATTGTTCCTTATTTAAAGAAGCTCCCAACTCAAGACTCTATTTTTAATGAGATAACCACATAAACAAGATTGTATTCTCAGGAACCTTTACCTTCCAAACATTTGACCACCACTAGCTTCTAGTTTATTCATCATATAACTACATCACATTGTAACCCAACTTGGTTACATAAATCCCATGAATTTTATTCTTTGACGATACCAAGGTATTTTGTGCATCTCTTAACCTAATATGACATCATTTGAATTTTTCCAAGTATCCATTCCAAGCATCATAATGACTTCCTTATAAATATAAGGATTGGGCTAACCTCCAGGCTTGATGCCAAATGTCAGTGGATTCTTGGTCCACAATATGACCTAATATAAATATACCAATATCATGCAACCTATCAATTAAATCAAAAGGTAGAAAAATTGAATTACACATCCCATTATGGAATCAACCCCAAGTCTTATCTAAATTCCATTGCTAACTTTACAAGCAAGAAATGGTATTCATATAATGCTCACACATTTTTAGTGCTTTTCAAACCATAAGAAATTGATTTATCTACTTATAGTAAACTAACTCCATGCTTAACATTTACGTGACTTCTTGCAGGCTTTAAAGAATAAAAATTATACTGAATTTCCTTAAGATGAAAAAATATGTTCTCTCAACAATATATAATAAACTTTCAATAGTGATAGTCAGTCTATCATATTGATTTCCATATATGTATCGAACTTTGATTGATATAAAATATATGCCTAGGGAACTCTCAATTTGTATAAGTACTAAAAACCTAGTTTGATTTTATGGGCATCTTAACATACCATATAAAATTAATATATCCATGAAACACACTAGCATTGAAACTTTAACAAGGTATTCCACGCCTTTAGAGGACAAACACAGAAATATAAATGCAAGTTGTAATATGTTTGAAAAAAAAAAAAAATCATGTATCCGTCAAATTACCTAAATTTCTACAAAGAATCAAAGTTTAGAATGACAATCTCTTATATATTGGATAAATTTCTTGAATATTCAAAAAATATTTCAAAACATACAAGTGAATATTGTTATTTACTGCTAATTATCTAGAAAACAACATATCTGATAGAGGATAAATTTTCTACATGGTATTAGAGTGATATGTTTCTCATACCTTTGAAAAATGGTATAAATAGAATGGCAATCTCTTATATATTGGATAAATTTTTTGAAGATTCAAAAATTATTTCAAAACATATCAAAACATACAAGTGAATATTATTATTTACTGCTAATTATCTAGAAAACAACATATCTGATAGAGGATAAATTTTCTACATGGTATTAGAGTGATATGTTTCTCATACCTTTGAAAAATGGTAGTTAAGAAGAAAATACGAGAGATATGGGAAAATTTCTCTGAAAAATATGATGGAAGTGAAAAGACTCCACTTTAGATATAGGTTATAAACTTTAAATATTCCTAAATTCTAGGTTGCTATTAAATTATTGCTAAGGTTTACCCTCACATATAGATGAGATAAACTATTCATCACATGCTCCCTTTGTGTGATAAGATATAGTGATCTCAGTATTAACTTCCATTTATGAATTTGTGGATTGCATTGCATTTGATAGAGTGTAAGTATTAACTTCCATTTATGAATTTGTGGATTGCATTACATTTGATAGAGTGTATGTAGTTCTTATCTAGTCTAAGTATTCTTAAGAAGATAAACATATTTCCCTTGCAAATTACAAGCAAATATATTAACCTTGATGTCCTAAAATTATTATGAAACCTCACCACACATGATTATGATAATGATAAGGAATAAATGAAGACATATTCTAACAAAATATACATACACAAGTAAAAAGGAGAAGGTGCTTTCATAAAACCACAAGATACTGATTTATTTGCTTACAATAAACCAATTCCATGTTTAACTTTTAAGTGACTTCCTATAGGATTTGAAGATACAAATTATACTTTAATTTCCTTAAGATGAGAAATATGTTCTCTCGACAATACTAAACAAACTTTCACCAACGATAATCAATATGTTGATTGATTTCCATATATGTATTGAACTCCAAAATTGATATGAAACATACACCCAGGGAGCTCTCAATTTGTATAAGTATTAGGATCCTAGTTTGATTCTATGTGAATCTTAACATATCATATAAACGAATATATCTATGAAACACACTAACATTTAAACTTTAACAAACTATTGCACACCTTTAGTGGACAACCAAATAAAAATAAAAGCAAGTTACGATATGCCTAAAAACAAAAAATTATTTTGCATGTATCTATCAAATTACCTAAAGTTTTGGAAAGAAGTAAAGTTTATAATGAAAATGTTTTAGGTATTATATAAATTTTATTAATGTTCAAAAAACATTTCAAAAAATAAAAGTGAATAATGTTATTTAATTCTAATTTTCTAGAAAACAATCTATCTATTAGAGAATAAATTTCCTACATGGTATTAGAACGATATGATTACTAAGTATGAAAAATGGTAGGTAAGAAGAAACTTAGAGAGATATGGGTAAAAGTTCTATGAACAATATGATGCAAGTGAAAAGAATTCACTTCAGATATAGATATAGGTTATAAACTTTAAAGCTTCCTAAATTCTAGGTCATTGATAAATTATTGCTAAGGTTGACCCTCCCCTGTAGATGAGATAGACTATCCATCACATGATACCTTTGTGTGATAAGAGATAATGATCTTAGTATTAATTTCCATACATGAATTTGTGGATTGAATTCTATTTGATAAAGTGTATGTAGTTCTTATCTAGTCTAAGTATTCTTAAAAAACTAAACATATTTCCCTTGCAACTTACAAGCAAATATATTAACCATGATGTTCTAAAAGTATCACAAAACCTAACCACACATGATTATGATAATGCTAAGGAATAAATTAAGACACCTTCCAACAAAGCATACGTATGTAGGTAAAAAGGAGAAGGCGCCTTCATTAAACCACAAGAAACTGATTTATTTGCTTACAGTAAACCAACTCCATGTTTAACATTTACGTGACTTCCTATAGGATTTGAAGAATACAAATTGTACTTTAATTTCTTTAGGATGAAAAAATATATTCTCTCAAAAATAAGAAAATGCATAGAAATATTAAATATTGTTAGTGGAAATTACCATTCCAATAAACAAAGGACTTAAATGATCTATTTCCTCAAATTATCAAAGTTTGAAGGATCTAACACATGTAAAATCGTTCTCTTTAATATTAGGCCCAACCTTATAATTTTTAGCCTTGGTCCCTTTTCCAAACTTTATATGACAACAATAGGTAAAATATCTTCGATCATGACATGATAGCCATGGGTCTTGAGGCCTCTTAAGATATTACTATCAGTTTGGCTTCTAATATTACTACTTACATATCTAGTAGGAAAGCGAGTCTAAGACATCAACTTTAAGAATTGTGCACATTGCTCCTTTGTCCACACATAAGGAGCACTAGGTTTTCTATATTTCCCATCACCATATTTTTCAACCCAAATATTTCGACAAATATTTATGTCTTGAAAGTCTTGACATGATGAAACTATATCATATGCGCCATAAAGAGTTTCTACAATAACATAATCTATGTTTTTCTCAATATGCATAAAGTCAATAATATGCATAATGGATATATGCTTAAAGTATGGAAAATTGTAGAATGTGCACAATCATTTTACATCATTATCATCAGTTAAATCATGTTTACTACCACAAATGCCACCACTATCAATAAACAACATTATTTTTTCTTGATTCTCAATAATCTATTCAATTGTCATTGTTGATGGTGCTTCATGATTCTCTTCATGACAATTGAAACATGACTTTTTTTGACAATATGGATGCTCCATTTTAAGGTAAGCATGAATTCCACAATAAATACACTTATGAAAACTACTTGAGTGCATCAAAAAACCTTTATAGTTGCAAGTTGGACATCCATGGTATCCATGAGCACTGACAACAGTCAATGTGATATATGTAGGAAGATCATGTATCGTAAAAAATGAAGAAGCTCTTAAAGTGAATTTTATTGAATCACCATCCCTTAAAGATTGAATTGATTCAATTCCTTTCCACATTTATGTTAGCTAATCAAATAATGGCTCTAAATAAACATTAATTGTAATTGAACACTTTTCTTTCCTGGTATATTCAATTATATCATTAAGAAAAATGGTTTGGTTTATAACCACGAAGGAAAGTTATAATTTATTAAAAAGACCGGGCAAGTTGATAATTCATTACTTTGATATATGAATGGGTTCACCCCATCTAGAGCCAAACCCAACCTTATATTATGAGGATATTTGGAAAACGTATGCCATCAGTTGTCAAATTCCATCCATATATTAGAATCAACCACATGCCATTGTTTTCCATCGGTGCTCTTAATTTGGGCATGCCTTTGTCTAAGTTTAGCAATGTATCAATAATTATACATTCGAAGTAACCATGGGATTAGTAGAAAGTGGAAAAGAACCTTTCTAGGAGATAAATTTGATTTCAACCTTGGTCTATACCTCCCTTCATTACATTTCAAACATTTAGTCGCATTTGCAATATTTTTGCGAAATAATACACAACCATTCGCACACGTGTGGATGTTTTCTTACCCTAATTCTAGCTTAGTGATTTGTGCTTTACATTGACTTCATTGTTTTGGAAATGTGGATTCAGGTGGTAACAATCGATGTAAAAATGTCAATAATCCATCAACATTGTCATTTTTCCAACCATGCACCACTTACAAGTTAAGAATTAGAAGGATTGTTGTCAACTTACTTAACTTGCAAGCACCATACATGGGTTTTGAAGCATCCTCCATGAACTTATTCCAATCGCCCTTGAGACCCTCATTCGACATTATATCAACTTCAATTCCTTCATCTAATATTCTTTCCTTTTCATCTATGTTTGGTGCCTCTTCATCTCTCATGCTATGGAATTTTTTCCTATCCATATAATAATTTTGAGGGAAAGGGCTTATACCTCTTTACCCAAATTTTACCTTATGTTCATAAATCACTTCTTTTTTTTCATATTTCCACCATGAAATACACAACATGGACATGTGTATCTATCCAAGCTCTTTTGATTGGCTATATTCTCATCATGTACATGGTATTCATCAATTTTCAATGTTGGGTGTTGACTAATCTTCAATTTTCTGAATTGAATTATGAATCATGTATGTTAATAAACAAATCTCAAATAATTTAGTGATTACAATGATACAAAATTTAGGACACTAATAACATGGCATATAATGATCTAATCAATTCCCTCTATAATTTATATTGTATGCTTTCGGGCATTAAGTAGATTTTGAGGATGCTTTTAGGTATCTAATATTTTCTTTAAAATCAAATAAATATGGGGTGAAAGAAGAAACTACTCTTACCTTGAAGGTAGATCTCTCCATACAACCAAGTATGTAATACAACTAAGGAAATAATGAATTGCACAGAAAGACAACATTACATTAAGAAACAATATCCATGATAACACTATAACTGGCATACCTTGGGAAAATTAGAGGATAGATGCATTAAATGCAAGGTGCTAATACAATCAAACACTTGCAAGGTACTAGTAGCACATGTTTTTATAAACCCCATTATTATCACAAAATATAGCACGTGTGCTAATCCTTCAAAAGATGCAAGATAATTGTAACATATGGAAGTAATTATCACTTTCACCTAAGCAATCACTTCCCTCGTTTTAGTGAAGGATTGAGATCCAACACAAGGGAGGCTTCCCTAACAACCTCAAAGGATCCTATAGGAAGTCAAAGAAATTCTATGGCCCCTTATATTGGTTACTCTACTACCACCTAATTAGGTCAAGGTTCAAGGTGATGACAAGGTGGTTAAACAAAGTGATTATGAATGAGGGTGTTTCTAAGACAATAAAAGACACCCACTACAATAAATGAATCACATAAATTCCCTGAAACATTAGCTATCAAAGAAAAATGCATAGTTGTAATAAAACTTGAATAAAGAGATGATTTACTTTAGTAAATAACAAGTTTATGAGATCAACAACGCAATAGTCCTAAAACTAGTAAAGATGAAATAGAAGAGATGTTAAATACAAGATAAAATACCAACAAACCAATAACTAATTATTTCCGAAATGAAATAGCATGAAACTACTTTAAATCAATGCAAGATGTCAAATCCTAATGGCCGAAAATTGCAATTACTATGCAATAAATGATGTTAGAAACAATTCTAAGTGAAAAATGAAAGAAATTAGGTTAGGGATGGTAAAGGAATGAAGATGCAATGCATTTAGGCCTAGAACTAGCCTAAGACATCAAAACAGAGAGAATTAGAGATTTTAAAGTCACTTACAAAGAAAATAGACTAGTGTTGTCTAGCTCCTTCGGCATATGGAGTCATGGGATGAAACTTCTATGGAGAGAAAGATAAAACACAAGAATAAAACCCTATGGGAATACACTAACAAGCCCTAGGAAGTCATCCTATATTTTCCAAAGGCCTTTAACAAGAGATCAAGATGGAATTCAAGTCAAAACCCTAGAGGAGTCCACTCAAAAGCTCTAGAATTTTTCCCTATAAGGATAAGACTATGGGAGTCCACTCACAAGCCCTAAAAATACCCTTATATGATTGAACAATCTTTAAATGAATAATAACAAGGGAAGGGTTCTCACTTGTAATCCTTCCTAGGGTTTCAAAACAAATTTTATCCAAAGAAAACAATATAACATGAAAATTATCACCACTTTGATAAATCATTTACTTAATACACCAATATTAAGCCACCAAACACTTGAAAAGAACACTTACTAGTCAAGTAGTTGAACATGAAAAAATTGTTGGAAACTTGGTTGTCAATAATGTCAACCCTAGAAGAAGCCTTGAAGCAGGTCTAGAAGCCCCTAGAAGTGATGGGTTTATTTGAAGGAGTCTCCAAAGTGGTCCCCTTATGGCGTAGCTATAAAAATGGCCCTAACAAGAAGACACTTTGAATAAGCCTACAAGAATCCCTAGGTGTTAAGAAAATAAGTTACAATGTATGGTCAAGAAGCCCTGAAAATATAGTTAGGAATCCCCAAAGGGGTGGTCATGAAGCTCGAAATTGATTGAAGAAAACGAGTTTGAAGAACATTGAAAATGTATGAAAAAAACTTATGGATTGATAGTCCTCGTCAATCCGTTTAAAATGGTAGGTGGCACACCACGTGTTTCCTCATGGTTGAGGAGATATTCCCTCTTAAAGATGATAATGTAAAATTTGCCCCTAAAAAGTGTTGCAAACAAGAAGTTATAGGTTGACCCTAAATTTAAGTAAAGGAAGCGCTTGGAAGGGTAT
The DNA here is from genome assembly GCA_000966675.3 of Picea glauca. Lineage (NCBI taxonomy): Eukaryota > Viridiplantae > Streptophyta > Pinopsida > Pinales > Pinaceae > Picea > Picea glauca. The sequence goes on along the minus strand of JZKD02S2318474.1, from coordinate 356,344 downwards.
AAATACACATTAAGAACCTCTCATTTTCATCATTCAATATTGTGATCTCTTAGCACAATCTTGGTAGAGAATTTCACAGGGAAGATAAAGTGAAGAAGGGAAAAATTCGAAAGGGAATATGAAGTATTGTGATGATGTGTTCTAAGGTATGTTCTTTAAAGGTCATATTGTAATTTTCGCTATAACATTTTTTCATAGAATGACTCAAATAATGAAACTCAAAGGTTGTTGAGAAGAAATATCAAGGTACCTTTGGTACAAATTTCATCTTTTGGGTTGTTTTACCTTTGGAGATACACTCTTCGAAAGATAGGGTTTTTGACTAGTGTTGTAACTAGTCTCAAACATGTGTTATAGGTAAAACTGCCATAACGTATTCATATAGGATCAAAATTCTATGAGACAATTGTATTAGAAAGAGTAAAGTCCTTAATATTTTTTGTGTGATTTTTAGAATTGGATATCAAATATTGAGCGTGTGGCATGTTGTACAAGTTCGCTCTCCAGAATAGGCCAAAATTTAGAAAGGTCTGCCATTTTTGTTATATATCTTTTTGAGTGACGAATCAATGAGAAAAACTTCGAGGAATTTCAGAGAAGATATAAAATACAATCGGGTATAAGTTTTAGACCTTGATTCATTACATGTATGGAGTTATACTTGTTGGACTTTATGGTTTTGTGACTAATCCACAAACTAGTCCCAAAAATGTGTTCGAAATAAATTTAAGAAGTGATGTTGGGGTTTATATATGGACCCAAGTGGACCTAGGATATTTATGTGGACCAAGTTTTCATGTATCATTGATAGTGATAGAAATAGTGATAGTGACAGACTATATGGACCCATTGTTTATATGGACCCAGTTTTCTAATTGGACCTAGTTTAATGATGATGATGTATCAATGATAGTGATAGAGACAATGAAAAAAATGATATTCAATGGCAATGACTTGTGACAAAATTGATGTCAGCATTTGGTGCATATTTGTGTGAGTGATTTGGAGTAGATTTGTTGAGGACCTAGAGTTGATATTGGACCAGACCATATTGTCAAACCCCTATTCTTGTAAAAATACTCTCATTGCCATGATACACCGCTCCAAAGAAACCTCTGAAGACTGTATCCAATAAGGAATTAAAAAGGAACCACAAAATAGCAATGGATTCCATCTTGGATGGATTATCTGATTCGGTAAAATTCAAAGTGGGATAATTCTCATTAGTCAAAGATCTTTGAGATAAAGTACATAATATATACTCTATGAGATCTCTTCTTGTAATCATAGAGCCAGAGCGTGTTGATCAAGATAAAGAAGTTTTTGAAATATAACAAGAAGATAGAGTGATCTTCATGGAAACGGAAACTTAGAAAGGAACCCTTGAAAATGACAAAGAATATTATGAAGAAGGTGAGGTGGATCTTGAGGCAGAACTAATCAGTGCTTTAAGTGATCTAAAAAGGGAAAGAAATAATTGATCAAGCTAAAGGAGGGCTCTCAAAACCGTAACAAAAATTTTGAAGAATTCCAAAAGATTATCATAAATCTAAAGGTGTAGCTGGAAGAAGCCAGAGTGATTGAAGAAACATTAAAAAACCAATTGGAAGAAAAGAAGAAAATAAACAAGTGTTTGAAAGATAAATAATATTATAGAGAAAAGAACTTGAAAAGGAAGAAGAAGAAGTTTCTCGCTTAAAAATCAAGGTGAAGGAAGCAGAAAATAGAGAATATATTTTGAGAAGTCATATTAAGGAAATATATGAGAACTTAAACGAGCTTGAAGCAAAATTTAGTCAACAAGAAAGAATATTTGAAGAAGAAATCATATCCTTGAAAACCGAACTTGAAGAAGCAAAGAGAATGAAAGAATTAATGAAGATCCAAATGATGAAGAAAGAAGAAGATAGTGAGAATATTGAAGAAGAATTTGTCTCGTTGAGGGTTGAAGTTGACAAGCTCAACAATAACTTGAAGAGATTTCAAGTACTAGAAGGTGTTCTCAGCGATCAAAGGTCGCCATTCGATAAAGCAGGTTTTGGATACATTGGTGAGGCCTCATGCAAAGAATATGAAAATGACAATTCTATCAAGAGCATTGAAGAGAGAGGAATCTCCACACTGCCAATAAAGAAATTTGAAGAGAAGTGCTCCAAGTCGTTGGAAAAGAAGAATGAAGAGAAGGCTAAGAATTATGTAGACATTCTCAAAGGAAGGGATCATGATCACCAAGAGTCAAACAGGAATGAATGCATAAGAGGTGTATCTCCAAGAAGGCTTTCTACCTACAGGCATCAAAGAAGCTTCAATCATTGTGAAGGAAACAACAGAAGAGAAGATCGTGACCAGTGAAGGAATGAATTCAAAAGGACTGCATCAAAAAGAGGATCATTTGCTTCCAAGTATCAAAGTTTCTTTCCTGGTGATTGTTTTACTTGTAATAACTTTGGACATAAAGTTGTAGATTGAAGAGCATATGAAAGAAATGTTCAAGAAAGAGATGTATATATGCCCCCCTAAAATATTGAATGTTATAAATTCCACAACTATGGACATGTAACTCGTGACTATAGAAGTATGATGAATCCTTCCATGAAGGAAAACATTGATATCAGGTACAAGAAGGTTTGGAGAAGAAAAAAAAAGCAAGAAGAGCAGGTGAATGAAGAAATCCCATATAGCATACTCACAGGATTTATAGATGTGCGAGATCATGATCAATATACATGTAAAGAGGAAGATGTCGAGATTCAAAAGGATGATCCTATAGTAGAGCAGGTTTATATATTGTTCTAAGTAATTTGGCTTGGATACTCCCAATAAATATGAATGTTGAAGAGGGATAGATTAAGAAACAACTATCACATATTGGAGAACTATCGTTTAGGCATTCTGAAGTGTTTGTAGATTTTGGGAAGGCATATTCTGAATGGTCTGATGGCATAGGCACAAAATATCTTGTGACATATTGGTTGATTAAGGAGAAATTTTTGGAACACATCCCCATGCAAACTTGTAGAGTTTGATTTGAAGATAAAGCAGACTAGTGTACATATTTGATTCAACATGAGAAGCAAGAATATGTGGTGATCAATTGCAGCATATTTGGAGAATTCTTCAAAATAGTAAAGTAACAAATGGATCAACATTGTGTGAAGTTGAGTAGTAGAGTGATGGACAATTTTGTGACATGTGGACAAGAGATGAATTCATGAGACATTTGGCAAGTCTAGATGACAATGCTTGACATAAATCAAAAGATATGCATGATAGTGGATGAAAGGATGATCTCAAGAGGGATTTAATAAAGGAATATGGACTCGTTGTCATTATCATCAAGAGGAATGTTCAAGAAGCATATTGACAGGTGGAACCAGCTAGTCACGGAAAGGAAAGCCTTGAGAAGCACAACAAGATAGGGGGAGAGAAACCGTTAGAAGGAGTTATATTGTCAAGGGGAGATTGTTGAATGATTATGTAATTGATGTCATCTCAATGAAGACATGAAAAGCCATGAAGACTTGAATTCAAGTGATTGAGGAACCTTAACATGAAATTTTTTAATGTATGGAAGTGGATTACAATAATAGGAAGTACCAATGGACCATAATCCCCAGAAGAGAGGAAAGGAATCACATACAAGAATTACCACATTGATCCACATGACATTCTACAAAGAAGACAGGGGGAGAAAAATTGTCAGGGGGGGAGAAAAATCATCAGGGGGAGTTAACATTTTCCATTGATGTCAAAGGGGGAGAGAAATATCAAAAGCATGAAGACAGGGGGATCAATGGTCAAATAGGGAGTATGAGTGTTTATATCAATTCCAAAGGAGGACATTGTTGGAAACTTGGTTTTCATCGATGTCAACCCTAGGAGAAGCCCTGAAGCATGTCTAGAAGCCCCTAGAAGTGATGGATTTATTTGAAGGATTCTCCAAAGTGGTCCCCTTATGGCATATCTCTAAGCATGGACCTCACGGGAATATTCTTTGAAGAAGCCTACAATAATCCCTAGGTGTTAAGAAAACAAGTTACAATTTATGGTCAAGAAGCCCTGGAAATATGGTTAGGTAGCCCCAAAGGGGTGGTCATGAAGCCCAATGTTGATTAAATAAAAAGAGTATGAAGGACATTAAAAATGCATGCAAAACCCCTATGGATTGATAGTCCTCACCAATTCATTTCAAACGGTAGGTGGGATGCCATGTGGTTCCTCACAGTTGAGGAGATATGCCCTCTTAAAGATGATCATATAAAATTTTCCCCTAAAAAGTGTTTCAAACAAGAAGTTATAGGTCAGCCCTAAAGTTAGGTAAAAGAACTATTTGGAAGGGTATAAATACTCATTAAGAACCTCTCATTTTCATCATTCAATCTTTTGATCTCTTAGCACAAGCTTGGCAACGAATTTTAGAGGGAAGATGAAGTGAAGAAGGGTGAAATTCCAAGGGAACATGAAGTATTGTGATTATGTGTTCTAATGTATGTTCTTTAAATATCATCTTGGCATTTTTTCTATAAATTTTATTCTAAAATGATTTAGATAGTGAAAATTGGTGGATGTTGAGAAGACATATCAAGGTACCTATGGTAATAATTTCAACATTTTGGTCATTTTACTTTTGGATATACACTCTGTCTAAGATTCTAAGATAGGGTTTTTGACTAGTCCTGTAACTAATCTCAAACAGGTTTTCTAGGTAAAACAATCATAACGTCTTCATAGAAGATCCAAATTATGTGAGACTAATTTCATTGGAAATAGTACAGTTCGTAGTATTTTTTGTGTGAGTTTCAAAATCAGATATCAAATATTGAGTGTGTGGCATGCTATACAAGTGCTCTCTCCAAACTAGGCCAAAATTCAGGAAGGTCTTCCATTTTCGTTATACCCCTTTTTCAGTGATGAAAAAAGGAGAAAAACTTGGAGGAATTTCAGAGAAGATATCAAAGAATATTGGGTACAAGTTTTAGACCTTGATTCATTATAGGTATGGAGTTATACTTGTTAGAAGTTATGGTTTGTGACTAATCTAGAAACTAGTCCCAACTAGGTGTTCAAAATAAATTTAAAAATTGATGTTGGGGTTTATATGTGGACCCAGGTGGACCTAGGATCTTCATGTGGACCTAGTTTTGATTTACTAATGATAGTGATAGAAACAATGATAGTGACAGTAAAATTCTATATGGACCCTATTTCTATGTGGACCCTATTTCTAAGTGGAACCAGTTTGACGATGATGATGTATCAATGATAGTGAAAGAGATAGTGGCAGAACGTGTCTTCAATGACAGTGACTTGTGAGCATATTGGCATCAACATTTGGTGCAGATTTGTGTGAGGGATTTGGAGCAGATTAGTTGAGGAACTAGAGTTGATATTGGACCAGACCATATTGTAAGAATAATTTTGAAACAAGAGTGACAAGGTGGTGCCAGGCAGGAGATCATGGTCTCCTTCAGGTTGGTTCATGAGAAACAAGGGTGGTTGGGTGGTGCAAAGAAATATTGGTGTATTTAGATGGTAGGTTTATTCTTGCAGGGGAGTTGCGGATTCCTTTGAGTTGGTGCTCATAAAACTATGGGGTTAGTGAATCCTTCCAATTGGTGTTGGTAAATCTGGGAGTTGGAGCTTCTTTCAAGTTGGTGCATATAAATTAGGGGGTTGGTGCCTCCTTCCATTTGGTGTTGGTAAATCTTAGAAGTTGGTGCTTCCTGTAAATGTAATCTTGAAGATATATATATTAAAATTGTTCTATGTTTTCCCCCTTTTGGGTTGCCATGTAAAAATAAATTGTGTATTATGTTTGATGTTATGCACTGTTTAATGGCATTTTTGATAAGTCAATGTTTATATGTTGTGATTAAAAATGGTAAAAAGTTCTCAATACCGATTCACCCCCCCTCTGAGTATTGGTGAATATTCCAACAAGAAACCCTAACATGTAAACATACACAAAGTAGTTGCAAAGCATCCACTAGATCAATCTCTAAAAATCGTGCACAAGTTCTCCATGGTGAAAAAGAAGTAAAGAAGATAAGTGAATTGATTCTCCACAAATTGAGTTATGATTTACAAATGAGGAAACCCTAAGTATGTGTGTGTGTGTGTGTGACAAGCCTAGTGATTTATCTCTCTAAAAGACCCTATGACATAATAAATCCATGATACAAGGTGGATAGGTCTTAGGGTGACCCCCAAAGTAGCCTCCAACATAATAATATAATGTTAAAACAGAAAAATGTCTCCTCAAAAGGTCACACGTGTGGGTGTGAGAGTTTCCAAAGAAGGTGATGTCATCCTCCAAGGGGCACAAATGCCTCCAAAGGCCACATCTCTCCTAAAAAATGTGCAAATCGCCATTAAAGGGTCACACCCCCTCATCAATAGGGTCATATCTCATCATCAAACAAGTTCCAACTCATCACCCTCATCCTAAGTGGGCTTAATGCAAGGTCATACCACTCCATGTATGACATCATCCTTTAGAAGCACAACTTCCTAGGTGAAAATTACAATGTCTTGAGGGGAAAAAGATCCATCATCCCTCTAAAGGGGTGTACCATCCTCAACAAATGTAAGGGAATCCATCAAAACCCTAATGTCTTCAAGGGGTGCAATGTCCCAACTATGGGGCTTCATTCCCTCTCAATGGCACAATTGGTTGGATTTACAACACCCAAGATCACTATTCCAATGTCTAAGGTCCATGAGGTGTGGGAAGGTGTTCCAAGTCATCAAAGAACCCAACGCTCAACATCAATGACCCAACATCCTCTGTATGGTGCACAACATCTTGGGTAAGGGTATGAAAATTCCCTCCAAAGGACCATGTTAAGGGTGCATCATCATCAAGCAAGGTTCAAAAAATCAAGCAAGACCAACATTACAAGATACAAGAGCCATTAGAATAATACAAAGTAATCCAAAGCCTAATACAAGAGCCACATAAGTAATTCTCAGTAGGTATTTTCTTCAAACTTCACACTAGCTCAAGAATTTATGTAATTTTCCAAGTTTAGGTATGGGAGGGCCATCATAAGATCCTCTTAGGTGTTCTAGAACCCAAGTAAAGGAGTAGTTTATGAGAAACCTCCAAAGTGCAATTATAAGTTAATGAGATGGTATGTGGTTTACTTCATGGTCATGGTGTCACTAACATGCAAGGCCACATGTGGGTTCATTTCCATGAACGCCTTTGTAGAGGGAGTGATTGGTGCTTGAGTTACCATTTCCTCAACAATGCGTGTATTCAAAACACTTATTTCCTTTTGATATTCATTTATTTATTTGCAAGTCCCCTTTTCAGGTTCATGTGTTTATTCATTTTTTTACTAGGATTAAGTCCTTTTAATTTGATATGCACTCAATGCATTAGGACTAGGGGAGAGCACCTCATAGCGAGGGGGTAGATCTCAAGTTGACTTTGGATTTTCATTTTTCATTTGTCATCCCATTATTCCTTTTTATATAATGTGATTTTTCTAATTCTTTTTACCAGTTGCATCAACCTCGAGCATTCTAGCCCTTTCTTCTCATAGGAGGATGAAGGCATGAACCTTTTTGGTGTACATGTAACAACCATTTCCAAAATATGAGACAACAGAAGTAAAATAGATGGAATTTTTTAAGTATGGAAAGGAATGGTATGTTACCTCTATCATGGCCTCGAAATAGTACCCATGTTCCCCAAGAGTGCCAACACTAGACTAGGACACATATGATGACCACTAAGGTGAAACAAGGAAAAAGGCATAACTTTCAAGCAATCATGATCCATTATTTCACTTCAATCCATGATCCTCACCTAAATTCCTAATGAATTAAATGTAACACTTTATATGAAACAATGACTAGTGTACCTCATGTTTTCTAGACCATCGTCTTAAGATAAACCATGTTGATCAAGTGAATGAGATGAGTAATGATGGTGGGTGGGGGCATATGAGGGGATATTGTTTGTGGACAATGTTGATCATCATCATCAGGATCATTATCTACAAATGTGAATAATGAGGCATGACCTCCTCTAGTTACCCCTAGGTGAGAGGGGGTAACATCTAGCTCCAACATGGGAAAATATGCTCACCATAGAGTGCATGAGAACCCAAACATCTATGGTACTCCAAGACCTGCAACCCACCACTCAAAATAAAATTTCCTGCTACATTCTAACACAAAACCATCAGTATTGAAAGGAAGGGGGGTATTATCTGCCCTAGTATATGGAAGTGAAAAATTAAAATGTTGAAGCTAAATATTTTCATTTTCATCAATATAGCATTTTTTTTATAACATGTATAGGCTAAGATAACATGGATGCATCAAATAAATCAATAGATAGCATCAACTAAAGAAAAATTACAATCAAAATGCAAGAACACAACATGACCTAAAATCACCCTACCTAATGCTATAGGACAACTAAAATTCTAGGTATAACCATACAACTAGTAAAGCCATCCTAACATCTCATCAAGGTCAAAAGTTCTACCATTGTGATTAGTTATGAACCAAAACAATAATATTTCAAGCACAAATTGATCATCAGCAAGGACAATCATTACACCATGACTAAAGATAGAATCCAACTCATGAAGGTGGGAAAATCAAAATCATGTCGAGATGCACATCTACAAGTTTGCTCTATCCATATTTGAATAGGTCTTCAATATATTGATGATGGATCATCCTTGCTCCAAGAAAGGCCTTCATAATGCAACCCTTGTATTTCATAATATTGATCCATATACTTCAAAAAATTACCATCTTGATTGTCATGTGCAATGTCACTCCCAAAGTCTTAGGACATAATCATAAGAAATTTGAATAATACCTTATGGTCATGCAAGAAGGAATTAGATGAAAAATGGGACATAAATTCATATCTTGATTTTTTTTTCTCCTAACTTAGGGATTGTTTCCCTTTTATATTCAAGTAGAAATCCTTGCAACAAAATATAGGCTGAAAACACCTTTTCTCCATAGATAATTCATCATAAAAAACATAATTCCTAGTATGATCTTCAATGACATATTAAGAAGAAGATAAAGAAAAAGATAGATGGAAGTTTATGCTATGAAACTAGTGTTGCTATAGGTGAATCAAAACTTCATAAGAGTGTTGATCACATGAATGTTCACCAAAATTTGAGCATAAGGATGGATGAAAATATTCCTCACAACATAACTCTAAATAATCAAAAGAGTATGTATCATATGTTAGAATATTGAGACATATGAATAAATATACAATGATATAGAACAACATAACATTACTAGTCTAGCCTCCTATACATACAAAAACATATAATCAAAATATGAAAGAGCTAAAAAATTATGATCAAAGTAAAAAATTATATCACTGAAAAAAAAATCATCCTGCACAATGGATCATCTCATGTTTCCATCTTAGATATATGAGCTGCAACTGGACACACTCTTAGCACATCCACCAGCGTGACCTAGACAAATACACCATAAGAAAACCACACATGGGACTCGCAATGGGCATCTTCTGTCTGACTTTAGACCTGTCTCAAAACCATGAAATGCAATCTGTACGTTGTAGAGAGTGTAAATTGTGGACATATGTAGCACCAAAGAAAAATAAAACCCTCCATACACAGCCAAGATGAGGTGAAACATAGATCTGGAGAAATCGGTCTGAGATTGTAGCTAAGCAGTCAAAAAAAACTTCTGAGCAGTCAAATTCTCTCGCCACGGGTCAAATTCACCCTTTTAAACTATAAATTGGCCTCCCAACATGTAAGATTCGATAAACAACAGACAAATTTGAAGAAATGCGACAAAATCGCTACAAAAAATCGCCCCCCACAATAGATCAACTACTCAACACATAAATCGGCCTCTTTAACAACAAAATGAACTCTGAAAAAAGGTAAATTTCCCCTTAACACCTAAAAAATGCCATACAAACAGAGTCATACAATTAAAAAAACACAAAGAACATAGCCTTGCAGCAAGAAAAATCGATCGGTACAACCTCTGATTGGAGAGTGGGTTGGTTGGTTAGGTATCTAGGGAAAAACTGCACCCAACAAAAAAATCTCACTACAAACGGACTCCTGCATCAAAAAATATTAGGTTTGGAAGAAAAACCAAGTTTGGTAAAAAATTGTCTTGGTAACAAAATAGGTTTGGTGAATACCAACCCTAAAAAATTTACCAAAACATTTTAGGTTTATGAAAAAAATGGTGTGATAAGGAGGTAGAGCATAGTAACTATGAAATAAAGAAGAGGGAGGTAGAGCATAGTAACTATGAAAGAAAGAAGAGTACACCAGATAATGAGGAAACATTCATGGAAATATCCAATCTTACACTTGAGCTCCCACACATCACACTCCATCTTCACATCATTACAATGTATAAGATCCGAAAATGAGGAAACATTCATGGAAAGGTATTGTCTTCTTTATTCGTCAAGCTCCCACACATCACACTCCATCTTCACATCATTACAATGTATAAGATCCGAAAATGAGGAAACATTCATGGAAAGGTATTGTCTTCTTTATTCGTCAGAAATCTCTAATCTTACACTTGAGCTCCCACACATCACACTCCATCTTCACATCATTACAATGTATAAGATCACTATGTGATCCTTCATTTCAATGTACCTCATGGGTCTCTCTTACCTCTATTATATAGGAAGAGGTATGGAGGAATTGCATCCCAAACTACATGTGGGATAAATGTAATTTCACCTCTTTATATAATGAATGGTAATAAGAGTATTTTACTTCATGATGCATGTGGGATAACTCCTTTACATAAGAGTAGACATTATTACCTTCCAAATTAATACATTCCAACAATACCACACAAGTCATCATTACATATTCCAACATCATACCTCCTAGGATATGGTTGGAAGTCATCAAGAAGATGTTGTAATGAATCATTCATAGGTGGTTGAAACAAGTCTGTGAACATTTCATCTTCATGTTGGAAAAAATCTGAATCATTAATGCATATATATGTATGTTCCATAGGAAACAATTCCATAGTCTAGACCTTAAATTCATCATCAACATCATAAATGGGATCCCCGTAAAAGTGAAAACAACCCATATCCAAGGGTTTCTCTGAAAACTCTTCACTTTCCAAATCATCAATGGATGCATCACATGATTCAAAAACATGGAAAGGATTACTACTTACCATAGCCTTGTCTTCGTGAGGAAGGATGCTCTCTCCAATTGTTTCATCATCATGGAATTGATCTTCAAATTGATGTGCTTTGTCCAAGTCACATTTTTATTCAATGGATCCATGAGGTGGCTCTTTCTCTTTTTCAAAGGGTCGGTAACTTTCTTCATGAATCTCTTCTTAAGGTTATTGTTCTTCAACCAGGTCTTCATCATCTTTAATAGGGTTAGAAAAGAATTAGTATCCTTGAAGGGTTGTCGTAAGATCTTGAAAAGTGTCTTCATACCTTTGAAATCTTGGGCCCCGCCGCTTGAGAAATTCTTCAATGAAAACTGCAAGAGAGGATATACTCTTTGGACTACATGAATTCTTGACCTAGTTGTTTTGTCTTGCTTCCAGAGATAGTGAAAACAACCTTATTATCACATCTTCAAGTATCACATCTATCTCCTAAGTGTATTTCAAGAATTTCACAACATGAGTAATGGCCAAAGATGGATCACCATTAAATTTTGTACAATTGTTCCCCCAATACCGAGAAAAGTGATTTGGGTATCCAAGAACATTCTTAATATCAATAGAAGGAAACATTTCATGAAGCTCCCATGGTGTCATAATTCCTTCATTTGAGAATATGCAACTTTGCACAAAATCTTAAAATAATATGAGACCTTCTTAAAAAGAATATGAGTGGAGTCGACAGATGAGCTCGCTAGACAACACTCATCAAAAATTGCACAAAGAAGAGGGATTGTTCCCTCAATGGAGTTGCTAGATGAGTACACTAGGTTAGGCTTTGGTATATACTCATCAAAAGGATGTTGGAGCATAGACTTTAGATATTAGGAAGAATGCCTCAATTTTCCCTGGCAACGACGCCAAAATGTTATCACAAAATCTGGTGCTTGTGTAAAGCCTTCATAAGATGAAATATAAGTGTAACATGTGGAAGTAATTTCCACTATCACCTAAGTAGTTACTTCCATAATTTTAGTGAAATATTAATATCCAACACAAGGGAGGATTCCCTAGCAACCTCAAAGGATTCTATGGCAAGTCAAAGCAAGTTTATGGCCACTTATATTGCTTACTATACTACCACCTAATTAGGTCAAGGTTTAGGGTGATGACAAGGTGGTTAAACAAAGTGATTGTGTATGAGGGGTGTTTCTAAGACAATACAAGATATTTACCACAATAAATGAATCAAATAAATGCCCCAAAACACTAGCTATCAAAGAAAAATAAATAGTTGTAATAAAACTTGGATAAAGAGATGATTTACTTCAGCAAACAACAAGTTTATGACAACAACAATATTACAATCCTAAAACTAGTAAAGTTGCAATGAAAGAGACGTTAAATACAATCTAAAAGACTAACAAACCAATAACCAATTATTGTTGAAATGAAATAGCATGAAACTACTTTAAATCAATGCAAGATATCAAGCTCTAATGACTGAAAACTACAATTACTATGCAATGAATGATGTTCGAGACAATTCTAAGTGAAAAATGCAAGACATTATGTTAGATATGGTAAAGGAATGAAAACACAATGCAAGTAGACCTAGAACTAGCATAAGACATCAAAAGAGAGAGAATTAGGGTTTTAAAAGTCACTTGCAAAGAAAATAGACTAGTGTTGTCTATCTCCTTGGGCATATGGAGTCATGGGATGCAACTTCTATGGAGAGAAAGGGAAAGAGAAAACTCCATAATCAAACCCTAGTGGAGTACACTTACAAGCCCTAGGAAGTCGTCCCATGTAGAACTATAGGGGCTTGGCCTTGACGTTGATTAAGCTTTGCACTTTAACTCCCATAAACTTTTGTAGAATTCTTGTTACACATGACTTTTCAACATACAATATTCATAAAATATTTCAAAAATTAATTTTTTTGAATCTCCTTTATTTCTTAGTGAAAATTGAAAAAATAAAAAATAAAACTACACTACCCCTAAAAGTAAACACTACTTCCATATTCAAATTACAAATTAATACATCAAATTCTTAGACTCCCACTTTTTTTTATGAATAACATAAAGTAATGATAAATTAAAAAAATCAAATTGTTTAATTGATACATCAAACTCTTAGACTCCCACTTTTTATGAATGGCATAATTTAATGATCAATTAAAAAAATCAAATTGTTTAATTAATACATCAAACTCTTGGACTCCCACTTTTTTATAAATGGCATAAAGTAATGATCAATTAAAAAAATCAAATTGTTTTTTTAAGTAATTTAATTATTCGTTAGTATACCATTCGAATACTTCCGACCCCTATGGAATATGCTTGATGCACTTCCTTTATATGATACTTAAAAAATTAAAAAGTAATATCTTTAAAACGAGTGCATATATTGAATTTAAATGCTATTCCAAATAGTAATAGTGATACTTTCAAAACTTGTAAGTACATCGATATGTCAAAGAAAAATCTTTCACCATTCCATCACCCATAGCCTAATCATTTTTCAATTGGGTAGTGAGCACATGACCTCTGAAAAAATATTCTGAAATACGCTATAAGAGAATTGAGCGCAAATCCATTCCTCCACCAATATGTTGAAGAGAAGGAATCCTTGAGAACTCAGGTTGTTGTCGGTTAGCAAGCACACAATTTTTATTAATACTATGGAGTGTTCCTAAGTCTCTTTTTCAACATCTTAATTATAGTAGTATCTGACACTATTATAATACCAAAGAGTAATTGGATACACAATTTAATTAATAACAAAAATGATAACCAAAGTGTACTTGGATACACAATTTAATTAATAAGAAAAATGATATTACATTATTGATGTGAAGGTTATGAATTGAATTGAACTTACATGAAAGAAGAAAGTCTAAATAAGATCATCATGGTTTTCTAAATTAAATTTAATATGGATATTTTATCACATAATTATATGAAAATGATAAGTGTCGATTCACAATAATGTTAGAATATATTTATTCTTCCAATTAATCATCATAGGAAAAGATTAAACATAAGCATCCCATAATTACATGAAAATGACAAGTGTCATTTCACAATGTTAAAATATATTTATTCTAACAATTAATCATTATAGGAAAAGACTAAACATATAAGTATTTTAGTATTATCATAGCTAACATGTTGAACACTTTAAAAAAACACAAAAAATACAGATCTCCCTCGTATTGTGATGTAAAAAGTGTTCGTTGATACAAAAATTTCATTTAGAATTTGTGTTATATATGTGTGTTTTAATTATTTAGAATTTGTTTAGTGTTTTGTTCTTACAAAAATTCTTTTAGCATTGGTTTTCTCTAGTTTTTCTTTTTTTTATTTGTCTTTTTTAAATTTGTTTTAAATATAATTTTTTAAAAACTAATTATATTGTTTTTGTTTTTAAATTTAAAATGTATTTAAAATATATATATATATATTTATAAAAATGATGGGTTTTTCTCAATTTTTTGTTTTTTTTTTTAGTTTTTAGTTGTTTCTTTTTTTCTTTTTTTTAGGATTTTTTTTTAATAGTATCAAGTTTTTATGGCACAATTTCAAAAATGTTATAATTTTAAGGTTGAAAAAAAAAGAGTTATTTATAGCACATATTTTGTATTCGAGGGTCGATTTTAATATTTTCGTTGTAAAGGTATTAATTATCAAGGTCATGATTTCAAAAAAAGTCATAATTTTAGCCATGAAAAAAATGGGTGTGTTACTGGGAGCACCATTTTTTGATTCGTAGGTTGATTTTAAGATCTTGGTCATAGTAGCATTGGTTGTTAAGTCCATTATTTCAAAGAAGATGTAATTTTAACCTAAAAAATGGTGATGTTGTTAGTGCTATTTTTCCATTCGAGGTTTGATTTTAAGGTTTTTGTTGTCAACACGACAATGTTATTAAGTCCATGGCTCTAAAAAGTGGTGATTTTAACTCTGAAAAAAAATGGGTGTTAACAAAAGCACTATTTTTTTATTCGGGGGTTGATTTTAGTGTTTTTGACGCAAAAATATAAGCTTTTAGGCATAGATTTATTTTTTTGAAGTCATAGTTCTCATCAAGTTGGTACTTATGTCTAATGTCAATTTTGGTTTACTATGTCCCTAAAAACGTTCAAAGACATACATGAATAAGTAACAATTCCACTAAAATGAGTTAATTTCATATTATGAGTTAATTATGCTTGTGTTATTTAGTCAAAAGACTATATCTTGTTCAATGCAACCCTTAACTTAAGGGTGTCTTTCTTGAAACAACTTTCAAAAGAGAAAATATTATTTTTGAAACCCATATATAATGTCTTATTGTATGCAAAAACAACTAGATATAACCATTCAAGCTAGACAATAGCTCACAATGTTTAGAGCTATATTGAAATATGAAGAATAGTAAATGATAGTGAAGAACAATCTTAAAAATTAATCATTCCCACAAAGTTAACAACTAGATATAACCATTCAAGCTTGACAATAGCTCACAATGTTTAGAGCTATATTGAAATATGAAGAATAGTAAATGATACTGAAGAACAATCTTAAAAACCAATCATTCCCACAAAGTTAGCTTAATTCCCCTAAACGATGGAATCTAAGAGGATTTTCCATATTCTAGTTACACAGATTAAATTAGGAAGTACCACTTAGATAAATAACTCAAGGTTATTTAATGTACAAAAGTTTAAATGACATAAAAAAAGGTTTGTTGGGTTATGGTTTAGTGGTTGAGAAAATTGAGACATTACATGGATATCGACACAATAATAACTCAAGTTCAAAGATCGAGGATAGAGTCTTAATCATGTGTATGAGTTCATTGAGTTTGATGGCCTCCATGTTAAAGTGAGCTTTCTTATGATGAAAAGTTGGGGTTCATAGCTCCCAATGGATTTTAAAAAGGTGTTTACCCCAGTGTTGAATATGACATCCACCCTTAGTTGTCAAACACAAAATTCTTGATGGTCATATATTTTTACCACCCTTCAATACGTTAACACAAATTGATGATGATGATGATGAGGAGGATGGTTAACATCCATTGAGACTAAATTTGGTCTATCAGACCTTAAGCAAGGAAAGGAATTACTTGGTTTGCTTCAGAATTTTATTTATGTGCTTGAAAAGATTTAAGAAAAGTGTTTGTAAATCACCATTATTTTGATGAGTTAAAAGGTTAGCAAGGTCGGTATTGTAACAAATATCTTGAAATTGAGATCTAATATGGGTGTATGTGGGACATTATGACAAAAAGTGGTTTTCATCTTCAACCCTCTTAGTGTCACAAAGATGACAAATTCTTTCGGACCACGACGTTTTAGGAATTGTCCAACACCTTGTTTCACTATGGAGCTCGTGAGACTTCATTCTTATTTTGGCAATGTGGATTTTTTTTCTTTACACTAGTCAAAATAGAGAGATATATTTGGTCTTCTAGATTAGGGTTTATCACCTCCTTATATTATCTTAATTTTATTTTATCTTCTAATTATTTATGCACCATAATTTCTCCTTAAATTTAGGTGTAATAATATTTTTAATAGTATTGTTAATCTACAAAGTAACATCTTCCTTTATTCCCCAATGACTTACCCAGGACTTCGCATCTTTATACCACCCCTGCTTAAGCTAAAGGTGGTTTCGACTAGGGTTAGAAACAATATTAGGGAGCCTCTTGTATTTCATGTTGTTTATCTTGTTCTTGTACATTGTGTACCTAATCACGACCATGCTCTCAATGGGGGAAACACTCACTTCTATGAGGAGGATAGAATATGGTGTGTTACCTTTAATTTTGAGATTACAAGTTGTAATTACCCAAGGATGAGCCCCAGTTATATCTATGTATTGTAAACATGTTTTGTAGGCTGGTGATTCGAGCAATTGTAAGTTGGTAAGCTTATGTGCAAGTAGGTCGGAGAGCTCAAGTGTTAAAGGCCAGGAGCCTGTTTTGTACATGTAATTATGCACTTTGTTAATATAAAAACATCGTTGCATGTAGACCGACCACGAAAAAAGAGTGATGGGGGACTAAGTTTCCACAAGGTTGGGTAAGGGAGGAAGCTAAGCCTTTGGGCCTAGCGGCTAAGCTAGGGGGGCTTACCTCTAAAGGGGATAACAATTTATTATTATTTCCTATAAGGCTAAGGTGGTCTGTTAAGCCCTAATATTGGATCATTACCCCTTAATTGGGGCATATTAAATTAGTAATGTTATTTTATTTATGTCGGCTTTATTCCATTAGTTGTAATTATACCTCCTAGTCTCCTATATATAC
>JZKD02S2318474.1:311040-331764 GCA_000966675.3 Picea glauca | reverse complement strand
TACCAGGGTCCCATGGATAATTGTGGACCATAATGCTGAAGAAGACTGAAGAACCAAGGTCCCATGTAGAAAGGAAATCCACCATGCTGAAGTAGTCCAACCACCATTGTAATCTTGGGTCCCATGTCCAAGTGCTCATGTGAACTCCTCGTGGAAGATTTTGGATCCTAATAACCAACTCTCAATGATGCTCCAAAGACTGACACCTATCATGTGGATCCAAATAAGAAGATCCATCCACATAGTGGAAAAGGGTCGTAACAGAATCTAGAAGGAATAATACCACTATAGAATATGTAGACTAAACGCTGGTAACTAGCTCCTGATGTGGGACATTGATGTTCTCTACAGAAGGTGGAGTAGAGTCATCAAATAAAATATGAAAGTAGTTGTCATCCCCAAAATGACAACTATCCATATACCAATCATCACAATCTCCCTCAAAATCATACCAAGCATATATTTCTTGATTATATTCATCCCTGAGGCCCTCCATAAGAAATCTCTTCTGCATGTTATTCAATGAATCTTGAATACTACGAAAACTATCATTGAGGTTGTCTGTGAGGTCATGTACAATTGCATCCACTATGTTATCCAATGTGTGAAACAATTGGGCTTTGAATGATTCAAGAATTTCTTTCAGGTTTTGAGAAGAAATATCCATCTGAGCACCCTATGAACTCTTCAATCCCTCAACCGTCATGAAAAAAAACAAAAAATAGACCCAATAGGTTACGACAGAAAATCGCGGCTTTTTTTGGAAAAACCCTAAAAAACTGTTAAAGTTTAAATGCTCATAACTTCACTTCCTAGACTCCATTTTGGCTGATTTGTTTTTTGAAATTGGGTGAAATTGTGAGAGGAACTCAGATCTGTAATTTATTTGATCAAATTTGGCCTCTAGATGCTACAAAAATAAAAAAATTCTCACCGCCGTCCGCGGAAAAAATCCTGAAAATTTGCAGATTTTAAAACTTTAATATCTTGACTTCCCGGACTCCGTTTCGGACGATTTGTTTTTTCAACTTGGGTTTTTTTCTTAGTGGAACTCAGATCTACAACCCTTTTCTACAAATTTTGCACAGAAATACACCGAAAACTTCGAGAATGTCGCGGTCCTCTTTTTTCTTCTCCGAAAAAAAAAAATCTGCAAAAATAAAAAATATTTGTCCACAATGTCTGCCCAAGGAAAGTGCTCTAATACCACTTGTTAATAACCCAATACTGAATACAAAAGCACCACAACAGATATAGAATAAAAATATGCAAAATCTCTTTATTACTATCAAACCCTTAGGGTAGGGAAACACCATACAATGGATCCTATTATGGAAGGGATCCTCTCTTGTTCACTTGCCTCTTCGAGGGAGCATCCTCCTACTGAGCTATCGTTCCAAATACAATATTTCTCTTCATGTCTCATTACATTGCTTGAACCTCTTTATATAGTGCTACCATCATCTAAGAACATTCTAGAGGAGGATTCTTCTAGAAGTAGAACCTTCTAAGAAGTCCTCTTACATTTACTATATCTAATTACCCATTTATTATATCTAATTACCATAGTGGGCCTTATTTAATAATATAGTGGACCTAGTCCACCTTACATTGAATGACCTCCACTATTATCACTATGGGCCCTCTGGGCCCCCCCATTACCTCTCTAGCTACCTTACAAATCCAAACCCCGGTTTCACCGAGGGGTTATATGTCAGCATCAAAAGAATTGCGGGATGAAAGGCGGGTTACTCCAAACCATCGTTGCATGCCCCCGCAATTGGAAGAGCACTCAGTGATGTGACGTAATGACATCACCAAAGGTGATTGGGAATGTTCGGATATTAACGGTTTGGGATGCACGGATGCGAAATCCTTCGAAGTCCCGAAGCTTCAAAGTTTCGGAACTCAAACACCTGAAGTTCCATAGTGAGTGTCAGCCGTCGGATGTTAGGTAGATGTGGACTAATGATCTGCCCTACTTCGTGAGTTCGATAATCTGGAACTCTGAGGGATTGTTGTGTGGTGCTTTGAAATCTTTTGAAGCCGAAGGCCCGAGTAAGAACCTAGTGATCTAGTGCTTGGTCATGGCCCGTGATCACATGGATTGGGGACTGAGAGAAAGGGGCTAGTGCCCGAAAAGTGATTACAAAGAAGAGAAGAGCTCGAAAAGAAAATGAAATCTGAACACTTTCTTAAATCAGATTGGTATGAATGCGTAAACTGGTGAAGTATTGAATAAGTTTCAATTGTTTATCTTCTTTGAGTTTTTGAGTGCAAGGAGTGCACATTGTCCACAAGGAGTGTGTTGACAGAGGTAAGTGAACCTCAAAGAAGCTCAGGAGATATATCATTGAACTTTCATCAGTAGAAGTGCAAGGAGTGCATAGGAAAAACTCTGTGTTGAGTTCAGAGAGAGATAGAGTCACTGAGAACTATGTAGGGCTCTGTCAAGCAGGCATCAAGTGAGTGCAAGTGTGCACAAAGAGAACTCTTTGTCGAGTTTAGGGAGAAGAGTATGAGAGGAATATACTCACAGAGTTGTTGAACACTCTGTAGAAAATGCTCAGCAAGGTGTGCTTTGAGCATAAGGTTGCCAGGAGGGCACAAAGTTTTCTTTTGAAAGGAAATAGTAGGTCAGAGAGCCTAGGTGTTAAAGGCCAGGAGCCTATTTTGTACATGTAATTATGCACTTTGCTAATATAAAAACATCGTTGCATGTAGACTGACCATGAAGAAAGAGTGATGGGGGACTAAGTTTCCACAAGGTTGGGTAAGGAAGGAGGCTAAGTGTTTGGGCCTAGGGGCTAAGCTAGGGGGGGTTACCTCTAAAGGGAATAATAATTTTTTATTATTTCCTAAAAGGCTAAGGTGATCAATTGACCAAGTGTTGTCCTAAGTTCCTGAAAAGGGAACGTATGCAAAATGGAGTGCATGCAGCTCCAGGAAGACAGGTGTCGACCTGGGCGCATGCAGTTAAAGCTAAAGAAGTCATCCGTGTTGGGGGTTCTCTCTCTCATTCTGCCATCCTTTTCCTGAGTTCACTAGGATCTAAGGCATCTGAATCATTTTGCCTCTGCGTCTGCCTCTGTATACCCACGCACAGTGAAGGAAACCCTCACAGGAATGTTGTTCATTTTCCATTCTCCCATCCTCCATCTGAACCCAGTGAGAACCCATGGACTGAGTCGCGTATTCTGTGAAGCTCGAGCACCCCGTATTGTCTGTGTCGTGTGTGTCATAACTATTGGTTGTTGTGGCCATGTAGTTCCTCGACTGAGTGTGGTTTGTTGTCGTCATTTGTTCCTTGTTGAGCCTTGTTGTTGTCCTCCTTGTGTTGGAACAAAGTTGAAGAAGCAGTTTGTCAGGCTAGTGTGCAACACTCTCTCCAGGTAGGAAGGTGGTTGTGGTTGAAGAGGTAGGTTGTCAAGCCTGCGGGCAACTCTCTCCAGGTGAGAGTGTGTTGTGGAAGTGAGTTCTCCTGGAAGGGGTCCCATAGCTACTACATAGCTCTGAGAATTCCGGTTCGGCCTGTTGTTGAAGCCCAAGGCAAGGGAGGTGAAGCAGTCGATGGACTATGTGACAGTGAAGGTGTATACTCCTGGAGTGGGACAGACATGTGGGGAATGGGAGTTTGTGAGCAGTGGGCATAAGTGGCTCCTGGGAGAGAATCCTTCCTCTTTAACGGTGTGACTTCCCTATTGACCTTGCCTAGCCTAGGATTCCCTTGCCCTGGCTGGAGCTTAGTCCCAGCTCAGGGGTGACCCACTGCTGAGCGTGATGAGAAACGTGGTCTATGGTTGGAAGGTTCGTGGAAGGTCTGCACGTAGTTGGTGGTGTTATTCCAGTTGAAAGATAAGTATCATTTATGTGCTTAATTTTATGTTATGCATGCCTATGATGCTTGAATGTTATCATGTATTATGTTGCGTATATGAATTATTGTCTATTATATTTGAATATGTATGGTAGCAGTAACTCTGTGTTACGTGTTTTATTTCGATTAAAATGCATGTTATATATTTATATGTGGATGTTCTGCGTGGTAGTGCTACTCGGCCTATTGAATGGTCGAGGACATTATAGTTTGGTTTCGCAGCTAAGTCAGAGTTGAGTAGTTGCATTGTCAGTATTGTTGGAAGTCCGGGGATGTTACACAAGTGATCAAATGCTTTTGGATTTTCTCTATCATTCTCCACATTCTCTAGAGATATTGTAGCCCCAAAATTCACAACCATATAAGATAATAGGAGTGACGAGAGACTCAAAGAAGAGTTTCTTCTTATCCCATAGCCAAAGGTTCATTGACTCACAATTGTTTTCAAGTCCATAATTAGCTTTCCACCCTCCATTTATCCCTTTCTGAATGCTATATTTCTAGTGAAGCTTGTGATGAAGATCAATTTTGAGATATTTGTATGAAGTCACTTCCTCCAATTTGTTGTTGTCATACACAAAATCGGTGTAAGTGATCTTTTTGGATTTAATTATCATAACCTTCATTTTGTCAGTGTTAACAGTCATACTTGTACTAGAGTAGAAATCCTTTAGGATTTTTAGTTGTTTGTCGAGATTATAGGGACTCGTTGTCATAAGAATAATATCATCAACGTACAACGGAAGGATGATGACTATACCATTGAGAGTTGGGTTGACACAACTTGTTTCTTGCAAATAACCCTCTAACTTGTCAATTTACATTCCAAAAAGGGTAAAGGATAGGGGAAAACCCTGCTTAAATCCTATATTACAATCGATTTCTTTCAACCAACCCTTAGTGTTCCTAAACTTGGAAATAACATTTACATACAATTTTGTTGCAACAACTCTCTACTTAATAGGAACGTTTAGTTCTTCTAACCTGTTCCAAAGGTTAGTAAAAGTTTTTCTAAAGTCAATGAAACAACACAGGAGATTGGATTTATTATTACATTACTCCTTCCTAATGATCCTAAGTGTAACAAGGTGGTCCATAGTTGAATGATAGCGCCTAAATTTCGCCTGACCTTTAGCTACTTTTCTGTCACTTCCTAGCCATATTCTAATCTTCTTTTTCCAAAATAATTCCATTTAAATCGGCTAAAGGGGGCATAATCATAATGGTCTTATAGTTAGAGGAATTGTTTTTATCTCCACTTTTAAAAATAGGCACAATGAGGCTTTGAGTCCATGGTTTAGTGAAGCCTTATTTGATTGCTAAATTGAAGAGCTTGTGGATGTAAGGGATGAGGATAGGCCCTCCAATTTTTTAGATTTATGCTTGGTAGCCTTCAATGTCCTTAGTTTTCCCTTTTGTGAATCGTTGAACCCCAAACTCTACGTTATCTATAGAAAAAAATCTTCCTTTGTAGAAATAGTTTGAATGTTGTCCATGACATTAAGGGATTCATAAATATTTTTAAGGTAGAAATCCTAGTCACTCAAGAGAATCAAATTGTTTTTTTAATTTTACAAGACAAAATTTACCTCCAATTTTTTTTAGGATCTAGCTTAGATAGGTGAAAAAGCTTCTATTGTTTTCTATTTATATAGTACAGTTTTTTTCTTTTTGATTAGGGATTTGTATTTATTTATCATGTCGTATTTTAAGGACTATAGCATCCCTGATGGATTTTCTAGCAATCTTACACTCTTTATCATACCAAGGGTTCATTGTTCTATTTTACTTTTACATTCATAAAAAATTATAATGTGTCAATATTAAGTTCAGAAAAAATTATAGATTGTCAATTTCTTTAAATAAGAAATTAACAATTAATTTTAGGGTGTAATTTTTTTTTTTTACTTTGGAATAGAGCCCGGGGAAACCCACTAGGCACTTCCCCTCATTTCAAGGATGGTACCCTGGGTAAACCATATTTTGTAGAAATCCGAGGATTTTTCGATTGCTTGATCATTTAAGAGCTCAACATGTCACTTGCGGGAACTGAACCTAGGTGGGGGGAAACACCCCTCAACACAAACCACTCGGGCTAAACCCAATTGACATTTTTAGGGTGTAAAGTATTAGAATCAAGCAATCAAAATCATATTTTCAATGTAAAGTTTGTATTACATATAATAAATAAATTATGCCCCAAGGGTTAGCTTGATTGATAAATTCTCTTGTGTGAAACTTCACAGGAGTCTCGAGATCAAATCTCATTAAGTCCCTTGGGGTCACCATTTGTATTATGGTTGGCAATTACTACCATCCTCCATATGTGAAATCAAGGAAGAATGGGGAAATCCATGGGGACTAGCTAGGTATTAGTGTTCTCACTTGGAACGCCTAATATGAAATAAAGGGACTATATTTCTCTCAATGGAAAAAAGAAGAAGAAGGAAACAACAAAATACAATCTAACAAACTAACTAAATAAAACAATCAAATAAATTACTATTTACATTCATAATCTAAATTAAAATTAAACAATATATGTTCAACCGATATGATAATAGATCTACAATATTTATAAGAAGGCTAGATATTTTACATTTTTTACCTTAAATCCGACTAGACGACTTTTGTCAAAATTGCAATTTTGGATGGAGTGGAATTCTTGTTTTTAAAGCATAAATGAATTTAGCACCTTCGAATACCCCTACTGCAACTGAATTGTGCCATGTAACATATGATATATGCAATTCCATCAATCCAAAAATGATTATTTCCAAATTTTAGGCCAAAAATACTAGTTTCCCTTCCTATTATTTTGAGCCACTGGAAAATGGTTGATTCGTTGCACATTTAGATTACAAATATATAAAATGAATATCTAAAATCATGATATCTCACCAAATGATACAAAATATCATAATGTTTCACAAATATATACATAATAATAATATAACAAATATCAATGGTTATAAATAAAGTTTTTTAATTCGATAATTATTCATCCACAAGCACCAGACTATGAAATATGCTACTTCCAACTCTGACAAGAGAGGTTTTGAATCCCAATAAATCAAAACGTTAAGATGGATCTTTTTAATAAATCTTGATGTGTAATATATGTGTGATTTAATAGATTGAGAGTTGGGATGGATATAGATTTATGATACCAAGGTAAGATGAATATTGTATTAGAATCACAAATTAGGATTGTTTAGTGATCTCGGACAATTTTTACTCAATGATTTTGCATAGTGTACATATGCCAAATGCAAGGCATTCTAGATCATCATAAAAAAATTTATACCGTCGATGAAACTATATTAATGTGGAGATCAACCCATATTGGATATCCAATAAACTAATAACAACCAATCATAATGCATGATAGGGAGATATTTCAAAAACTTTCACATGAGAAGACATCATAGAGAGAAGCATGTTCATACTTACCATATTAATGTCTCTCCTATAAAATAAAATGAAATAGGAAATCAGTCACATACAACGTAGAACATCAAATTTAAAAGCAATGATGCTATAGTAAGCAATACATATAAACGTTTTAATGCATAGATCTATCTCAAATCTAAATTTATTATGCATCAAAAAGAAGTCTAGATGCAAATTTGTGAATTCTTAAAAGATGTAGGATTAAGAATTTTACTTGACAATATTTTAAAATGATGTTGATTTCTCAAAACTTAGGAAAAGATTGATAAAAAAATAAATTCATAAAAATCACTTATATTTCTTTTTCGTTTTATTCAAATCTTGCATAAGTTCATATTTTCCCAAACTTTATAAAAACAAATTATACACATTTTGTTCCTTATTTTTTTACATGTTGCAATTTAGGAAAACATGATACATCGTTGAGCTCAAAGCAATCCTTTCTCTACCTAGATCCCCAAATCCACCCAATACTTTGCAAATGAATTAAAATTTGATATTGAGCTTTAAAATAATATATATTAACATAATATTCTCTAACTAGATCCCCAAATCCACCCAATACTTTGCAAATGAATTAAAATTTGATATTGAGCTTTAAAATAATATATATTAACATAATATTCAATAAGAATTGAATAATATGGATGAAAGCAAGAATTGACTAATATGGATGAAAGCATAAAAGGAAGCAAGTTTATAAATACCCACATTAACTAATTGTGTGTGTGAGAGTCCAAAAATCATTAATGAAGCACTTGTACAAGGAGAAAAATATGGGTAGGTTGTTTTACAACCCATAAAATTTATGAGTTGGAACAATTTTACCAAAATGGTTTATAAAAAAACATTCAAAATAGACAAAAATGTTCAAATTGAATGTCAAATTAAGAGACTTGTGTTTATAAGGAGAAAACTATGCACTCCTACAAGGAGAAAATGATGGGTAGGGTGTTTTACTACCAAAACCATTAAAGGAGGCACCTCTACATGAAATGATAGGTAGATTGTTTTACCATGAAAACCATTCAACGAGTCACCCCTACAAGGAGAAAATTATGAGTAGGTTGATTAACAACCCATGAAATTTGAGTCGGGACAATTTTACTACACGCTACATGCTTTACTCTTCAAAACAACCAATAAAAAATGTTCAAAATGAACAAAAACATTCAAAATGGGCAAAAACATTGAAATTGAACATAAAAATAAAAATGGGTTTATAAGGAGAAAACTATTAAAAGAGGCACCCCTACTAAGAGAGGAGAAAATCATGGGTAGACATAAAAATTTAAGAGTTGACCAATTTTACTACACATTAGTATTGACATATTTTTCTCCAAAACCGCCCATAAAAAAAACATTTAAAATGTAAAAAGAGATTCAAATTGAACATAAAATTCAACACTCATTTATCCTTCAAAAACAAATCACACACAACATGTTGCAACACAATAAATTATTTTGTCATGTTAAGTGGACACTTCAATAGGGGGAAACCAAGTTTTAACAAGGGATGGTAAGACATCCCTGGCCATATTAGGGCAATGCTAACATCTGTGATTTCTTTGAAATGTTCTCAATATTGGGAGTACAACCCTATATGCCTCGAGACGTCTGTGGGAAAATGGGGAGTCGTCCCTATGGCCCCTAGTACAAGGAAGTGCTAGGAACACCTTTCCAATGCAACATATCCCTATCCCAAGGGACTATGTAGTGCTTGCTCCTTGAGACAAAAAATTAGTGTTTCATGGGGACACGTCCCCCAACGTGGGGGGCACAACCCCCTTTCTTCCCATGCTCCAGGGGCAGAGGGGATCCTTAGGAAACATTTCCTCATGCCCCCATTTTTGGGAAACAAGGGGAAACACATGGGAAAATGTCTAGCCCAGTGGGGGGAGCATGTTTATTGAAAAGGAAGCATCTAGGAACCCCCTCAAAAGGGTGATGCCACCACATCGCCCCCCCTATGGGGTTTCACCTTGTTGATCGATATCTTATCACGTTCATTCATAAAGGGGGTTTTTTAATTATGAAAAATAAAAACAATATATTGTAGGTATTGGGGAGATGTGGAGTCTCAAGGGGTTTATAAGTATTGGGGGATATAAAAAGGGGTATTTAAAAATAAGGGTTTATTTTATTGGAAAGATATATTGGGAGGGGGGTCCAACAAAAAGATTTTGGGAGGTATTTATCAATATCTAGGGAAATTAGGGGTATTCTTTAATATCCCACGAACGCAAACGCTATGTCACAGGTTCATTGAGTGAAGACCTCGTGCCTCCCCCCCCCCCTTCCTCGCCCCCCTCCCCCACACACACACACATTTTTTGTCCATAAAGGCTAAAAAAAAAACATAAACCTTTAATCGACTATTTCAATCTTCATTATATACTATTTTTACTTAATATTAATTAGATTCTATAATGATGAATCTAAACCAATTTATACAATGTTTCATTTATGAATCAATGTATTTCATTTCTAAATCTGAATCATGTTTATATCATATGCAAATTTGAATTCTATATTTCATTGTTTACTATTTACTATTTACATTGCACAATGATGAATTTGCATGGGAGGTGTTACAATCTGAACTAACACCCTTGTGAAAAATCCCAACATAGGTGCTAACTTGAGGCAACAAGATGAGAATTGCACCATTGTCATCTTTACTTTAGGCCAACTCCTAAAATCCAACAGGGGTATCCCTATTGATTAAGTAAATCTCTTAGTGAATTAATTACCATGCAATCTTATAATTTACTTCAAAGAATCCACAAAATACATAACAATTAGAAGCACAAAGATTCCAATAAGTGATCAAATGCTTCAAAGATAACCAATTGGAAACAATAACATAAACCACCAATATATCCACTTGAGAAAGAGAATCCACAAAATACATAACAATTAGAAGCACAAAGATTCCAATAAGTGATCAAATGCTTCAAAGATAACCAATTAGAAACAATAACATAAACCACCAATATATCCACTTGAGAAAGAGAGTTAGGAATCCATGAATGTGTGTGCCAAATTTGATATGAAAGATAATCAATGTGAACAATTTCAGATTTGCAATTAAATGACCATCACTCAACAAATGAAACTTTAAAGAGGTAAAAACCACTTTTAAGCTACTTTAGGGCACAAAGAGTGTAATCAACTAACATAAATCAATGATGCAATATGTACTTTGATTACCAATCGATTATATGCTATAACAAAGACAAACCTATGGTATATGCTATAACAAAGACAAACCTATGGCTGTCCACAAGCTTTTAAATCTGTTTTTATGATAAATTAACACATAAATTTTATATTGGAAGTGAAGAGAGGACCATCCAAGAGAGAGAGAATCTACTTGCAAACAAGATGTCTTAGACGATTTAACTAGGGCAAGCTATATGTTATGAAACAACAGCCCAAGAGTTGTTAGAATTAAGCTCTAAATATATATAGCAATGAAATAAGTAAGAACTTGATGGTAAATCCCCCCAAGGTATTCAACATTAGCGCTAGAATTCACCCATAAAATCTCCAAATGAAAGATAAGAGTATAAGCACTTAAGAAATCAATTGCACCACTAGATATGTAAGATGAACTTGTGACAACAATCTAGAAATGAAATATAAGCAAGTTATGAGTAAATATGAACCTTTAAGCACCAAACCCTAGTCTTAGGGTTTCTTCATACCTGAATTCTATTGTTATTATCTATTTCTATATTTGAGAAATCATTATATCAGCCCACAAAATGATAGATAAAACCTTGAAGCACAATTCTTATAGGGTTGTTTTTTCTTATTAAGGTGAGCAATAAACAATTAAGCACACAAAATGATAGATAAAACCTTAAAGCACAATTCTTATAGGGTTGTTTTGTCTTATTAAGGTGAGAAATAAACAATTAAGCACAAACCCTTGATCAAACTAGTCTAGGAAATGAAATAATTAATGATCTATGCACTACACTAGGAACGAAATCCAAATTAAGATTTTTCTTTGATTTTCACCGTTAGATTTCTTTCTAAACAAACAAAAAAATAAAATATTTTGGATTTTGGGGTTTTTTTGTTGGTTGTTGGGAGAAAACAAGTGTTTTATTGCCACTAGGAATTATGGGGTCAAGAAGAATGCCCCTCTAAGAATTGTTCATTCTTATCTTAAGGATTAGAGTTAAGAGATTATAACCGCTAGGACAGGATAATATCTTATCTAATCAAGATAAGGTATGAAGACCAACGCTCTACAAGAAGGGATTCCAGAAGGGAAACATCTTCACCAACAAGATCAACTATAACTTGATCAAAATACTTAAAACCCTTGCCAAGGAACCAAGAGGAAAAGCAAAGCAAAGGATTGAACACTTTCCCAAGCTAACAAGAAAAAAAGGAAGGAACAAACCCTAAAACCTCTTCTCTCCAAGTGGCATAGTAACCCTTCAATAGATTGATCTTGAAAGCTAGTAGAAGTCTTAAACTATCACAACAAATCTTTGATGAAAGAATAAACCAAGAAAGAAAGAGCTCCAAGAATTAACACCAAAAACCAAAACCTCCAATAGGTATATCTTCAACAAATTGTACTCTCAAAATAGTATCCAACAACAACAACAATTTGGAATGAGAGGAGATCCTTCATATATAGATGAAGCTTCTACATCCTTCGCATTCTTTAATATTTTCTATCTTCTCTTCATATATAGATGAAGCTTTTACATCCTTCTCATTCTTTAATATTTTCTATCTTCTAAAATTTAGCCTATGACAATTACAAAAAATGACTTATCATCTACAAAGTAAAGGAGACTAAGTCAAACTACAAGTAAAATGTGCCACATGTACACAAAATGCTCCAAGAGAGGAGGTCATCCCACAAAAGAGAGCTCAACTTGGTGAGTATGCTCAATGTTCTTCTTGAAATGCATGGTATAAGCCTCAAATCATGGTAAGATATCTCTCCAATGAAGAAAAGTGCAGCATCTAGCCTCTAAAGGTGGAACAACCTCATGAAAGGAGTTAAAAATCCCTCATGAGGTGGACGGCTCCTCTAGAAATGCAGTGATACCTCAAATAGAGTCTCCAAGGTAAGATCATATCCATGTGTTAAACAAGGAACCTCCACAAAGCATGGAAAATGGCCCTCCATGTCAAAATGGGTCACAAAACCCCCCAACAACTAGTATGACATCCATGTATGAGGTCGGCCCTCAAATCAAGTAATATATAACTCAAAAATTGATGAAGAGAGAGTGCTCTAGGATCTATGATGTGGCATGCAAGGAAGCGATCAATGCAAGTGTAAATAGCCCCAAAGTGCCACAAATGATGTGACCAGTGCCTTGGGATTTATGTACTGCCTCAATATCTGTGAAACTGCCTTGGGAAACATGAAACTGAGTGAGCATTTGCATAATCATCTCCAAGAGTAGATTGTCAAGGTGTGACAAATACATATGATGGGGGTCCATGCTTAAGAATAAGATAAATGTGCTTTAAACAAGTATGACAACCTTTACAGCATGAGCAACGCTTTTACATTACATACAAAGAAGTGAGAGACTAGAAGTTCCCCTAGATCATGTGTCCTAGTAGATCCATCCCAAGACCCTCACATACCAACCCAATTCATAAATGACCGACATGGTGACAATTTAATGCCACCAAGGGTAAGTCAACATAATTCATAAAAGCAAGGACTCTCTTGAAATGGGGACTAAAAGGACAGACCATGACCGATCACAAGGAGTCTGGAGATACCACCTAGGTCCCTCATTGTTACATAGATCATTTAAGCATGGCCCGATACAACAAATGAGTACAAAGATAACCACACTTTTGGCTCATTGTGATAGAATGATACACATAATCTTTTCATATGATGACTCGCATTTGCTGGAAAAATATAGGATGCACTGAAGTGAATTTGAGGTGTAACTGGAGGAATTGTTATTGTTGGGATTTTATCATTATTATTTTTATTTTTATAATTTTAGAGATAGGGACCCCTATGCTAGGGACCTTGACATCCCCTGCCCCCATGAATTTCCCTAAAATTTGAGGGTGGCTTCCACAAGTCCCCTATGTGCATTTCCCAACTCTTGCACTCCCTCGTCCCGGAAACTTGGTGGAACATAACAAAAAAGTGATAACCAGTTGCTACCAATTATATTTGGCAGAATATTTTTTTTAATCAAAAAAAGGTTTATAGTGGTAGTCAACCAAGTGGTTGCCACTATAAACCCCAAGGTAGTGTCAACAACCCACAATCCAACACTAGCAGGAAACTTGACTTAGCAAGGGCCAAGACATTCGGAAACACACCTACGAGGGGTCCCACTCCTGGAGGACATCTATCCTTCTAGCATCATCACAACGGGCCAAATATCACAACAGGGATTGAACCTATAGGTGAGGAGAATGTGAAACCTACCTCCCAACCATTCAAGCTACTACCTTGGACATGATTATATTTGGCAGAACTACAACTCACTCTAAAATTTGTGTAAGGGTAATCCCCTTGTGAACTGAAGGTTATCCCTCTCCTTCACTCTACTTAGGTAAGACCTTACCTTCATGTACCTCATGAAAGGTTATCCCTTAGTTTCACATAGCTCAGGTAAGACCTTTGTAACACACCTTAATAGCTTCGAATAGCTCTACTCAATTGAGCTTTGGAGAATCATTCATGCCTAGTGCAAAAATGGCCGAAAGACATTGCCGATGTAAACAGGTAAACAGACTCTTGGTCGAATTAGAAAAGTCAATTTATCACTAAAATTACTGATGAAAACGAGGTATTCTTTATCAACATACAACTCCAACTTAATTCCAGCTCTGAGATATAGAACGACTACAATTACGACCATAACTGCGACCAGGGCTTCTCTGGAAGCTAGAGATGGGCTTTGTTCAGATTTTAGTGCATGTGAACCAGAGTAGGACTGGATGCGGCCCCTGCTAACGCTATGACTTTTGCTGGGGTTTTGGTTTCCAAGACTCCAAGTTCTATGTTTACACGAGAAATTGAGGGGTCATAGCGAACTTATTTACCAACTGGGTATTGAGTGTTAAACAGATACGAGAAGATATCCTCATCTAAACCTAGAAAAGCATCATACTACAAGTCACGCAAAACCCCAAGCTAATAGAAAGTAGAGGGGTGGAGTCTTCACAGTGGTCACGTGCCAAGTAAGCAACTGGGCCACAGCAGACACATGAACTCAAGCATTCGGAATCTCCGTAGTATCATGGCAATCATCTAGACAACATCTTTTAATTATCCAAGCACACAATTGATCCTTATGCTGGTCATAATATATGATAAAAATAGCATTTTCAACCCTGCAAGTTGATAAGTGATGATTACCAACATATCTTGAAACTCTCATGAAAACATAATTATAATCCTACTTCTCCAGAAAAGGGAGGTGAGGTGCTCTTCATGTCACCTGTGTTAGAATGAAAAACAAAGAACCCGCCTTTTAATGTAAGAACCAGCCTTTTATTTCTTTTAATTACCATAATGTAAAAGAAATAAACTAACATAAATCCATGTCAACTACAAATTTATTTAGCACTGAGAAGTTTGCGCCTAAGTTTTTGATCCCTCTTAATAGCTAAGGAGTTAACATGGATCTATGCTAATATTTATACGTCCAGATGTTTTACGCCATTAAAAGAGACACAACTGGATAAGTTAGACTATTTAGTGTCATACTTAAAACTAACAAAACGACTTTTTTAAGTAAGTGGCTTAAAAAGTGTATTACTTTCTTGTTAGAGATACCATCTTCAAGATTATGTGCGCAATATTTGAAATCATATGAATTGTCAGAAACTGACCTGTTGATTGGCTATGCTCATAATAAGGGTATATATACAATATGAAACAGACACGACCTTTTTAAGTACATGGCTTCGAAAGAATAATACTATCGTGTTAGAGATACCATCTTCAAGCTTATGTCTGCACTATTTGAAATCATATGAATTGTCACAAACTAACCTTTTGATTGGCTATGATCATAGTAATGGTATATTTACATTATGAAACATACAAAATACTTTTTCATTGGTGTTCTGTTGGTCCATCAATTTTCTCCATATCCTTCTTGCTTTTAACCGAGATCCTCTTTCTTGTATCGAAGTCAAGTTCCCCCAAGTCTCCTGCGATTCCCATGTAGCCATACAAGACCCTCTTTTTCTCCTTTGTTTTCTCATCAATCCGTATTAAATCTGGACCCTCATCGTCATGTTGTTTTCCTGTATGTGAGGACTGTATATGTAGCCAATCTTTACGCCCACGCTTATGGCATTCAAAATATTTCTGTAGTCGTTCAGCCTCTTGCAAACCTGCCACAGTGGGTAAGAATTTAACTACTAGTATGCCTTTGTGGCCTTCTCTTCCATAGAGTGCTTTGGCTTTCCCACTGCCAAACCCAAGTTCTGCAACGAGAAACAGACACAGAAGACTGTTAGATGGTTTATTTACAAATTTGAGAAACAGGTCACATATATCTAGCACATACGCAAGTAGCCAGAGTTTTTAAAGAAGAAAAATCACTATAGCCGAAACATTCCAAGTAGGAAACAGTACAAACCTTGGTTGGGAAATATTGCAGTTTCAAAGCTGAGTGTAAAATGAAAATAGATAGAACCCAAGAATGGTCCACTTCTACCATGTGCAGGTATTTTGAAGAGTTTACAATTCCAAAAGCATAAGTTGATAAAATTGAATAATGGATGGTGAACTGAAAGCCTAAATAACTTTTTCATTCATTATATCTTTACCTTACTATATAGTGATTTTATATATTGACAACCTATTAATTGACATTTAGAAATTTGTTGCTAAATTGGCACTTTAAAATCCCTTCTCAACATGATTCCTCAAAGCATGACTGAAACTAAGATTGATTCTTGCAGTCCAAATGGTTTCCCAAAAATTTGCAGTTGGACTGATAGTGTGTTGATACTACTTCCAGAGCCTCCTGTTATTCGTGATAAAATCATCAAGATGTCTTAGATGTATGCAAGGTGTAAATTTAGTCACTTTTGCACATCCATCCATCAAAGGAATATATCCAGACATTGTGGTCCTTTGCCATGAGGTTTGATATGCTGAATCAAGGCTGTCCTCCCTTACCCTGTAATTTCCCTGTAGGTTCGGATGAAATGGTAGAGCTACCTCTTATCAAAGATCATAGACGAACGTGCATAACTAGGTTTGTCATATAGTTATGAATGACGTTGCCCTAGTACATGAGAACAGCCACGGAATATTCCATAAATAACATACGCTACCTCTTATCAAGATCATAGACGAACGTGCATAACTAGGTTTGTCATATAGTTATGAATGACGTTGCCCTAGTACATGAGAACAGCCACGGAATATTCCATAAATAACATACCATAGGAAAATGTAATAGAATGTTTGAGAAAATAAAAAAAATGACTATCCAACACTACCACTCCTTGAGACCTAGAGTAGAGTAAATTATTAATGTGGAACGAAATCCAACCATACCAATATGCCACTAGAATAATAGGTTGTAATATATCACATAGATAGCAACCATGTGCTAAAGAGGGCCCACAAGGCCTATCACGGATACGGCGGAGAATATTAGTACTAGAGTGAGGAAGGATGCTATCACATCATCCAGGGGACTTGTACCCCAAAGCCAGCCTCTTGATTGGCAAATATTTTGGTGCGAGTAATGCTTCATAAACCACCCTTGTCTCACAATTGCATAGTCACCAAGTTCATGCTCGTGTTTGAATTTGATTACAATGAAATTTGGAAAAAAATGGTCAAAGAAAAAGTTCAATAAGTGTGTATAAAGTTATAACTATTAAAAACATTATATTTATAACACTACATAACTAATAAATATATATATTTAAATTTATTTATTAGTCAATTGGATTTAGCCCAAGCACTTGAGAAGATGAGTGTTATCCTCTCTATTCATGCAAGTGACATGTTGAGTCCTTCGTAAGTATATTGTTGACAAAATTTCGAGCCTTGGGTACCATCCTCAGAATGAGGAGAAGTGTCAAGTAGCTTTCCCCCAAAAATGCATTGTGTAAAAAAAATTACTAATAATAATATGATGGATTTAACGTTTTTAATATATCTAACTTTATATGTTTCATATACATCTATTTATAAAGTGATAATGAAGTTTTTTAATACAATATATATTAATATAAATGATAAATTTCACTTCTCACACACACACACATCTTTGTTTTAACACAACATGAAATTTAAAATCGTGTCGTGAGGCCTTTGACCTTCACCGTGTAACTTGTGTCATCCCTACTTTGGCTTTGACCTGCAACCACACGACCATCTTTCGACTTTAACATTGCCCTGTATGTAAGAGTGTATACACTCCTCCGACATATAAGTATATGCACATCGGAATCGTAGGATTTGTTGGTTTTTGCAGGGGTGTGGGAAAACAGAAAAGATGGTTCCGCCTTGCAAATCTACACGCCGATCCTCCTCCCGATCCTCCTCTGACATTTACAAGCTATAATACAACAGCAACCTCCTTAGTCATGGCCGAATTTCATTAATTGTTCAACGAATTTTAAGAGAGACTTTGAGATTCACCTATATTTGAATTTCAAGGTTGAGATTAGGCAAACCTGGTGACTTAGCACAATTGTTATCCATGTGAAATTATCCACAACGATTGGAATTTCTCGGAAATGGCTTTTAATGCAAACTTAGAAATCCCTCCTCAATCTCGAGGTTTCTCAAATGTATTTCTAGTGAACTTTCAACCGTAGAGGTGAATCTGAAACATAAATTACAATAGTATATATTCCACTTCCATCCAACCAATTACACAAGGCAGCCCAAGAAAATAAACACAACAATTGTACTTCAAGGGAACAATGTTTCCAGCACTTAGGGCACACTTCCCAACATAAAACAGATCTGAAAATTACTTATTATAGACATAAATCTTCCCACTTAAAATCTACATATTTGTCAAGTCACTTAACAAAATCTGCTCACTGTTCTGTAAAATCAGCATGCATAACTAGTACTACCCAATCATCATGAGAACATATGCTGAAAATCAGATCTGCAAGTACACAGTTTGGACAACAAAGCATGCTTCATATATACATAAGATGAAGTTACAAGTACCTACCAATAGCTTAATACAAGCTTGGTACAAGTTGTGCTCTCGAAACTCTAGCTAGGGCATCCATCATAAACAAAGAACCCTAGCCACCAACTCCTCCTAGCTGAAATATCCCTGGTCCAGCTGATCTGGATATCTACTGTTGAACTACGGTTTTGCCACCGAATCTGATACTCTAGGGGTTTCTGAATGCGTTGAGTTACTGTGTGAACATGCTTGGTGATTTTCACA
Source organism: Picea glauca (assembly GCA_000966675.3). Lineage (NCBI taxonomy): Eukaryota > Viridiplantae > Streptophyta > Pinopsida > Pinales > Pinaceae > Picea > Picea glauca. Next base: position 313,014 of record JZKD02S2318474.1, on the reverse strand, counting down.
TGTGTGTTTCAATTCATTAAGTGTTTTAGCAGTATAAGACCATGCATGCAAAATAAGGACAACACAACTCACTGATATATATAATGCGGAAAAAGCAGGAAATACAATAATAACTGGAAGCAGATATACTAATCATTAGTTAGATCTCATGGATCGTCACTGGAATACAAATCAACTGATAAGAAATACCTGTGATCAAAAGAATGAATGTTGGTCTGCGCATGCACAGATAGATCGGCAAAAAGCAGTCTGGCAGCTCACGGTAACTGCTACAAAATCTGGAAAACTCGCCCTGATGGCGTTACCCATCGGAATGAGCTGGAAATTGTCTCAAAAGAAGCGCCCTAGCCTCTAGGCTGATCCCGATGACTGTCGAACTAAAGATCCGACCTCTGAAACTCCGGATGTTACCCCCTGGGGGTTTGCGCACCTCCTGGGTTGTGGGAGTCTGCCCTAGTGATTCCACTGACGGAATCTGACAATGTATAGCTCAAAACAATCGTCTCGGCCTCCTCTGTAATGGGTCGGAAGGGTTTCCTCAAATCTACTCCAGAATTTCCCCTGGAACCCCAAATGTGCTTCCTCAAGAATTGTGCCCTAAATGATTGTTTTCTACTTTCCGAGAGATTCCACCGTCGGAAACTGACGACAAGTGGCTCAATAGGTGTGCCCTGGCTAGATCTCTAATGAGTCGAGAGGAATCGGCCAAACACTGAACTGTCTCAAGCGGCCACACAAACCCTCTCTCTAACCCTTACGTCCTCAATGGTTGAGTTGCACAATAACTGAACTAGATACCTGTAATGCACGGTGAGATGCCTGGATGGTATCTCCGATAGGCTAGGGTGTGTCTCTCAACACCGAAATCAATCAATGGTGATGGTTTACTCCAGAAATCCACAAAACAACAAGGGGGTCAATTTCCTCCTCCTCTGCAAATATCTCAACATCAAATCATAACATAATTCTCAATTAGGTTGCTTTACCCTTCCTTTATAGCTTCCCGAAACCCTAATTCATTGTTGACCTTTTCCCTCCAAGTGACTTTTACTTTATTTTATTATTCCTTGATTAAATCACTTAATTACTTAATTAATTAACCATTTTACCTCTAAAAAGTGATTTATCCATCCTTATGACTTCTCTAGCCACTAAAAGTCACCTCTCATCATCTTATCCTATAATGTTCTTCCTCCCGATTCCGATGAGCTATTACACTAAGAGGTTTCTCCAAGTAATATGCCCATTATGACCTTCTTAGTGAATTTAATTAAGATATGACCCATAATAACTCAAAATTACGAAAATCGTCGAAATGCAATGGAACCAAAGCCAAGTTGTGCGGAATGGATCCTGATGATGAACGATGCAAGTCAGGCCCAATAAAACCCCTCAATATCTCCCAAACTCTCTGTCACCCCTATCTGGCTACTCGAGTAGGCATAACACTCTGTAATGTTGTAATGTTATAATGTCCCAAAATGGGGACATTACAGTCCTCCCCGGCGGAATATTGCTTGTCCTCAAGCAATAAATGAATCCAACTACATATGATACCGGGGTCCCATATCCACCTGTGTGACACAAGGTAGACTCCCCTCAAGAAGTGGCCTCTCCAAGTGTTCACCACGCATGCCACCCACATGTTCCTGATGAGTAGAATGATCAATGGCCAAAGAATCTCAGTCAACTCCCCGAGCAACCACTCTACTCGAAACTCAACTCCATCAAACGCTGAACTACCAAGCACTCCAATCCCTGGATCCCATATCAGAATGTGAACTGCAATGTCTCGTGAAATATAGTCCTGTAACATATCAATACCATGAGTCTCCTGCCAATAATACACGGTCTCAACCCGAAATGAGTAGACTCCTCCAAGACCGTACCAATCCCAACGCGACCTCCATAAACTGGACATGTTGCTGCCATAGTGAGGTACAAGACCTCAACGAATCACCAACAAGTGACATG
>JZKD02S2318474.1:281876-302763 GCA_000966675.3 Picea glauca | reverse complement strand
GTTTAGACTAAATGAAGGAGGTGTGGGCCCATAACCTGTTAGAATATGAAGGATTGTGCTCGTTTTACCATTGACAATACCCTTGTCACCCAACCATAGGCCGAAGCCACCCTCCAAGTACCTTGACCTTGAAAAAGAGAAGAATCCCGGTAGCAATCAATAGCCAAGCAAGGCTAATGCACCAAGCAAGAAAATAACCAAAGTTGATCAGATATTCCAACCCAGAAACTAGCACAACACCTTCCCCAAAACTTGCGCACAAAACTGCCAGACTGTAGTGCACACAAGTGACTTCTGCAATTCTGAGAATGTGAATAATGAGAGACTGGCACCCTGTATTTATAGTAATTCTGGCAAGCTTGCCTGGGCCGACTTCTCCTTCTGGGTACTAATTAATTCATATTAATTATATTTTTGCAGCNNACATCTTGTCTAGGGTTTCCTTCATTTCTTTGCTTCCTTCCGGAACATTCTAATCTTGTCAAAGGTCATAATAGAGGTTCATACCTCCCGAAGCTACCATAATATCAACACTCTAGGTATTCTTCACATGTTCCTGGAATCATGGGGTCATGAAAAGCACTTCTTCACAGACTAGTAGGAAGAAGGCTATGATACCACTGAAATATCCTTGATCCAACTGATCTGGATATCTACTGTTGAACTACGGTTTTGCCACTGAATCTGATACTCTGGGGGATTCTAAATGCATTGAGTTACTGTGTGAGCATGCTTGGTGATTTTCGCATGTGTGTTTCAATTCAGTAAGTGTTTTAGCAGTATAAGGCCATGCATGCGAAATAAGGACAAAACAACTCACTGATATATATAATGTGGAAAAAGCAGGAAATACAATAATAATTGGAAGCAGATATACTAATAATCAGTTAGATCTCATGGATCATCACTGGAATACAAATCAACTAATAAGAAATACCCGTGATCAGAAGAATTAATGTTGGTCTGCGCATGCATGGATAGATCGGCAAAAAGCAGTCTGGCAACTCACGATAACTGTTACAGAATCTGGAAAACTCGCCATGATGGTGTTACCCGTTGGAATGAGCTGGCAACTGTCTCAAAAGAAGCGCCATGGCCTCTAGGCTGATCCCGATGACTGTCAAACTGAAGATCCGACCTATGAAGCTCCGAATGTCACCCCCTAGGGGTTTGTGCACCTCCTGGGTTGTGGAAGTGCGCCCTGGTGATTCCACCAACGGAATCTGACGATGTATAGCTCAAAACGATCGTCCTGGCCTCCTCTGTAATGGGTCGGAAGGGTTTCCCCAAATATACTCTGGAATGTCCCCTAGAACCCCAAATGTGCTTCCTCAAGAGCTACGCCCTAATTAAGATATGACCCATAATAACTCAAAATTACGAAAATCGTTGGAATGCAACGGAACCAAATTCAAACTGTGCGGAATGGATCCTGATGATGAACGATGCAAGTCAGGCCCAATAAAACCCCTCAATATCTCCCGAACTCTCTGTCACCCCTATCTGGCTACTCGCGTAGGCATAACACTATGTAATGTTGTAATGTCATTTCCCAAAATGGGGACATTACACTAGCTAGGAATCATCCCAACCAAAGTTGGTCATGCCACCAAAGATCCCCAACTAGCAAGTATACACACCGGCAAGTCCTATTTGGCACCTACACTCACATCACACAAGTGTAGAAGAGAAAACAAGATAGTCAAGTTCCAATATCTTCTTTGCATCAAGAACTCCAAGTAGTACACACACCCCATAAATCGAGTGGCCCCATGCTACCTAGGGCCCAATGCCCTTCTCCTAAATTCCCAATGCTCTTACAAATACGTCATCCTCCCAAGGAAGCAACCATGTCCTCCATGCGTGCCTCGTGGAGAATGTCACCATGCCACAGAGGTCTCCAACGGCCAAAGGAATTGTGCCACACAAGCATCAAGTCAAGGTCTAGCAATCCATGAGTAAGTTATCTCCAATGTGTATCCGCTAGAACACAACCAAGGGTAGTCAACACACCATGCACTCAACATCACATGAAGAACCCCAAGCATGGTGTAAGCACTTTCGGAGTAACTCCAAAAGCTAACAACAATACTCACACATACACACAAAAGGTAAGAGTAAGTATTGATGTGAAACCAAATCCCACCATAAAGATATGACCCGATAGTAATAGGTTGTAATAAATCACATAGATAACCACCTCAATCAAGAGAGTGCCCACAAGGCATGACATTGATACCTCCAATAATTTTAGTATTAGAGGGAGGGAGGATGATGTTACAACTTCGGTGTTTGCCCCCCAAAGCCAACTTCTGAATTGGAAAAAGGCACAAGAAGCCCATGAATGTCCAAGGACAAAATACTATTTAATAAGGAATATTTATACAAGGATGATATGCAAGAAAAACCACTATCATATTTATACAATGCAAAGCACATGACTGCAAAGGACATGACCTATGTCAATAGACACAACTATCCCAACAGACATGGCCCTTCATAATATTGATTAAGTTTATTGTGTGCCCTTGTTATGACCATATGAGAGATATATATCAGATTGAATGTATATGTAATGGGGTTAAATGTATATGTATTAAGTAGTACCTCATCAAGTAGAAGAACTCGCCAACAAAAGATGCAACTTGGGAAGACAAATTCTTCATAAAGAAGCATCCACCATAGGCTAGTGTTGAGGGAAATGTTTTTTTGAAGGGGATGGGCACGTTAAGCCCTAACCATAACCCTCATTCATTATCATTACATTAATTATAGTTATGTTGGCTTATTATTGCTTTTTATCTCTCTTTGTCTCCTATATATACATCAAGGAGATTCATTTTAAGAATCATCTTGTGCAATCGATATCTTATTTATACACTCTTTCATTTGAATTAGGCATGACATCACTCAATTGGGTCTTTTTTATATATTTTGGCTATTTGGCCCATAACAACCCCCCTATTTAGAAAATTATGTGTCCTCGAAGAAAGATTAAGGACTAATGCTTAAGTTTGGCTTCTACCACGAAGCAATACATATTGTACTTTGTCCCTAGTACACGAAGGGTCCTTTTCATCATGAATACATGCAAATATATTCCTCGAACAAGAAGAATATTGTACATATGACATGGATCTATGAAATAGTGAGTAGAGGATGACGCAACAATAGTAATGCACAATGGATCTTGATCCTAGGGTTCAACTGGTAATATAAGATTTTCAAGAAAAGTTTCTTCAATCCTTTAGAAAATGCCATGGATTCGAGAGGAAGAGACCCAAACTTCATTAATGTTTTTGGTGCTTATCAACTTATCCTATGATATAATGGGTTGAACTACAATTTCCTCCTCAACATTGAAAATCGTCTCAACTACTTGAATTTGTCCTGGTCATTGATGCATTCTTCATTACCCTCCTTCATATGTGCTTGTATTTTATTTAATGAGGCTTCGATTTTGGTCAAGGACTCTTTAATGTCTAGGCACTTTGATATCAAATGTGACCTCAATGCTTCTACGCAACATCTAACAACATTTATAGCTAGAGAATGAGTCGTTGGTGAAACCTTTTTCTTCTTTCTTTTCAAGCTAGTCTATTAAATAGATAACAACTGCTGTGAGATATCTTCACACTCATCCAAAACCAATGTCATAATCGTTTGCATTGAAGAAGATACATTCTCTATGCGATTTGTTAAAGTAAATATTAGCTTATAATGGTGAATTAGATATTAGACTTAGGTATTAATAAATTCAATTTGACTTTAGTTTATTTAATGCTTTTATGTCTTATTTCACTTTATTGTGATTCTTGATTTATCTCACATTCATAAAGTGGATTGACTCAACTTGCGTGTAATCCTATATACGAAAGATTTTGCTTTCTCATTATGATATATGTCACATCCCCACATTGTGCCTTGTGATCGTGCACCTCTTGAGGTCATGCAACACCGCAACGTTTCATGCTTGGTTGCTTGGCAACACCAAGGTTACTTCGTTCGGACTATGCTTCTTCACCTATAGCATACCCATACTCCGTTCTAGGCTACCGGCGAGTCACACTCCTACTCTAGTGCAACTCTTGTATACTTAGACATTCATCAACTGCTTTAACATTTAGTCATTTTTAAGCATACATCTAAGAACGTGAGAAGCAAAGAGAACAACAAAACAAACGAAACAGACAAGAGAAACATAGATATAGTGCGGGTGGTCGTGCCTAACACCTGACTAAGTCTTTGTTATTGCAGAATAGTTACAACATGAGCACTATCGGCTCGGTTTACAACTTTGGCAGAGTCAAACGACTCGCCTCACCTCACCAAGACACTCATGAATAGATCCGTCACCACAAGACTCTTTGTCACAACCGTCTCTGCAACCACCTGCGATGCACCTCAGATGTGCCCCCAACCACAAACGTGTCGTCTCTTCGTTTCCACAGACTTCACAGATTTCGGTTCTACCTCACACATGCCTCCGCAAACCTGTGTTTCCAAACTTAGCCCAAATCTGCCCAAGAGAAATTCACCCAGCTCTGTCGATCGAACCCTCCTCCTCGAGGTTGTTATCCCCTGCCCTAGGATTAACTAAGGAGATCATGTTTGGAGGCCCACAAGTCCTAGACATGGAGTGCCAAGAGCCGGATGACTTGAGCATGGCCTCGGAGGGCCCCTCTTTTCTTCACTGCAACCCATTTATCAGCAGCAGCAGTATCCATCCCACCAGCCTGGTCTTGAAGTAGCAATAAGTCTTTCTCCACGAGGTAATGAGTCTGGGTATCATGCTATGTGTCACTCTGATTATTAAAGCACTTGTATATGTTGGATTGAATTCTCCTTCATTTCATAGCGTTTTCTTGGAAATTATGCTCTTTAAATTTTTCATACCTAGAAGGGTGACATGATGCCCTAGTAAGTTGATCTCCCTTTAAGATAGGTTGCCACTGGGTGGGTCTATGAAAGGTCATCGTCCATTCCCTCCATACTTACCACTTTCCATCTTTAGTCCTCTCATTTTTCCCCACCTTTGTTCAGGCATTGGGTTTGCCACACTAGGAAGGGTTGTACCTTGCCTTGTGGGAAGAAAGGGTAAAAGTAGTTGGCAAGATTTAAAAGCCAAAGAACAAACCTTTGAGATGCTTCCCCAGGGATTCCGGAGAAAGCAATAAAAAGCTTCTCAGTAAGAAAAGGGAACCCGCAAGATAAATAAACACTCAAGGTATTAGTTGGTGGATGGGAGGTCTCATCATGAGCCGGCCTATTATGACCATGGGCATGTAGCGGTATGACACTACCATCTATCTGGTCACCAAACCAAGAGAAAGGGGGTCTCATCACGAGCCAGCCTTCTCATCTCCGTGAGATGCTTGTGGATAACGTTGTCACCTCTAGTCACCAAGCCATGACAGTGTCCCTCAACTCATCCCTTGAAGCATGAAAGAAAAGATCAAAAGCAATGAAGCTAAGAATAAAAATCATTAAATGGGCTAGGAAACAATGGCATCCATGACAAGGTGCAACTCGCCCTCTACAAAGGCACCCACATGTAAGACGTACATTTCGATGTTATCACTGCACCCCATGCCCAAACACTTACCCCACACCACCTCATACACTACATGACTTGGATCGGTTCTCGCTTGGGAAACATCCCAAACTTGAGGATTAGCCCAATAGGACACCCTAAGACCTTCTCCAAACTTGACTTGTTAAATTGCATAACGTCTATAAGCATTTGTTTGGGTAAAGGGGGGTTTGATGCACATGTTTGGGTAAGTTGATTATTGGATGTGATTTACATGTTATGATCCCTGTGACTTATAAACCCCTGGAGGGCGTACTTGTTCTTGCTGCAGGACTTTGCCCGATGGGCAGGTATACATGGGGGAATGATTAGCTCGAACCTCCATGGGGCTGAAAGCCCACAAATGGATGTTGTGACCCCAACCAGGGGCAAGGAGACATCAGAGATTTGCACCAGGAAGAAAGAAGGACAATGTCCTTGAGACACTCTGGCAAACCTAGACACAGGGGGATCTTGTTCTTCCACCTGGACGTTGACCTTTGAGAGCCCATGACGTCACCCTTATGACCTTGGACGTCATCCAGAGCTAGGGTTTGCAGTTTGAGGGCAGTTGTGAGCTAATTGGCACGTGTGGGCATCATCCAGGGCTTTTGGAGGCCAAACGTTCAGCATCTAGAGCTCAACGTTCCACCTTAGGGGCTCAGCGTCACCCTTGGAAGTGTTTTTAGATGCTAATTAATTTTATTTATCTCTAAATTGAATTTATTTGTAAATTGGCTAGGTCGGCCTTTATTTGACCTGAAATTAATTAAAGGTCACTAGTTTTGTATAAATAAACATAAAGTACATTCATTTTTACATCACAACTCCTCACACAAGAGGAGAGGTCTGAAATTTGCGCCCTAGAAGGGCTATTGGCTGAAATTGGGAGGCGCACTCTTGTATAAGGCTAATTTTTTGCAAGTTGGATCAATCTTGGAAGCTTTTATGGTGATCGTGCATGGTATTTCATGATTATTCTTGGTGCAAGTAGGTAAAATCTGCATTTTTGTCATCTATTGAATGGTTTATGTATAGTTTTATTTTCTCATACAAGATTATGAAATTGCATGATATGCTTAATGCTTGAAGTAAGGAACTTAAATTGCTACTCTCTTACTTTCTATTTGCCAAGCTTTTCATTGAATTGATCTAGTAACTAGTGAAACCCTAGAGCCCTAGTTTCCTAGCACTCTAAGGTTTTGACCTAGTTATCTTTGCCTAAGTTCTTATCCCATAAGAAGCCTAAGGAGAGCAAGGTGCTAGGGCCTAGAATTGCCTACACCCTAGTATCTTGTTTTCTTGAGGAAAATGCATAGGGGGACTTAAGTTGCTACTTCTCCTAAGCATTCCTCTTGGACTTTTGTGCACTTTCAAAATTGATTTGTAGCCTTAGAAGAAGCTGTCCACTTGACTCCATAAGCCCTAGAAGGCACTAGTTCTAGCCTCTCCCTTATTGAAGAATTGATTAAACACTCAAAATCTCTTTCTTGAAGCTTTTACTAACTATAAGTAGCCCTAACTTAGCCTAGATCACTAATATATTTGTTGTTGTTACAAAATATTGCTACAGCCATCTAGCTGCAGCAAATTGTCTGCAAAACTGACCTTTAATGCTAGTTAGACACCTCAAAAATCACTTGTGACAATTGATTATCATTTTGCCTAATCAAAGCTACTTTTTCTTGTCTTTTTTAAGCAATTTGAAGGCATAATTCTTGTGGCTGTTATAAAATACTCGTTGCTGTTATAAACTGTTACATTGCTGCAACTTTATATCAGCTAGCCCATTTATTGAAGGTTCATGGTTTTGAGAAGCATTAACATCATATTTTTGTACTTGCAAGCTGCTATATCTTCTTGTTGTCTTGTTCTGAGTAGGTACACTCCATTTTACCATTTGCTTCATCCCTTAAAATCCATAAGAACCTTTTGAATTGAGTGACGAGTGAGAGGGGGATTTTCTTGCATCTTTGTCTTAGTTATCAGCCCTGTAGGTCACTGGGGACGTCTCCCCTGGGGTAATCTTGATATACTCCTAAATAGAAAGGGGTTTCCTATTAAGGTGACAGTGATAGGTCACTCGTTGTTACACTAATCTTGTCTCCACTTGCCTTGGGCTTTGGGCAAGTACAGATTGTGCGATAACAAAGGCAACATAAGTCCTCCCAGAGTGGAGCGACTTGGCTCCTTGAGGAAGCTCCTCCTCTTTGTCTGCCTCAGAATTGCAGAGCTCTCCTTGTCTCTAATTTCTTTCCAAACTTGTCTTCTTTGGTTGTGCGCCCTTGTTCTCTTATAGGCTCTCCAAAGGTCACCATCGCGAATTGTTGCATCCTTCGGGGGTGTCGCACCCCTTTGCAAACCCATGTTCAAACGAATCGTCTCGCCCCTTTGCGGACCCGATTGCCCAAACGAACTCATGCACTCATCAATCGTCATGCCCCTTGGGATCGGTGCACCCCACATGCCGACGCACACCATTCATCGAACTGACTCATCCTCTTGGGTGTGCTCGCCCCTTAAGTGAGTCAAGTTGACTTGCCTAAGTGCGCCCCCCATGCCTTAGTCGATTTTCCTCTGTTGATGGAGCACCCAAGTCTTTCCCTCAACTCTTCATCAAACCGTCCGTCATTTGACTTGCGTTGCAAGGCACCTTGGGTGGAGTCGTCCCTTGGCACGTCACATGCCCAAGGAACCCCAACTCCCCTCTATATGAAGACATTCCTTTCTTCATTCGCACCAAGCATCATGCTTTCCCAATTCAAATTGTGGTGGAAGTGCACACACTCGAGCTAAGCTCCTAAGGCCTTACATCCTCCCCCACCTCAAGTTGTTGTCCTCCTCGGCAACATCCACAAAATTTGCGATCTCCAAGTCTCTGCCCAACTCATGACTCTGTTGCAACTAAGTCTGTTGGAAACCACAAGTTTCATGCCAATTGGAAACCCCAAAATTCTGTCATAGTGGAAACCCCAAGTTTCCACAAACCAAACTATATTGCACCCAACTCCGCACAATCTGTTGCCTTAGTCAATGTGGTCACTTCACCCAACCCCAAGGATGAAAATCACCCAAATCTATTGCACTCTTTCGTTGCGATGTCATTGCCTTCTTGTTGTTCGGTTTCGTTGTTGTTGTCGCTGCCTACTACAACTGACCACTACCCACTTCACTTCAAAATTTCGCCTAAGTGTTGAACTTTGTGATCTTGCTGATTAGTCCTTACTTCAACCAACTCTACCATGCCTCCGCGCACTGTCGACCCCCACATCTCGAACTGGTTGAGAAGCTAATCCAATCGTCGTGCCCAATTTGTGAGCATGCACATCCTCGTGCCCGAATTTAGTCTTTTCTATTCGCAACTTTCATCACTCTGTCCAACTCCAAAGACTACGGAAAGTGTCCATCCTTGCCTCATCGTTGTTGCCATCGTTCGATCTTCGTCAAGAAGATCTCCCACAATGTCTAAGAGCTGCACTTCGAACCTACTGGTGCGTCCGTACTCTAACTTCCTTCCGCAATTCGGTCCATCCGTGTAACGACTTTAGACTAAGGCAAGGTCGCCCCTCACCTTGTTGCACTATGAAGTCACCCCTAAACAAAGTCTTCTACGAAAACTTGACTCTATCGTCCTCCTCATGGCACAGTGTGTCAATCTGCATGAAGAATTGCACGCCCAAGACTACCTTTACCTCACTACTTCATCACCCGGCCATGTTGATGTGTCTTCCTCTCTATGCCTTGGAATGGTTAGGCTTCACCCTCAACCATACTGTCCAATGCAAGAGAAACGCTCACGTCAAAGTAATCTCTTCATGTTGCAATATGTCTATCCGCACAATCCTCCAAACGAAGGAAAGTCCTCAACTCACCTCCTTTCATCAAGTCACCTCAACACAACTCAACATCTCCGATGTGTGGCCAACACACCTACACTCCTCAAAACGCCTCAACGAACTGTCCAAAGCGCTCCACGTAGAATGAGTCACCTCAAAGAACTTCCATGCCTTAGGCACATTCGCACCAATACTCGCCAACCTTAACCAACGACCGCCTCTGAATCTCTAAGTCATCGCATAATCATCCGCAAGTCACCAATATGCCTGTCCGCACAATCCTCCAAACCAAGGCAAGTCCTCAACTCACCTCCTTTCGTCAAGTCACCTCAACACAACTCAACATCTGCGATGTGTGGCCAACACGCCTACACTCCTCAAAACGCCTCAACGAACTATCCAAAGCACTCCAAGTAGAATGAGTCACCTCAAAGAACTTCCATGCCTTAGGCACGTTCGCACCAATACTCACCAACCTTAACCAACAACCGCCTCTGAATCTCTAAGTCATCACATAACCATCCGCAAGTCACCAAGCCGTGCTCTGCCTCATCCAATGTCCCATACCAAAGGCGAGCGAACACCACCCAATTCATTTGGTCTACGTTTTGCCCATTCATATTGCCTATCAACAATTCTTGGCCGACTCCTTTGCTAACTCCATTTGTCTCCTATAACGAAACTGCATTGCCCTCTTGCAAGCGTCCAAACTTTGGCACTGTCGTCGTGACTCATCAAGTCATCGCATGACCCAAGAAATCTGGCTAAGGCACCAAGCACCAAGGCACTTCATCCATCCCCTCAACTTGGCACGAACAGACTTCACTACTCACCACTACAATGACTTATCCAACGCACCTCATCAAAGAGTTAGGCAGCTTCCCCAAGCCACCTCCATGGTTGCATCCAATTTTTCCTAAGTCCACCACAAGACTTGTCCAAGCAGATCACCCCAAGCTCTCTATACACTCGTCCAACCAAGGCATACCAAATTGCCACAAGACTTCTTCGAATCTGCACCACTTGAGTCACCCTCAAGTTTGTCGGTTTTCACCATGGAAACGGAATGCACTTGAACCACCAAGTCATTTGTCTTCCCTTCAAAGAACTCATTGCAACACTTGGAAAATGAAAGAACTCAAGCCAACAATACCTTTCTCAACGACATCCTTCGTTGCAACCATGTTCTAAGCTTGTTGTCTTGGACCTCCACTTGCCCAAGCAATCGACTCTTCACATGAACTCAACTCAACCATCGTTTGTTGCAATACAAGGTTGAGTCCATCTGTCCACTTCATAAATTCGTCTAAGTCCCAAATTTTGCATGCAACCGATTGAACTCATCTCCAATGTCTTGCCATCTCCGCACCTTGACTGCTTCCGCTTCAAGGCACCATGCATCCATCGCCCGACTATCAAATCATACTGCTGCTAACTGACTATTGTAACTTTGCGAAGAGTCACCTCGTCCAAAGGTTGCGATCCCAACAACCCAACTCAACTCAACTGTTGTTCTTAGCAATGCATGGCACAAAGACGTCATGATGGAAACATGCCCAACCAAATTCCTGTTGTGAAGCTGCTCTAGGTCACCCCAAGTCATCCAATGCACCCAAGTGCTTCACCTTGCTGCAACCCAGAAATTCTCCCCCTTCGCAATCACCCTCTGTGTTTCACTTCCGTGATCACTTCTTAAGTTATCTCTGTGACAATTCGTACAACAGGTCCTGCGTTCATTTGCCTTGCCCAAGTGCTCGGTTCTCCCAACAAACTCTACACTTGGTCTCTCCAAGGTGTGCACAACAGATCCAGCATTGACTTTCATCACACATCAAACAAATCAAGTCTACCTCTACAATCAAGTCTACGACAAGTTCTAAAATGAACTCTGTGACGAGTTCTATGATCACCCACCATGTCCAAGTGCTTCATTTTACCGCAAACTCTGCTCTCAGACTACACAAGGTGTGTGCCCAACTCAACCATCCCATCGCACCATCAACTAAACCTTTGTCATAAGTCTGATGCAAAGTTTGTGATGAACAAGTTTGGTGCATCGAACCTTCAGCAAGTCTACGAACGTTCCTACTGAACTTCCTTCGCAACAAGCTCTGATACCATATATCGTAGAGAACCCATGTTCAAACGAATAGTGACGCCCCTTCACAAACCCAGACGCCAAAACAAACCCATGCGCTCATCAACTGTCGTGCCCCTTTGGACCGGTGCACCTCTCATGCCGGTGCGCCCCATCCGTCGAACCAACTCGTCCTCTTCGGTGTGCGCGCCCCTTAGGTGAGTCAAGTCGACTTGCCTAAGTGTGCTCCCCGTGCCTTAGCCGAACTTTCCTTCATTGATGGAGCGCCCAAGTCTTTGCCTCAACTCTTCATCAAACCGTTCGTCGTTTGACTTGTGTCACAAGGCACCTTGGGTGGAGTCGTCCCTTAGCACGTCGTGCGCCCAAGGAACCCCAACTTCCCTCTATATGAAGACGTTTGTTTCTTCATTCGCACCGAGCGTCCTTCCTGCCCGATTCAGACTGTGGTGGAAGTGTGCGCGCCCAAGCTAAACTCCCAAGACCTTACAATATACAATACAAAGAACTCTTTTGAGTTATCTTGGTTTCTTTATGTCCTCGATTTCCGTAATATGGTATCAAAGCTCAGCTAGAGCCATGAAGTTTGTGAGAGCATGAAGACCTAGGGATTGTTGCTTGTTATCGCACAAGTTGTAGGTTGGGCAAAGCCCGACCCAACCACCAATTGGCGACAACTAAGAGAGCACCTACCCACTGTCACCTTAGGCAGGTGTTCTCGTCACTTTAGAAATGAGGTAGTCACCTCAAGGGGGGAATCTTGATGACCCTAGGGGGTAAAGAGATGGAAAATGATATGTATGAATGGATGTCCCTAGAGGTCAATTCTAAATGGTAGAAAGAGCTTGGAAAAGAGTCTTGGAAAGGCTTAAGGGTTGCCAAGTGAGTTGAGTGACCTGTCGAGAGTAAATTACCTGCCCGAGACATAATGAAAACCAAGGATACTTGTAATATGTTAGTTGGAAAAGCAAGTTAAGCTTGTTGTCCCTAATTGCAGCAAAAGCAAATGATATATATCAGCTCATAAAAGATAGTAAAGGATGCAAAATAAGTGCCTAAAGTATGATTGAATAAGCAAGAGACAAGCTAGTGAAGGCTAGCTCAATTCAACAATGATAAAGCAATACTCTAGCACAAAAAGCAAGGCTGAAACAAAAGCTTACTACAGTGATATTTATCAGTCTTATGGCTGTAGAAAACCAAGCTTTATAGCAAAAAAATCAGCCGTTGAAAACCGCTTCTAACTAGCTCAACAAATGCACTAGGGCTAGTAGAGAGTTAGAGAGTTAGGGCAAAGTTAGGGGTTAGTCCTAGGGTTAGTTTAGGAGTTATTAGGGGTTAAATGGTTAGATTTTCTGCAGCCCTATGGTTGTAGAAGTTAGTTGTAACAGCAGCAAGAATTAATGGTTGAAGGGGACGCCTCAATGAGGCAAGAGAGCCAAAGGCTCAAGGAACAACTTCCAAAAGAGATAAGTTGAAAACTTCAAAATTTCACATTTACCAAGGCAGCGATTTATTTCTCCAATGCAACAAGTAATGACTAGTGCCTTTAATGATTGGGTTAATGGAGTCGAGAAAGAAAGAGCTAGAGGTACTACCTCCTTGGGGGTGTAAATCCTCTTACTCCCCAAGGCAAGTATCCCTAGCTAGGGTTTGGGCTAAGAGGGTGTATGCACTTATACTTCTCTTATCAAACCCTTATTAAACCAAAACTTAAGAATAAAATGATGGAGGCTAAGGTGGGGGTGTAGGCCCTTATACTTCCCACCTAGCTCTAGCAAAACAACCTTGACTTGAATACAAATAATAATACAAAGTAAAAGCCTTACCAATTCAAGGAAAATGTTAAGATAAACCACCACAATAGCAAAAGTATAATGTTCCAAGGCTAGCGCATCACTTCCACCAACCAATAAACAAGAAAGTAGCCATACACAAGAGCGCAAGAGAGGAACTAGCCAAAGATATAGCAAAAATTTCAGTCCAATCCTTCTCACAATGGGAGAGTTATGATTCAAAATGAGATCTTATGATCTCTATTTATACAAAAGGTCACTAACATAGCTTGTCCACATAATTTTAGGGTAAACCACAAGATTAGGGGTCAACAACCCTAATCTTTCCCCTTTACAGAAATAATATTAAACAATTCATCTTTAAATTCATTTTTACACAAATGAAAACCCTAAAGGTGACGTCACCCTTTTAGGAGAGACATTTTGGCACTTTTAGGTCAAACGTTGAGTTGGAGATGATAGAGTTGGGCCTCCAAAGGCCATGTCTCCAATCCAACCTTCTATTCCACGATCCAAGGGTTCCTTCCTTCAAAATGTGTTGTGTACTCATCACCACCTCAAGCCCCTCAAACATGATGTCAAGCCTCCAAAAGATGATGTTCGGCCTCTCTTAGCCAAATGTTTGGCATGTGACGGCTAGGTCATGTCTCTCAAGTCATCTTCTAGGCCTCCAAAGGTACATCTCTCTCATCCGGCATGCGGGCCCTTGGCATCCAACCTGTGGGCTTAAAGCCCCATGGAAGCCCAAACTAGGCTTGTTCCTCCAAAACTATCCACCAACTAGGTCTTGCAAAAACAAATAAGCATGCCCTCCAAGGATCTCAAGTCATAATATCATGGTGAGTAAATCAAATCAATAAATGAGCCACCTAAGCATGTGCATCAAAGATTACCCAGTCAAACAAGTAAGTGTTCAAAGACATTATGCAACTTGCCAAGCTTTGATATGGGAGGGTTGACGAGGTGTCCTGTTGGGTAGATCTTTCCCTAGGTCAAGGAGTGTTTCCCAAATGATCCCTCTCTAAGCCATGTAAAGTGGATGAAGTGGTTAAGGATCAAGACTCACTGGGCATGGGGTTCATGACATACAAGGGGTTGTAGTGTCTCATTCATTGGTGCCTTTGTAGAGGGTGTGTGGCACCTTCGTTTGTAATGTAATCTTTCCAAGCCCATTCTCTTGCCATTCTTTGTTTCTTTCATGTTTTAAAGGACGAGTTGAAGATCATTGTCTTGGCATGGTGTCTAGATAATGACAATGTCACTCACAAATACCTTACGGGAATGAGAAGGTTGGCTCGTGATGAGACCCCCTTTCTCTCAGTTGGGCAACTGAGAGCCACTACCCTAGCTTGGTGGCTAGATGATGGTAATGTCATACCACTAGATACCCATGATCATGATAGGCCGACTCATGATGAGACCTCATATCCCTCAACTAACCCCCTAAGCATTCTATCATTGATTCTTGTGGGTCCCCCTTTTCTTACAGAGAAGTGTTTCACTGCTTTCTTGGGGGATCCCTGGGAGATGCATCTGAAAGGTTATATATAGGACTTTATCTTTTCAGCCAACAATAATACCTCTGGGCCTTCAACCACTTCTTCCCATAGAATGAGGGACAACCCCTTCTTGGGTCAATACACCCTAAAATCCCAAGAAACAAGGAAATGGGGGGTTTAAGTAATGGAAAGTGGTAAGTATGGTTGGGAATGGTACGATGGCTTTTCAAGGGAGTTCTTAGTAGCAAACCCATTCCCGAGGAAGAGCACTTACTAGGGCACAATGTCAACCACCAAGGTGAAACAAGGCAAAAGGCATAATGTCCAAGCATATGTCATGAAATCTAAAGCAATCTAAGATACAACATACTCAAATGCCTCAAATATTGAAATGACACTCACCATAATACCTGACTTGTACCTCATGGAGCAAGGCCCAGTTCCTCTCGGAAGCTAGCTAGTGTGGTGGATGCCATCTAAAAATCTTGACCTCTGTGGTGGTGAGAAGGGTCTCCATCTGTGCAAGTGAATATTGTTGGTCATGTAGTCTCTCGGCACTCCATATCTGCAACTTGAGGGCCTCGAGACATAATCTCCTTAGTTATCCCACAAAATAGGGACAACATTGTTGACAGAGAGGAATCGAGGGATTGTGAGCATAGCACATCGAAGAGCCAAAAGGGTTTCACTAAAACCAAGTATTGTTTCATTTTTCTTTTCGAAGCAAGGTCAATTTTTCAACCACCATACAACAATTTGCAGTTGTTGTTTTCAGCTGCCATTCCCAACTGTCGTACGAAACAATCATATGGTATAGTAGTACAGTCATATGGAATCTGTACAAAATTGCTTAGAAAAGTGCTATAAAAATCGATTTACAGCCCAAGTTATCCTAATTCTCAGTTTTCTTGACAGTAAAGACGAATTGGAAGTAGATTGAAGATGTTTTTTTCTCTGCCCATATTTGCAGATATGGAAGTTTAAGCTGCTGATTTGTTATTTTTCAGCAGGTCCAAGAAGAAATTGATTTTTTGGTGCTATTTATGAATAGATTTGAATGATTTTGAACCGGTGGTGAGCAGATTTGCCTAGATCTACGTGTTTTTCAGTTGGTTAAGAGCAGATCTGAGTTTTATTGGGCTTGTGGTGAGTAGATTTTCCTAGATCTATGTATTTTTGGGATGTTTTTGGGCGGATTTATTATAAATCTGCATGTTTTTCAGCATATTACTCTATTCTTGGGTTATTTTTAACCTTCACCTATGGAATCTTTACCCAACATCATGTTGGAAGGGAGTCAAAGGTTCACAGGAAAGAACTATTACACATGGAACCACTGGATTCTAACCATTTTTTAGTACAGGTGCTTGGCAAATATTGTCCTTGGTAAACTTACCAGGCCTACAATTGCGGGTAAAGACCAAGATAAGAAGACAGAGAAGTTGTGATACTGAGATATTCTCTCCAAATGTTCTATTACTGCGAGGTACAATGAATACTTGGTAGCATGTGAGTACTATTGATATAAATGTTTATTGTACTTGGTTGCAAGATGAACTAACATCTCCTCCTCTAGGAGATATTTCTTGTTTTGCTTCCAGGCAGGTCACCTTGGTAATGCTATGATGATTACCATGAAATTGTCTTTTATTCTTGTTACCATAGATATGTTCTTATGAAAATGCTATTATATTGGAAATACTTTTTTTCTTGTTGCTCTTGTCTCGAGCAGGTTATCTTACAAATTCCATGGAGGTTACCATGGAGATGTATGTGTTCCAGGAAGGTTACCACGAAAGAAGGGCACCAAAGACAGCTCTAAGAGGGAGCTACAGTGACAGTTGTTGAAGGAAACATATTAGATAGCCTCCAGTTTGAGACATGGAGCAAACTGACCATCAGGAAGAGCACGTTCCCAAGCAGTAATAATAAAGCCAAAGGAGTTTTGGACATCGTGCATTCAGACGTGTGTGGACCAATGACAGCCACTTCACTTAGCGGGTATGTATATTATGTTTCATTTATTATTTTTCACGTAAAACTTGGATTTATTTCTTGAAAACAAAAAGCGAAGTATTCAGCAAGTTCAAGGAATGCAAAGCCTTTGTAGAAAAGCTTTCTGAAAAGAAGATAAAGATCTTGAGGTCAGATAATGGAGGAGAATTCACATCGAATGAATTCAAAGCATTTTGCAGAGAAGTTGGGATTTAGAGGGAGCTCACTACTCCCTACAATCCTTAGTAGAATGGTATGGCAGAAAGAAAGAACCAGACGATAATGGAAGCATTAAAGGCCATGATTCATGATCAAGACTTACCTATGCATCTATGGGTAGAAGCAGCCCGGACCGTTGTATATGTGCAGAATAGAAGTCCTCACAGTGTACTTGGTAACAGGACACCAGAAGAAATGTTTTCAGGAGAAAAGCCAGAGGTCAGCACCTGAGGATATTTGGTTGTCTTGTGTATGTGCATGTTCCCAAAGATAAGAGATCGAAGTTGGATCCTTCAGCCAAGAAGGGTATATTTGTTGGATATAGTGAGACATCGAAGGCATATAGTCTACATCCCTGGTTACAGACAGATCGAGATTAGCAGAGATGTTACCTTCGATGAAGATGCAGCCTTCAGTAGATCGAGGCAACATCATACAGATGAGATCCATGATGAGGAGCCTGAAGCTCCTAGAGTTGTAGATTTAGATGCATGTAATGACGTTGTGCCATAAGAGCATGGTCCATAGGACCATGACATGGCATAACCACAAAGACCTGTAAAAACGAGTACGAAGAAAAGAAGACTAGCTTGGGCTCATGAGATTATTCAGGATGCCGAGAAGTATGGTGCTCCAAATGGATCTTTCAGAGAAAGCAAGAAACTTCGACCATATTCCAGTTATGTGGCATTGTTATGTGATATCATTGATGTTGAGCCTACCTGTTAGGAAGATGCTACAAAGAAGAAAGTATGGAAGGATGCCATGATTGAGGAATACCATTCCATTATAAGAATGATGTTTGGGATGTGGTTCCGAGACAAAAAGAGAAATCAGTTGTGAGTTCCAAAAGGATCTACAAGACAAAACATTCAGCAAACAGCAGTATCGAGAAGTACAAGGCAAGATTCATGACTCATGGGTTCTCCCAGAAAGAAGGAATAGATTATGAGGAGACATTTGCTCCTGTGGCGAGAGACACTTCGATTAGAACTACACTGTGATAGCTGCAGTAATGAAATGGAAGATACATCAGATGGTCGTGAAGACAGCTTTTCTGAAGAGGAAGTGTATGTGGAGCAACCACAAGGATGCAAGACACATGACAGGAAAACACATGTGTGCAGATTGAAGAAAGCCTTGTATGGATTGAAACAAGAACCCAGGGCATGGTATGGTAGAATTGACATCTTTTTGATGAGCTTGGGCTTTACCAAGAGTAAAGAAGATCCCAACCTTTACTACAAGGTTGTGGATGGTTGACCGGCGATATCACTGTTATATGTGGATGACCTGTTTCTAACAGGAGACGAGAAGCTCATCACTGACAGTAAGAGGAAGCTTGCTACAGAGTTCGAGATGAAAAACCTAGGTATGATGCATTATTTCTTAGGTCTAGAGGTGTGGCAGAAACCAAACGAGATTTTCCTTAGCCAAGGAAGAGATGTGGTAGAAATACTAAAGAGATTCAAAATGATGGATTGTAAATCCATGCCCACACCAATGGTGACGAATCTGAAGTTATCGAGTGATACTTCTTCAGAGACAATGGATGTCACCATGTAGAGGCAGATGATTGGTTCGTTGATGTATTTGACGAATACTAGGCGAGATATATGCTTTGTTGTGTGTTGAAATATTGTAATTGCAAAGAATATTCTAATTATAGTTGAGTTATTATTATATAGATCAATCCCCTTTTGTGTATTGATCATGTAGGGACTTATGTATGACCAAATCCCCTTTTGTGGATTGGTCAAACCCTAATTAAATGGTGTTAATTGAGAAGTCGGCCCCTAGGGCTAATTAAAGTGGTTTCAGCCACTAATTGAAGAAGTCGTCCCTGCCTAATGAAGAGACACAACCCTAGCACTCCTCAGCTAGTATAAATAAGAGAGGCTAGTGCCTCATTCAATCACTCGCTCAAGTCACTCATCTAGTGCGCTAGTTTTGGAGGCAGTTGCAGTTGCAGGAAGAAGGAGAGAGGCACATTGCTCAATCTTGGATATTCTCTAGTGTTTTGGTCTTTTATCTTGGCATTGTATTGGCAATCTATATTAAGGAAGTTTTTGTTGGGTTCTCTCCCCCGTGAGGGTTTCCTAGTATAAAATGTTGTGTACCTTGTGATTGTGTTTCTTCTAGTGATCTTGCTTATGCTATTATTGTCTAGTAAATCAAAAAGAACTTAATAGCAGCTCTAAAATTAACATGGTATCAGAGCTTGACTGAATAGAGCACCTTTCACTGGGTAACCAAAAACGTCGTTGTTGTCATACAAGAAAATTAGGGTTTTTTGTTGGAAGGGAATTTCAACCTAAAAACCATCTAGAGAAGTGCACCCTAGCCTAGCGAACTCATTGGTAGCTTGAGCGCACCTTTTCAGTGGCCAGAGCCTCTGGAAAGTGAAACCCTAGATTTGACTGGTACCAGAAAACTAGAAAACCATGAAACTAGAACCAGTACCAGAAGTACCAGTCCAAATTTGCACAGGTCCAATTTCAAAGGGTAACATTTGGATTTTCTGAAAACAGACTGCACCAGCCTACTCGCCTCAACCCAACGCACCTCCTAGTAAGTTCAAATTCAATTTCTAAGCAATTTCAATTTTTGGTCATTTTCCCAGCTCCAGGTCAAGATGTCTGCAAGCACCAAGCTTGTTCACAAGTTAGAAGGTGTGGAAAACTTTCACGCCTGGAAGTATAGGATTGCACTCATTCTTGAAGAGAATGACCTCGCAAAATTCATAAAGGAAAATGTACCAGAACCCAAAGAAGATGCAGTTAAAGCAAAGTACAATAAGGATATGGTTAGGGCAAAAAGAATCATTGCAGACTCCAATAAAGATCACTTGATCCCTCAAGTGGCTTCTAAGAATACTCCAAAAGAGATATTTGATGCCCTAACCAGAATGTATGAAGGAAAGAACATTAACCGGAAGATGAGCTTGAGAACCCAACTCAAGAATACAAAGATGCAGCAAGGAGAAACAGTTCATGGCTATTTCTCTAGGGTTACTCATTTCAAACTACAATTAGAAGCAATTGGAGACAACTTCGATGAAGATGAACTCATCATGACAGCTCTTAATGGTCTCACAAGACCTTGGGATGCCTTCATCCAAACCATCTGTGAAAGGAAGGAGAAACTTCAGTTTGACAGTCTGTGGGAAGAATGTGTTCAAGAAGAAGCAAGAGTAGCTAACCAAGAAGCAATATTATTAAGAGACGAAGACCAAGCCCTAGCTACTCATGCTAAAGGAGGAAAGAAAAGGTCTCATTTCCAAAAGGAGACCCATATCCATAAGGAATCTCATTCCCCAAAGAGATTCACCCACTTCCATAAAGAATCTCACCCTCCAAGGAGATTCCAAAAATTTCATAAGGGTCAAAGAAGAGAAAAATATTTATCCTCTTATCAATGTTATGATTGTGATAAGATGGGACATATTGCTAAGAATTGTGCAGCCAGAAGAGAAGAATACAAGAAGAGAAACAACAAAAGACACCATGCACATGCAGTTGAAAATGATGAGCCACCCACAAAGATGACTAAAGAAGAGATTGAAAACTATGTTTTATTTTCTACCCTCTCAGGATCTGTCACCTAGAAAGGATACTTGGCTCGTAGACAGTGGTGCTTCTAAGCACATGACAGGTCAGAGAGAAATTCTCTGTAGCCTTACAGAAAAGAACTTTTCCCAGAAAGTTACACTCGGAGATGATTACCAGTACCCTATCAAAGGAGTGGGAGAATCCACCTACAAACTGTTAATGTTTATGCCATTATTATAGTTCTTTGCATTTCAATAGATAAGAGCATCATAAGAACAAGATCACTGAGAAATACACATTCACAAGAGACACAGCATTTATCCT
>JZKD02S2318474.1:266171-276501 GCA_000966675.3 Picea glauca | reverse complement strand
AAAACCCAGCAAAAACTTCCTTATCATAAATAGCTTATACAATGTTCAAGAGATAACTCAAACCAATACAGATAGTCCTCCCCAAGAGATGTGCCACTCTTCTTCTCCTCTCTTTAACAGGTAATTGCAGCTTGCCTCATAAGATAATGAGCAAGTGAGTTGTGTGTTTAAAGTGAGGCGCCAGCCTCCTATATATACAAGACTGGCACGTGTGAAAGGGTTTCACTGGCAGGGCCGACCTCTCACACTGGGTGGGTAAACCCAAATTTAATTAATTCTGTGTCTTCAATAATAACTGTTGGGGCCGACTTCTTATTCTCCCTATTACAATTGTCCGATGACCAATCCACAAAAGGGGATTTGGTCCTAATACAATTACCGACATGATTAATCCACAATGGGGATTAATCCTAATAATAAAATAACAATAATAATATGAATGCTCTTCGCAGTTACATTATTTCAACACAAACTTGATTCAAGGACCCCGATGAAGATGAAGGATGTACTATATGTACCAGGTTTGACAAAGAACTTACTTTCTATCTCAGCCTTAGATAAGAAAGGCTTCAGAGTTGCATTCATAGATGGTGAAGTTCTCATGTGGCCTAAAGGAAAAACTATACATGATGCAATTGTCATTGGAACAAAAGAAGGTGGCCTATATAAGTTAAAAGGTCACTCAGATGCATCCTTGACTCACTCCACTGAGATTCCATGTGAACTTTGGCATAGAAGACTAGCTCACATCAACTACAAAGCCTTACCATATGTGATCAAGGTAGTTACAAGTCTACCAAAATTCAAGATTGATCATGAAGGTGTGTGCAAGGGATGTGCACAAGGAAAGAACATAAAGAATCCTTTCCCGAAGAGCGACAGTAAAGCAGAAGGAATCTTGGAGCTCATCCACTCATATGTATGTGGTCCAATGCCATCAACCTCTCTTAGTGGGTATGTATACTATGTGTCATTTATTGATGATTATTCTCGCAAGACTTGGGTTTATTTCTTGAAATCAAAAGATGAAGTATTTGGGAAGTTCAAGGATTTCAAAGCCTTGATAGAAAATCTCTCTGAAAGAAAAATCAAGATACCCAGCTCAGATAATGGAGGAGAATACAGCTCAAAATAATTTGTAAGCTTTTGCAGAGATGTCGGGATTAAGAGGGAGCTCACCACTCCCTATAATCCTCAGCAAAATGGTGTAGCAGAAAGAAAGAATAGAACAATAATGGAAGCTGTGAAGACTATGATCCACGATCAAGATCTTCCAATGCACTTATGGGCAGAAGCAACAAGAACAATAGTTTATGTCCAAAATAGATCATCCCATAGTGCACTTTGATTCAAAACCCCCAAATAAATGTTCTTTGGAAAGAAGCCTGAAGTAAGCCATCTCAAGATGTTTGGTTGTCCAATGTTTGTACACATTCTGAAAGAAAGGAGAACTAAGTTGGACCCTTCAAGAAAGAAGGGAATATTTGTTGGATACTGTGAAGTCTCTAAGGCCTTCAGAATTTATATACTAGGTTACCATCATATTGAGATCAGCAAAGATGTAACCTTTGATGAAGATGCAGCACTCAAGAAGTCAAGAAGATGCCAGCTTGAAGAAGTATATGAAGAAGAACCTATAGCTCCCAGAGTTGCAGAACCCGTGAGGGAAGTAACAGTTACCCCCGATGATGAGATCCCAGAAGATCATAATATGATAGAATCTCAAGAACCTCCCCAAATGATGATCTCTCACAAGAGAAAGCCAGCATGGGAAAGGGAACTTATTCAAGATGGAGAGACGTATGGTGCCCCAGAAGGAACCATGAGACAAATCAAGAAACCTAAGCCATTCTCCAGTTATATGGATTTGATGTGTGATCTCATAGAAAAGGAACCCACTTGCTTTGAAGAAGCCATTCAGAAGAAAGAATGGGTGGATGCTATGATAGAAGAGTACCAATCCATTATAAAGAATGATGTATGGGAAATAGTTCCCAGACCAAAGGACAAAGATGTGGTATCTTCCAAATGGTTATAGAAGATAAAACATGTTGCAAATGGAAGTATTGAAAAACATAAAGCAAGGTTTGTAGCTCGTGGCTTTTCTCAAAAGGAAGGCATTGATTATGAAGAGACGTTTGTTCCTGTAGCCAAATACACTTCTATCAGAACCATCATAGCTCTTGCAGCCAAGATGAAGTGGAAGTTACACCGGATGGATGTGAAAACAACCTTTTTAAATGGTGTTATTGAAGAAGAAGTGTATATAGAACAACCTCAAGGGTTTGAAGTTGAAGATAAAAAGACTCATGTCTGTAGGTTGAAGAAGGCTCTGTACAGGTTGAAGCAGGCTCCTAGAGCTTGGTATGGAAGAATTGGCAGTTTCCTGATGAGCTTGGGATTTACCAAGAGTAAAGTTGATTCTAACCTTTACTTCAAGGTTATGAATGGTGAGCCAGTTATATTGTTGTTGTATGGGGATGACCTATTCTTAATTGGAGAAGAAAAGCTCATCACAAATTGTAAGAAGAATCTCGCTACAGAATTTGAGATAAAAGACCTAGGCCTGATGCACTATTTCTTAGGTCTTGAAGTTTGGCAGAGCCCAAAGAAGATCTTCCTTAACCAAGGGAAGTATGCAGTTGAAATACTAAAGAGGTTGATATGTTGGAATGTAAAGCCATGAACACACCCATGGAAACAAAGTTGAAGCTCATGGTTGATACTTCATCAGAATTGATTGATGCTACTCTGTACAAACAGATTATTGGTTCGTTAATGTATTTGACGAATACCAGGCCCAATATACACTTTGTTGTGAACACCTAGAGTCGATATATGGTAGAGCCCAGACGTGTTCACCTTACAGCTGCAAAGCATGTGATGAGATACCTTAAGGGTACGTTGATCTTTGTTATTCTAGAGATCATGACTTCAAAATGGTTGGTTATACTGATCCAGATTGGGTTGGAAGTGTTTCTGATAGAAAGAGCACTTCAGGATGTTGTTTCAGTCTGGGGTCAGCCATGACTTCATGGCAGAGTAGGAAGCAATCCAGTATTTCTCTCAGCATGGCAGAAGAAGAATACATTGTTGCATGTTCTGCCAGTTGTGAAGCCATATGGATTCGGAAGTTGTTGACAGGTCTATTTGATCTAGAAATGGAAGCAACCGTGAATCTATGTAATAACTAGAGTTGCATAAAGATGACGGAGAACCCTGTGTTCCATGATAAGTCGAAGCACATAGAAATCCGGTATCCCTGCATTTGTGATATGGTGGAGAGAGGAGTTGTAAAGCTCCAATATGTTGGCACAGATGAGCAGGTTGCAGATGTGTTGACCAAGCCTTTGTCTCGTGTAAAGTTTGAATACTTTCGAGACAAGCTTGGTATAGTCCGAAAGGACCTCCCTTGAAAGGGGGAGTGGTGTTGATGATACTATGGTATCCTGACCAACAGCGGGTAGCTCCATTAGGATTTTATATCCTAGGGGATTGATCATCCCTAGACATATCCCGAAGGTTCGGTAAGGACAGTCTGTCAAAGTATTTGTGCATGTATATGCCAGTTGTGGTCAGTAGTGGTAGCTCCGTTAGGATTTTATATCCTAGGGAATCTTTTGATTCCTGGGCAGATCCCGAAGGTCCGGTAAGGACGGTCTGTCAGAGTACCACATGGTAGCTCCGTTAGGATTTTATATCCTAGGGAATCTTATGATTCCTGGGAAAATCCCTAGGATCTGTCAGAGTACCACAAAATGTTGTTGCACCTGCCTCATTCTATTGCTATATGATGATGATGTTGTTATCTCAGCCTCATGTTGATTATGTTTCTCCAGCCTCGTGTTGTTGATGATGTCATTGCTCCAGCCTCGTGTTGTTGATGATGTCGTTGCTCCAGCCTCGTGTTGTTGATGATGTCGTTGCTCCAGCCTCGTGTTGTTGATGATGTTGTTGATTGTATCAGCCTCGTGTTGTTGATGATGTTGTATCAACCTGGTGTTGTTGATGTTGTTGTTATAGTTTTATAGTAACTGATGTTGATGTTTCGGATTCCAGCTCCATGCTGTGAACGATGATGATGATGTTATTCCAGCTCCATGTTGTGAAAAATGATGATGATGATGTTATTCCAGCTCCATGTTGTGAATGATGATGTTATTGATGATGAGAAAAACTTCCGATGATTTATAGATATGCCAGTCAGTGTTCAAGACGTTGATGATGTTGTTTCCCTCTCTCTCTCTTGATGATGTTGTATTGTAGAATACCCTTCTTGTTAAGGGGGAGTGTTGAAATATTGTAACTACGAAGAATATTCTAATTATAATTGAGTTATTATTATATAGATCAATCCCCTTTTGTGGATTGATCATGTCGGGACTTATGTATGACCAAATCCCCTTTTGTGGATTGGTCAAACCCTAATTAAATGGTGCTAATTGAGAAGTCGGCCCCTAGGGCTAATTAAAGTGGTTTTAGCCACTAATTGAAGAAGTCAGCCCTGCCTAATGAAGAGACACAACCCTAGCGCTCCTCAACTAGTATAAATAAGAGAGGCTAGCACCACATTCACTCACTCACTCAAGTCACTCATCTAGTGTGCTAGTTTTGGAGGCAGTTGTAGTTGCAAGAAGGAGAGAGAGGTGCATTGCTCAGTCTTGGATATTCTCTAGTGTTTTGGTCGTTTATCTTGGCATTGTATTGGCAATCTATATTAAGGAATTTTTTGTTGGGTTTTCTCCCCCATGAGGGTTTCCCGGGATAAAATGTTGTGACCTTGTGATTATGTTTCTTTCAGTGATCCTGCTCATGTTATTATTGTCTAGGAAATTGAAAAGAACTTAATAGTAGCTCTAAACTTAACACGGTGAACACTTTGAGTCAATATATGGTTGAACCAAGATGTGTTCACTTGATTGCGGAAAAGCACGTATTAAGGTACCTGAAGGGTACGATAGACTTTGGACTCCGATATGTTTCAGATCATAAGATAAGACTGCAAGGCTATACTGATTCAGATTGGGCC
Organism: Picea glauca; assembly: GCA_000966675.3. NCBI lineage: Eukaryota > Viridiplantae > Streptophyta > Pinopsida > Pinales > Pinaceae > Picea > Picea glauca. The sequence goes on along the minus strand of JZKD02S2318474.1, from coordinate 271,472 downwards.
GGTAGTATCACAGATCGAAAGAGTACATCAGGATGTTGTTTAAGGTTGGGGTCAGCTATGATTTTGTGGCTCAGCAAGACGCAGATTAGTGTGGCACTCAATACGGCCGAGGCAGAATATCTAGTAGCATGTTCAGCTAGTAGTGAAGTTGTGTGGCTTTGGAAATTGCTTGCAAGACTGTTTGATCTTGAGTTGGACGTGACTTGTATTTTTTGTGACAACTAGAGTTGTATAAAGTTGTCTGAGAACCATGTGTTTCATGACAAGTCCAAGCACATCGAGATCAACTACCATTATATCTGAGATCTGGTGCAAAAGGGAGTTGTGAAGCTCCAATATATTGGCACAGACGAGCAGATAGCAGATGTGTTGACCAAACCTCTGTCGAAGGTAAAGTTTAAGTACTTCAGGGACAAGCTTGGAGTGGTCCAGAAGGACTTCCTCGTAAGAGGGAGTGATGAGTCACATATGCGATTCTAGGGGGCAGTAGCTTACAAAGTGTGGCAGCAGCGAGTAGTCATTTACAAGCACGATAATTTCCCAGACTTCATAAGGATTGGGTAGTAGCGCAGTTCTATGTGTGAACTGGCTCAAACTAAATAGTTGCTCAGACTCTGTAAGGATTGGGTAGTAGCACAATTCTGTGTGTGAACTGGTTCAAACTGAATAGTTTCCCAGACTCCATAAGGATTGGTTAGTAGCGTAGTTTTGTGTGTGAACTGGCTCAAACTGATAAATTGCCTAGACTTCGTGTGGATTGGGTAGTAGCACAGTTCTGTGTGAACTGGCTAGTTGCCTAGCTTTGAGTGAGCTAGATGAAGTCCTGTAATGACATAAGGTTCGAAAGGACGTCGAGACCCATAAAGGTCCGAGAAGACGATGAGGTTGTGCCCACTAGAGAGATGCTACATGTGTTGATGAATTGCAATTACCCCTACATAAGACATGTGGCTTCACACAATCATGTGTCCCAATAGATTTGTGCCACAACCTCCAATCCTATCCAGGACGAGAGATGATGAGACGGGAACATAAGGGGACTGATCATGATCGAACTAAGTCTGGAAGTCCACTATAAAAATCATCCACTATGGTTTACACGGATTTAACTTGCATCCTTGGGCTTACAATGTAGCCAAAATGAAAACTCTAGGGTACCTCCAAGAGAGGTAACAGGTCCAACTAATTCATCACCTTGAGTGACATGACATTTGTTGAGGCTCCAAAATCTAACATGCAATTATGCAACAATAAGTCATTGATCATCAAGGTGATGATAAAAGGACTATGACTACCATTCTTCCTACCTTGATTCATTCCTTGAATCACCACAGGGCAATCCTAATTTACCTCTTTTACATCTTCAAACCCCAAAAATCTTTTAACCTTTTCCCACTACGCCGATATCTTCATTAACTCAAACAGATGAACGAAAACCTTTACTTTAGCCAACTCACTTGATACATCAATATTTAAATCAATCTTTGTACTTGAATGTATCGTCTTAAAAGAAGAAGAATACTTGGTGTTACCCCTCATATTAGCATGAGTGGCAAATTGTGATTCTCATCACATGAGAGGAGTTTCAAGGGTGGCATATGGGGATACACACCTTCTTTTGCTAGGAGATGGTTCACTTTTAGTAGATCTTGGTGATGCATGGGATGTTACAAGTCGAATATGTGGCTATGTGGTGGATTATCTTGGTACACGGCTCTCTCTTCAAGGTTGCACTTGATATTCTCTATGGTTATATGATGTATTATTTGGCCTCCATTTTATTATAACATCGGGCTTATAGTGGAGTAAGGCTAGGAGATACCATTTCTAATGGTCATCCACACCATTGGAACAAATGTATATTTCTAAGGCTCCCATCAAGGCAACCAACAAATATATATTGTCCTTTTCTTCCCATGTTTCAATGAAAATACTTTCCAATTGAGCAAATGTGTTGATATTGTTATCAAGTAAGCTTGTAAACCAATCTACAACATCTTCTTCCAATGATAGAATAAACAACTTCATGAGCATGTCTTGATGTTGGACATTTGTTCTTTTCATCATTGTCATGAAGGGATTCCAATGATCTCCAGCTAACATAGCATTATTTCCTTGGAATATACGCAATTTATCAATTACGCTTTTCGGAATGTCATGAGGAGCCCCAACAATGTTTGTAAAATACAAGGGCTTGTAATTCTCATCCAACCAATGTGTGGTGATATTGTTTTAAGGGTTGAAATGCCTTGTTATCACCCAATCTAGCACCTTGCACAAAGCCTTCACAAGATGCTTGATCAGTGTAACATATGGAAGTAAATGCCACTATCACCTAGGCAAGTACTTCCTTCGTTTTAGTGAAGGTTAAAGATTCAGCACAGGGGAGGCTTCCCTAGCAACCTCAAAGGATCCTATAGCAAGCTAAGGGCAAGCCTACGGTCCCCTATATCGGTTGCTTGATTAGTTAGGCTTGAGTTAAGGGCAAGATCAAAGTGAGTAAGACAAGGTAATTAACTATATGAGTGTGTAAGGTGTTATTAAGACGACTGAAAATGTTATCTAAGATAAGAAAATAAATTAAATGCCCCAAAACACTAGCTATCAAGAAAAAAATGAAAACTGAAATATACTTGCAAAGAAGACTAGATGTTTAAGCATGTAACAAGTTTATAACAGCAGCAATATACCAGCTCTAAAATCAGCAAGAAAGTGAATGAATGTAATATCCCTAGGGTTTTAGGGCTTTGGAAAAGGGCTTAGGTCAACCGCAAACAAGCAACTTTGGGCAGTCTTCCACCCAGTAATTTCACCCACAACAGTAAGAAAATGTATTCAACCAATTCCAGGGCAGAACCAATATTGATGTACCATAACACCAGCAAAAATTATACAATATCTGATATCAGTAATATTAAACCAGCAGTGACAGCATTCAACAGTATCCAAATCAGTAGTAAAGAGTGTCCCAACACAGTATTCAAACCATCAATGTTCAGCATCGACGGTAGCAATATAAAACCAGCAGTTAAACCCCCTTAGGGCTGCTGTCACAGAATCCAATTACCCACAATTTGTTTGCTATTATAGCAGCAGTTTGTAACAGGAATACACCCGAGTTAACCCTAGTATCTACCGCATCAATAAACAAATGAACCTGTGCTTAGAGGACTCCTGGCAAAGCTCCAGCCCTCCAGAATGCCCTCGCTGTTCTTCTGTCAGCTCCCACTTGTCCTCGGTCTGCACTATGCTGACAGTTCTAGGGTTCGGCCCTTCTCCAGGAAGCAATTGCAGGGTTCGGCCCTCCTCACAAGGGTTGCTAGGGCTGGAACAGCACCTCAGAGCCTCCTTACAAAGCTGGAATAGCCCCACCAAACCCTCAAGCAGCAGCTACAAGGACTGTAGTAACCCCCGGCCTGTATGGTAGTGTCAGTGAATCTTCCTCATCTCAGCAACAGAGTGCAGCTTTCTAGCTGGTAAATTCTGCTCCTTCAGCGCACATTTCTGCAGCAGCCTCTAAACCTTCAACAGATTGCTAGGTCACCTGCGGTTATGCCTCAAAGATGATGTGAGAACGGGTGTTGAGCTAGGATGAGACTAGCCCACCGAAACTCAACCAAGATAAGGGTTAAACCCTTCTCAGAGCTGAGGCCAGCGCCTCTCCAAAGGCCAAAGATATCGCACCACAATTCCTTCTCCCTTTTCAAATGAACGTCTCTTGTATATATAGTTTTCTCTTTTTGCTTGTTCCTTCTTTTTGTGTCGCTTAACTCCCAAGTTAGGGTTTTTACCCTCCATAGGTGGCATATCCCTTTTTCTTCTGCCCAGTAGATACTTTTAAACCCCCCCGCTGCCCTCCTTGTGCCTGTTTAAGACCCACAGCTCCCCTTTGGTTGGGGACTATGGCCTAAGGGGAGCCCCTAAGCTATTACATCCCTCCTCCAAGGGGAGTCAAAGAGGAGGGGATATGACAATGAAGATATGCCAAATGACAATGAAAAGACATGTAAACCATTCACCAATGATTACATGAAATAAAGAGCATGAAATTATGTTAATCGAGTGCAATATGACAAGCTCTAATGGCTGAAAATGCAATTATTGCAGCAATGACTATGTTAGAAATGATTCCAAATAATTAATGGAAAGCGTTAGACTATGAATGCTAAGGATTGAAGATACAAATGCAAAATCCTAAAGCCAACACAAATTGTTGCGAGAGATAGAGCTAAACTAGAGTTTTGTATCACTTGCAAATGGAAAGACTAGTGTCGTCTTGAATCCTTGGGCATATGGAGTCAATGCAACACCTTCAATGGAGGCTAAAGGCAAGAGAAGACATGAAGATTAAAAACCCTAGGATTATACCATCATAAGCCTAGGTTAATCTTCTAGGAAAACAAACACTAAGGTTTATACAGTCATAAGCCCTAGGTGTCTTCCTACTTCTTCTAGAGCGTCTAGCAAGAAGATGAAGTGAACTAGGTTAAACCCTAGAATTTATACAATCATAAACCCTAGACTTTAACCAAGAAAAGAGGCAAGGTTAGGGGGATGTACAATCACAATCCCTAACTTGACCCTAAATGCTTCAACAAATTTAAGATGGAAAAACAAGGGAAGGGGATAAACAATCTTAATCCTTCCTTAGGGTTTCTAACAAAATTATTCAAGGAAACAAAGATTACATGCAACTATTCACCATCTAATAGAGAATTCACCAAAATATATCAAGAACACTTAAACTTGGAAAGAACATTTACTATGCCAAGTCTTTATGCATGAGAAAGCCCTAGTTTCATGAAAATCCACCAAGACAAGAGAAAGCATCCACAATATCAATCCAAAAGTGTGCATAAGAGCTCCATCATTCTCCACAAGTGTGAGTTGTGATTTGACAAATGAGGAGCACTAGCTTTCTTATATGAGGCAACCTTGGCACTATAAACCCTCAAAAGCCCCTAAATCATAAAATATCCACGATACAAATTGGATAGATCATGGTCGACCCCCAAAATAGCCTCAATCATAAAGATATAACAAAGATACATAAAAACGTCCCCTCAAGAGGTGATACGTGTGGTGTGGAAGCCTCCAAAGGCCATGACATCATGCTCTAAAGGTGAAAAGGTGCCTCCAAAAGCCACATCCCTCCATGACAAGGTGCAAGCATCATCAAAGGTCACGTCTCATCACCCCAAGGGTAATGTCTCATCACCACCAAGAGCCAACTCATCATCAAGAAGGTGCTCCCATGTTAGGTCAGCTCATCTGTAATGATCCCAAGCCAAATTCTTTCTT
>JZKD02S2318474.1:247418-259557 GCA_000966675.3 Picea glauca | reverse complement strand
AACTTTTAACTTCTTGACTTTTCCCCCCCCCTTCAGTGTGAGACTATGACCTAGTGGGGGTGCCCAGGTCACTGAGTCTCCTCATTACCTCTCTAAGAGGTGGGGGACATTACATCATCAAGCATCAAGCATGATGTCATCATCATAAATGCAACGTCCAAAGGCTAGGGTGTGACATCATAGGTGAAGAGGGCTTCATGACCTCTCCCAAGAGGTGTGACATCATCTCCAAGTGCAACATCATTCAATCAAACCCTAATATGCTCAGGGGTGCTCTTTCTAGCCTATGGGGCTTCCTACCCTCTCAATGGTACATCATGGTGTATATGCAAAGTCCAAGCTCATCTGTCCAAGGTCCAGGAGGTGTGGGGAGGTGACCCAGTGTATATACAATCATCAAAAGGTGCAACGCTCTGCATAAAGTGTGCAACGCCCTCCAAAAAATGCTCAATGTCCTTGGTACCATCATGAAAATGTCCTCCAAGAACCATGTCAAGAGTGCATCAAGATCACACAAGGTCAACAAGTCAAGTGATACCAACCATCACAAGATACCATAGCCATTAGGATCATACAAAGTAAGCCATTACTTAATACAGAAGCCATGTAAGTAATTCACCCAGGTGTCTTCTTCAAATGTCTCACTAGCTTAAGACCTTATGCAATTTGCCAAGTTTAGGTATGGGAAGACTACCATAAGAGCCTATTGGGTGTGTCAGTACCCAAGTAGAGGAGTAGTTCCCAAGAAACCCTTCAAAATGTAAGTATAAGTGAATGAGGTGGAAGGGGTTTACTTCATGGTCATGGTGTCACTGGCATGCAAGGACATGTGGGGTTTCATCTCCATGAGCGCATTTGTAGAGGGAGCGTTTGTTGCTTGAGATACCCTTTCCTCGGTGATGTGTGTATTCCAAACCCCTTTCTTGCCTTTTGATATTCTTTTATTGTTTCACAAGTCCCCTTTTCAAGTTTCAAGCATTCACTATTGTTCTTTCTAGGATAAAGTCCTTTTAATTGATATGCATTTAGTGCATTAGGACTAGGGGTGATCGCCTCATAGTGAGGGGGTATTGCTCAAGCTGACCTATGGCTTTTGAATTGGTCATTTATATCCCATTATTCTTTCTTTTTTAACATGCTTTCTTTTTTATTCTTTAGTACTTGCATCAACCTCGACATTCTATCCCTTCTTCTCATAGAAGGATGAAGGTACATGCCTTTTTGGTGTACATGTAACTGCCATTCCAAAAGATACGTACACTGCAAAAGGCCCCAAGATGAAAAGTGTTAAGTATGGAAGGGAGTGTTACGTTGCCCCTATCAAAGCCACCAATAGTACCCCTTTCCCAAAGAGTGACAACATTGGACTAGGGCATATAAGATGGCCACCAAGGTGAAACGAGGATAAAAGCATAACTTCCAAGCAATCATGATCCATTATCTAACTTCAACCCATGATGCTCACCTAAATGCCTGGTGCATTAAATATGACACTTTATATGAAACAATGACTAAGATACCTCATGTGTGTCGGTTCACTATCCTCATATGAACTATGTTGATCAAGTGAAATGGACTAAGTTGTGCAATTATGAGGGGGGAGGCATCTGAGTGACTATTGTCAGTGGAGAATATTGATCGTCATCGTCATCGGGATTGTTATCCCCAATTCTAGGGATAACTAAGGAGGTGATGTCTCGAGGCCCTCAGGTTGCAAACATGGAGTAGCGAGAGACAGTTTGACCAACAATGTCCACTTGCACAGACAGAGACCCACCTCACCACTGCAGTTCAGGGTTAATCATGAGCGTATCCACCACACCAGCTAGCTTCCGAAAGACATTGGGTCTTGCTCCATGAGGTACAAGTCAAGTATTATGGTGAGTGTCATTTCAATATTTGAGGCATTTGAGTTTGTTGCATTTTAAACTGCTTTTGATTATGTAACGTTTGCTTGGACATTATGCTCTTTCTCTGTTTCACTTTGGTGGTTGACATTGCGCCCTAGTAAGTGGGTCACCCTTGGGGATAGGTTTGCTACTGGGAGATCCTTTTGACAAGTCATCATGCCATTCCCAACCATACTTGTCACTTTCCACACTTCATCCCCTCATCTCCTTACCTTTTGGGATTTTCGGATGTATTAACCCAAGAAGGGATTGTCCCTCATTTCATGGGAAGAAGGGGCCGAAGGCCCAAAGGCTTGTGGCTGAAAAAAGATAAAATCCAATCATGAACCTTCTCGATGCTCACCCAGGGATCCCGAGGATAATGAAATGTCTCTCATAAGAAATTGATGGGACACGTAAAAAATAACTAATACAAATGCCAACTAAGGCGGAGCATGTGTGGGCACTATTTTTCATGCTTAGGTAGAAGCCCCACACATGTTTTCAACTTGGGGAAGCATGATGTGACCAGGGTAGAGTCAATGTGGGCACTGTTTTTCATGCTTAGGTAGAAGCCCCACCTTGATTTCAACCTGGGAACATCTTCAAAGAATAAAAGGCAATAAATGGGCTTGGAAAAAGGTTGCATTGAAAACGAAGGTGCAGTACACCCTCAACAAAGGCACCCATAAATGAGATACTACGATCCCTTGTACGTCATGAACCCCATGCCCAAGAGTCTTTCCCCCATCCATGTCACCTCATCCATGTGACTTAGAGAGAGATCCACTCAAGAAACACTCCTAAACTTGACGTACGATTCACCCAATAGGTCGCTTTGTCGACCCTCCCATACCTAAACTCAGCAAATTGCATAGGGTCTTTGAGCACTTGTTTATTTTGATGAAGTGGTTTGGATGTACATGCTTAGATGGCTCTTTTATTGATTTGATTTACTTATCATGATGCATTTGACTTGAGATCCTTGGAGGGCGTATTCATTTTCTTTGAAGGACCTAGTTGGTGGACAGATTTGGAAGAACAAGCCTAGCTTGGGCTTCCTTGGGGCTTGAAGCCCACAAGTTGGATGCCATGGCCCACACATCGAACGACGATGATAGCATTTGGAGGCCTGAGGAGACACCTTGGAGGACCTAACCCAGCCCTTTGCTAGCCCGATGATTTGCTCTTGAGGCTAAAATGTCACTTTTGAGGAGGTTGACATCACCCTAAGGCTAGGGCTGGGGTGGTGGTGTTGGTTGACTTGACACTTGGCACGTTTTGATGGATGTGCGTTTGACTTGGAGAAGAAAGACCTAGCGCATGAGAGGGAGGGCCCTAGAGGGCCCAACGACTTTCACTTTCCACTCCAATGACTTGCAAAAGTGCCAAAACATCACCCTAGAAGAGGGATGACATCACATTAGGGTTTCTATTGTGCATTTTAGGGTTAAATTTGAATTTTATAATGTAAAGGGGCAAAGTAAGGGTTGTTGACCCCTTACTTTGTGCTTTACCCTAAAAATAAGTGGACAAACATTTTTAGTGGAATTTTTATAAATAGAGATCATTTCATTTCATTTTCATATCACAACTCGCCCAACTTAGAGAGGATTCTTGGCTGAAATTTGCACCCTAATTGGGCATTTTGGTATCTCTCTCTTGTGCAAATGATTTTTGGTGATTATCTCTTGGTGAATGCTTGAGCTAAGGTGGTGCACACCTCTTGGAGACTTCTTCTCTTGCTTATGAATGGTAATTTGCTTGGTGAACTAGGGTTTGTTCTTGCATCTCTCTTGGAATTGGTAAGGAAAATCTGCAATTGTTAATTCTTCTTGCTTATTTCATAGTTATTGTTGGTTGAAATCCTAGGAGGAGTATAAGTGCATACACCCTCCATTAAACTTCATCTCATTTGCTAATTTTACAAGTCTTTTATTGCAAGGTTGCTAGGAGGAGTACAGGGGTGTACATCCTCCTTGATTTACCTTAGTTTGATTTGCATGCCCTAGGGAGTAAGAGAATTTACACCCCTAAGGATTTTGTTGATCTAACTGCTTTCAAGACTGCATTCACCCAAATTTCAAAGGAACTAATCTGAAATTTGCATTGGAGATATAAATTGTTTGCTTTGGTAAACGTGTTTTAACGAGATATTGATATTGCTCAAGTTGGAATCTATTGTTGATGCTTCGAGGTTGCTAAAGCCTCTAGGGCATCTTGATCTACTTAGTCTTCTTGGAGCTAGAGCTAAACAAAGGCTACAGCCATTAGGGCTGCAGCAAATACTCTCTTACTTTGATTATAACTTACATTTTAACCGTCAAAAGTTGCTAATAATTTACCCCTACAATCCACTAGTCTTGGCGCATTTCTTGGGTGGATTACTCGTGATTTTTGGTGGTTGATTTTTCTATTGTAACAACTTGTTTGCTAAAGCCATAAGGCTGCAATTATATATCTGCGATACTTGTCTATAACAGCCTTATTTTGTTGCTAAAGTCTAATGCTTTCATACTTGGGTTATACTAGTGATTGCTAGCTATTCTCTTACATCATTTACTTTGACTTTAGCATCTTGTTTAGCAACTCTAATAATCATTTCTTTGCTGATATATATATCTTTGTTGACTGCTGCAAATAGGGACAGCAAGTTCAACGTGCTTGTATACTTGGTGTTTCTTGTGTCTCGGGCAGGTACCATCATCATCCACAGATACTCAAACATCTTGGCAACCATTGACCACTACCAAGACTCTTTTCCAAGCTACTTTCCATTTAGCAGTGTTAAGGTTTAAGCTATTATTAGGTTTCTTTTCAATTTACTAGATAACCATAGCATAGGTAGGATCACTGAGAGAAACAGAATCACAAGATACACAATATTTATCCTGGGAAACCCTCATGGGGGAGAAAACCCAGCAAAACTTCCTTAATATAGATAGCCAATACAATGCCAAAACACTAGAGAATATCCAAGCAATGCGCCTCTCTCTTCATTCTTCTCCCAACTGCAGCTACCAAACTTGCGCACTGGATGAGCAAATGAGTGAGTAAGATAATGAGGTGTTGGCTTCCTTTATTTATACAAACTGGCAGGTGTTGAACAGGTGTCTCTTCACTGGGTAGGGCCAACTTGTCTTCTTAGTGGTTAAAACCACTTTAATTAGCCTGGGGGTTGACTTCTCAATTTGCATATTATATTTAGGGTTTGACCAATCCACAAAAGGGGATTTGGTCAATTACAATGCCCGACATGATCAATCCACAAAAGGGGATTGATCTAATGAATAATAACTCAATAATAAATAGAATACTCTTTGGAGTTACAATATTTCAACACTCCCCCTTAACAAGAAGGGTATTCTACAACATCATCGGGAGAGAGAGAGGGCAACAACATCAACAACATCTGGAACACTGACTGGCATATCTTTAAATCATCGGAAGTTTTTCTTCATCATCAATGTCACCATCCACAGCAAAGAGCCAGAATGGCAACATCATCATCTGCATCAACATGGATTAGTATAACACTAATACATCATCATCGTCAATAATAGCACAAGGCTGTTACAACATCAACAACAACAGCATCACAACACGAAGGCTGGAGCATCATCAACATCAGCACTAGGTTGGAAATCTTCAGCACGAAGTTGGCATCTCAACAACATCAGTACGAAGCTGGAAATCTTCAACACGAAGCTGGCATCTCAACAACATCAGCACGAAGCTGGAAATCTTCAGCACGAGGCTGCCATCACAACAACATCAGCACGAAGCTGGAAATCTTCAGCACAAGGCTGCCATCACAACTACTCCCCCTTTCGAGGGAGGTCCTTTCGGACTACACCGAGCTTATCTCAAAAGTGCTCAAACTTTACACGAGACAGAGGCTTGGTCAACACATCTGCAACCTGTTCATCCATGCTAACATACTGGAGCTTTATGGCTCCTCTCTGCACCATATCACGGATGTAATGATATCGGATTTCTATGTGTTTTGACTTGTCATGGAACACAGGGTTCTCTGTCATCTTTATGCAACTCTGGTTATCACATAGAATCACGGTTGCTTCCATCTCCAGATCAAATAGACCTGTCAACAACTTCTGAAGCCATATGGCTTCACAACTGGCGGAACATGCAGCGATGTATTCTACTTCTATCGTGTTAAGACCAATACTTGATTGCTTCATACTTTGCCATGAGATCATGGTTGACCCTAGACTGAAACAACATCCTGAAGTGCTCTTTCTGTCAGAGACACTTCCAGCCCAATCTGAATCGGTATAACCACTTAGTCTAAAGTCATGATCTCCATTATAACTGAGACCAAAATCTAATGTACCCTTAAGGTACCTCATCACATGTTTTGCAGCAACCAGGTGAACACGTCTGGGCTCTACCAGAAATTGACTCAAGGTGTTCATAGAAAAACATATATCTGGCCTGGTGTTCGTCAAATACATCAACGATCAATGATCTGTCTATACAATATAGCATCAATCAATTCTGATGAAGTGTCAACCAGGAGCTTCAACTTTGTTTCCATGGGTGTATTCATGGATTTGCACTCCAACATATCAAACCTCTTTAGTATTTCAACTACATACTTCTCTTGGTTAAGGAAGATCTTCTCTGGGATCTGCCAGAGTTCAAGACCTAAGAAATAGTGCATTAGGCCAAGGTCTTTCATCTCAAATTCTGCAGCGAGCTTCTTCTTACACTCAGTGATGAGCTTTTCTTCTCCAATTAGAAATAAGTCATCCACATACAACAACAATATAACAGGCTCATCATTCATAACCTTGAAGTAAAGGTTTGAATCTTCTTTACTCTTGGTAAAGTCCAAGCTCGTCAGGAAATTGTCAATTCTTCCATACCAAGCTCTAGGAGCTTGTTTCAATCCGTACAGAGTCTTCTTCAATCTGCATACATGAGTCTTTCTATCTTCGACTTCAAACCATTGAGGTTGTTCTATATACACTTCCTATTCTATGACACCATTTAAGAAAGTTGTTTTCAAATCCATCTAGTGTAACTTCCATTTCATCTTAGCTGCAAGGGCTATGATGGTTCTGATTGAAGTGTATCTGGCTACAGGAGCAAACGTCTCTTCATAGTCAATGCCTTCCTTTTGAGAAAAGCCATGAGCAACAAATCTTGCTTTATATTTCTCAATACTTCCATCAGCAGCATGTTTTATCTTGTATAGCCATTTGGAAGATACCACATACTTGCTCTTCGGTTTGGGAACTATTTCCCATACATCATTCTTTATAATGGATTGGTATTCTTCTGTCATGGCATCTGTCCATTCTTTCTTATGAATGGATTCTCCAAAGCAAGTAGGCTCCTTCTCTAAGAGATCACACATCAAAACCATATAACTGGAGAATGGCATGGGTTTCTTGACTTGTCTCATGGTTCCTTCGGGGGCACCATACTTCTCTCCATCTTGAATAACTTCCCTTTCCCAGGCTGGCTTTCTCTTGTGGGAGATCGTCATCTGGGGAGGTTCTTGAGATTCTATTATGTCATGATCTTCTAGAATCTCCTCATCAGGGGAAGTTATGACTTGCCTCATTGGTTCTGCAACCCTAGGAGCCACAGATTCTTCTTCATATACTTCTTCAAGCTGGCATCTTCTTGATTTCTTGAGTGTTGCATCTTCATCAAAGGTTACTTCTCTGTTGATCTCAATATGATGGTAAGTTGGTATGTATATTTTTAAGGCCTTGGAGACCTCACAATATCCAACAAATATTCCCTTCTTTCCTGAAGGGTCCAACTTGGTTCTCTTCTCTTTTGGAACGTGTACAAATACGGGACAACCAAATATTTTGAGATGGCTTACCTCTGGCTTCTTTCCGAAGAACATCTCTTCAGGGGTCTTGAACCCAAGTGCACTATGGGATAATATGTTCTGTACATACACTGTTGTTCTTGTTGCTTCTGCCCATAAGGGCATTGGAAGATCTTGATCATGGATCATGGTCTTCACTACTTCCATTATAGTTTTGTTCTTTCTTTCTGCTACACCATTTTGTTGAGGATTGTAGGGAGTAGTGAGCTCCCTCTTGATCCCGTCATCTTTACAAAAGTTTACAAACTATTTTGAGGTGTATTCTCCTCCATTATCTGACCTGAGTATCTTGATCTTTCTTTCAGAAAGATTCTCTATCAAGGCTTTGAATTCCTTGAATTTACGGAACACTTCATCTTTTGACTTCAAAAAGTAAACCCAAGTTTTGCGAGAATAGTCATTAATAAAAGCCACATAGTATACATACCCACTGATGGAGGTTGATGGCATTGGGCCACATACATCTGAGTGAATGAGCTCTAGGACTCCTTCTGCTTTGTTGTCTCTCTTCGGGAAAGGGTTCTTAATGTTCTTTCCTTGTGCACATCCGTTGCACACGCCTTCATGGTTAACCTTGAATTTTGGTAGACATGTCTGCCTTGCCTACATATGGTAATGCCTTGTAGTTAATGTGAGCTAATCTTCTATGCCAAAGTTCACATGGATTCTCAATGGAATGAGTCATGGTTGCTTCTGAGTGACCTTTTAGCTTATACAAGCCACCTTCTTCTTTTCCAATAACAATTGCTTCTTCCATGGTTTTTCCTTTGGGCCACATAAGAACTTCTCCATCTATGAAAGCAACTCTGAAGCCTTTCTTATCTAAAGTTGAGATAGAAACTAAGTTCTTTGTCAAACCTGGTACATATAGTACATCCTTCATCTTCATTGGGGTTCCTGAATCAAGTTTGTAATTTGATTCTCCTACTCCTTTGATAAGGTACCAATAATCGTCTCCAAGTGTAACTTTCCGGGGAAAGTTCTTTTCTGTAAGGCAAGAGAGAATGTCGCTTTGACCTGTCATGTGCTTGGAAGCACCACTATCTATGAGCCAAGTGTCCTCACCAAGTGACACTGATCCTGAGAGGGCAGAGATTAAGACATAGTCTTCAATCTGTTGTTTTATCATCTTTGTGGGTGGCTCTTCATCTTCAACTATGTGGGCATGGTGCCTCTTGTTTCTCTTCTTGTATTCTTCTCTTCTATTTGGACAATTCTTAGCAATATGTCCCATCTTGTCACAAAGGTAACATTAGTAGTAGGATGAGAAATCTTTTTCTCTTCTTTGACCTTTTTGAAACTTCTGGAATCTCCTTGGAGGGTGAGATTCTTTATGTAAGAATTTGTTTGGGGGGTGAGGCTCCTTATGTTGATGAGTTTCTTTCTAGAAGTAAGACCTCTTCCTTCCTCCTTTAGTATGAGCAACTAGGGCTTGATCTTCATCTCTTGATAGTATTGCTTCTCGGTTAGCCACTCTTGCTTCTTCTTGAACGCATTCTTCCCAAAGACTCTCAAAGTGTAGTTTCTCCTTTCTGGCACAAATAGTTTGGATGAATGCATCCCAAGGTCTTGTGAGACCATTAAGGGTTGTCATTATGAGTTCGTCTTCATCTAGAGTATCACCAATTGCTTCTAGTTGTTCCATGAATTGTGATATTCTAGAGAAATACTATTGAACTGTTTCTCCTTCCTGCATCCTTGTACTTTTGAGTTGAGTTCTTAGATTCATCTTCCGGTTGATGTTCTTTACTTCATACATCCTCGTTAGGGCATCAAACATTTATTTTGGAGTCTTCTTTGAAGCCACTTGAGGAATCAAGTGATCTTTAATAGAATCTGCAATGATTCTTTTGGCCCTAACTGTGTCCTTTTGGTGTTTTGCTTTAGCTGCAACATCGGTAGGTTCTGGTACATCTTCTTTAATGAATCTTGCTAGGTCATTCTCTTCAAGAATGAGTGCAATCCTATACTTCCAGGCACGGAAGTTTTCCACACCTTCTAGCTTGTCAACAAGCTTAGTGCTTGCAGACATCTTTACCTGGAGCTAGGAAAATGACCAAAAATTGAAAATGCTCATAATTTAATTTTGAACTTACCAAGAGGTGCACTTGGCTGAGGCAAGTAGTCTGGTGCAGTTAGATTTCAGAAAATCCAAATTTTTCCCCTTCAAACTGGACCAGCGAAATTCTGGACTGGTACTTCTAGTACTGGTTCTGGTTTCCTGGTTTTCTAGTACTTCTGGTTTTCTAGTACCAGTCAAAACTAGGGTTTGACTTTTCGGAGTATCTGACCACTGAAAAGGTGCACTCAAGGTGCCAAAGAGTTCCCTAGGCTAGGGCACACTTTTCTAGATGGTTTTTAGGCTAATATTCCTCTTCAACAAAAATCCCTAATTTTCTTGTACGACAACAATGACGTTTTTCCTTATCCAGTGAAAGATGCTCTCTTCAGTTTAGCTCCGATACCATGTTAAGGTTTAAGTTGTTATTAGGTTTCTTTTCAATTTACTAGATAACCATAGCATAGGTAGGATCACTGAGAGAAACACAATCACAAGATACACAGTATTTATCCTGGGAAACCCTCATGGGGAAGAAAACCAAAAACACTAGAGAATATCCAATAAACCAAAACACTAGAGAATATCCAACACTAAGCAATGTGCCTTTCTCTTCCTTCTTCTCCCAACTGCAGCTACCAAACTTGCGCACTGGATAAGCGAATGAGTGAGTGAGATAATGAGGCATTGGCTTCCTTTATTTATACAAACTGGCAGGTGTTGAACATGTGTCTCTTCACTGGGCAGGGCCAACTTGTCTTCTTAGTGGTTAAAACCACTTTAATTAGCCTGGGGGATGACTTCTCAATTTGCATATTATATTTAGGGTTTGACCAATCCACAAAAGGGGATTTGGTCAATTACAATGCCCGACATGATCAATCCACAAAAGGGGAATGATCTAATGAATAATAACTCAATAATAAATAGAATACTCTTTGCAGCTACAATATTTCAACAAGCAGCTTGACCTATAGGGGCACCAATTCACAAATATCACTTTCCATCTCATTTCCCCCTAGGGTCACCCGGGATTCCCCCCTTGTGTTGGATTTATCCTTCACTAAAGAGAGGGGAGGGTTTATCTGAGGTGACAGTGGGTAAACTCTCCCACCGTTGTTACCATCCAGTGGGTCGAGCTTTGCCCAACCTACAATTTGCTTGATAACAAGGATCATTGTCTTCATTGCGGGCCATGAGACATGATCTCCTCTAGTTACCCCTAGGTGAGAAAGGGATAACATGCCCTAAATCACTTAAGAAAAGTTATCTAAGGTCTTCAACAAATTCACACCTTAAGTTGCTTGTGCTTTGTGATTCATGGGTTTGCATGTTCACTCTTCTTCTATAATATTTTTTTGGTTCAGGGATAGGGTGAACAATACCTTGTGAAGAACTCCTTGTAGAGTGCTTCTTTGTTACAACTTCTCTATGTGGAGTCGCCAAATGAGCTTGTATAATAAACCCTACAGCTTATGCTCATCAATTTGTCGTGAAGCTTAACTTCAAAATCCGAGAAGTGGACTTTCTACTTGGCAATGACGCCAAAATGTTACCGATAATTCTTTCACTTTAGATTCAAAGTCCAAAGATTGGGTGCAAGGCTAAAGGTAACTCAAGAGGGATGACAGTGCCACCACACAACCCTCTTCTCACTTTAGACCGGCTCTCCTCCAGTACAATGGGGGTATCCCTGGGGTTAGGATCACTAAGACATAAACGATTAGAGCTCAAGGTGAAATGAAGAGTAGTCTTAGCAAAACAGATTTTTGTTTGCTATTTAAATTGATTTTTAGGGTGGTTGATGGGGTAAAGATCCAAAGGGCATATGGGGTCAATGAAGACTCTATGAGAGTTGAAAATGAATGATATATGGAAGCAATTATTGTTGTAATAACACACAGAAAATCACTTTGACAGCGGATCTATAATGGCTGGAAATTACAATCGTGTAGGTCCTCTAGAGGTACTCTTGTAATAACACACAGAAAATCACTTTGACAGCAGATCTATAATGGCTGGAAATTACAATCGTGTAGGTCCTCTAGAGGTACTCCATGTAGAAATTCCAGGTCCTATCAGCAGTCTTCTTGGTCTGTCTTTGACCAAGCTAAGACACTAAGTTTCTTGCTGTCCCAAATTTAATTTTCTGCTGTTTTATAACAGCCAACAGTAAGTTTTGTTTTGCTGATGTGTTATGGTTATTGTCAATGATTGGGTGCCCTTGCAAGTAGTTTTTATGTTAGATAAATTACATTTATACTTCCCAATAAACAACAACACACCTACTCTATCTTATATGCTGAAATATGGACAGAA
>JZKD02S2318474.1:217077-240527 GCA_000966675.3 Picea glauca | reverse complement strand
GTGAAAATGACATTTTGTATTATTTAATGACTTAAAGTGTATTTAATGGGAAGTTAAATCCTATCCTTTAATGATGAGAGTGAATCCCATTCATTAGATTAAAAGAAGTTAAGGAGGTTAGGGTTAGGTCATTAAATGAGTTAATATAAAATATTTTTTTTCTTGAGAGAAGGCATTGATTATTATTGTGTGAGAAACACAAGAACCTTCATGAGACCATTGAATGTGAAGAGAGAGCGAAAAAGAGGGTTTGAAGAAGAAATTTCTGAGAGGAAGAAAAGCTAGAGAGAAGGCATATTTCTTGAGAGAAGAAGAGTGCAAATACCAAGACAAAACAGCAGAAATAATTTGCAGATTGTACAGGCATTGAAAGAACAGTCCACACAGTGAACTCTGAAGGTCATGCAGTACGTCTTTGCGTACAGAAATCAAGGCTGATATCTGGCACAGTTCCCAAGGCAATTTTTCCTGAGTTCTGGAGTCATACAGCAGGTATGAACAGTACAGAAATTTTCTGAGTGCATTTTCTGACTGTATTTTGCTAGTACAGAGAGCTGTACAGCCATTAATGTCTGGTATATTTCCTGAGATGAAGGAAAAGGCAAACATTTAATGCTGTTGGTATCTAGCTGTGTAATCATTAATTTCTGAGAAGATTCATAATAAATCTCTTTCTCTGGGTATTCCCCTTAGGGGTTTTTCCCTGGGCTTTGCCCCAAAATCATTGTGTCATTAGTTTACTTTGCACGGTATTTTAGCTTATAGTTTCATTAAAAAAATCTATGAGAAATGCATTAATGGGTTTGACTATTGAAGATTAAAATCATTATGTGCTAAGTGTTTGACAAAATCATTGAATGAGACATTTATTGATTTTGTGAGTAAAAGTTAACATGTCAATCCTTGGAGCTCTCCAAGAAATCGATCCACTAGCCTACCTCAAAAAATGTACAACAAATAACCTCCAACTAGCACATACGGCTCCTCTAGGTGTGACATCCCATGAAAATTTGTTCCATAAAGCCCTCAAGTGATGGATAGAACCCCAAGAAAGATGAATGGAGGCTTATAAATGGTGATCACAAGTCAAGGTAGTCCCCAAAGCAAGGATGTCTCCTCAACTAACTCCATGTGACTCGGCCTCCAAGGCGTAACAACTCCTCAAAGGATGTGCAAACGGATAAATCCAAGGAATAAGGAGTCAACCAAATAAATAATGGCATCAAGCCACATGCAAGGTCAACAAATGCTCAACTAACTCTATGGACGAGGGGATGGTCTCATCAAAATACACCATATCATGTGAAAATGCCTCAACATATGTGCTAATAAAGGGAAGCACTCCACCTAGGATGGTGCTCCATGTCATCATAAACCAATCCAAGTGTCAAAATCATCTACATAAGAAAGGGAACTCAAGTAGTAGGCCTCCAATCAAGTCAAAGTATGCCACAACTAGCCATTGAGAGGGCTAGGATCACTGAAAAATGTGTGCCTAAGAGGAGCACTCCATTAAGATCATGAGCATATGATACTAGGGTGCCAATGCAATGCCAAATAAGCCCCAAGGTGTTAGGGCGCTCCTCCCATAGAACCAAATGTCATCAAGTATCCTCAATATCCAGAAAATGTGAAGGCTAGATCAACACATCCCCAAGTGTCAGGGTGAAGCGCTCTCCCTCCATGACAAGCAAATAGACGAAGCAAAACATCATAACATTGAGATGTAGCATATGATGTAGGGTGCTACATAATCAAAGGTACCTCCATAGTACACCATTGAAAATCCTGATATGCTCTAGGGGCACAAACAAATAAGTGTGCAAGCAGCAACTCTCCTCCAGACACCTCACACCCATAGTGGCGACAGTCCGCAATGGCATAAGGGAAGTTTCGAGGAAAGTATGTGCACCAATAGTAATGCCCTTGTGTCTATAAGTGCTCCATTGTTACCATCCTACAAGTCTCTATCGTGTGTGATAAAAAACTCACAAGTGAAACTAAGTTGTGATGAAAATTGCAAGGAGTGTGAAGAAAATCACAGTTGGCATGATGAGAATCATGAAGGAAAGACCCTCATACAACATGAGGGGTAGCAAGTACCTTGTTGAAGATCCTAGTTTAGTATTTTGGTTGAGGATCCATATCCATGGGTAAAAGGCCATGAGTTCCATTCCCGCTCAGTGTACCTACACTCGCTCAGTGTACCTACACTGTAACATCTCCATACAAGAATAAGTTATAATGACGTGGGTACCTTTTCCTAAAACCCTAGTTTGGTCTTTTGGTTAAGGATCCATATCCACAAGTAAGAGATCACAAGTTCCATTACCACTCAGTGTACCTTCACTATAAATATCTTTATATAGGAATAAGGTACGAATGACATGGGTACCTTGCATTTTGGTCTTTTGGTTAAGGATCCATATCCAGAGGTAAAAGGTCACAAGTTCCATTCCCACTTGATGTACCTACGCTATAAACATCTCCATATAGGAATAAGTTACTAATGACATTAGTACTTTGGCCAAGACCCCAATTGGGCCTTTTGGTTAAGGACCCATATACACAGACCACAGGTAAAAGATCATAAGCTCTAGTGGGAATATATCATAGTGTTGAGGGAGAAGTTGTGAACTCAATGAAACCAGGAAAGTTATGCAGGTATGATGTTCTGATGTTCATGAAGTGTTTGAACTTTGGATGCAGCACTGCTTACCAGAATATCAAAGTGGAAATTGACACTAGAGAAGATAGCCTCCTGGAAACTTTTGAGGGAAGCAATTTTATAGCTCTGCAAAAAATTTCTATAGTTGCCAGTAAGACCTGCTCAACAGTCACTAATGGATCTTCTTCCCTAATGATGCCTTACATTCAACCTGATAATATTCTGCAGTCCAAGTCCAATCTTTTTTAGGGGAAACCAGCGCTGCACATATTTTGTAAAATATCGGATTAATATTAATAGAAATTACTGCATTCAAATCACCAAAACAAAAATCCCATGGTTTGTTACAATCAGTATCAAGAAAATGGCCTATACACCTAGGTGGCTTTGCTTCTCATGACAAAATACTAAAATGCTCGGTGCTTGAAATATAGATATTGGATTTCTGCCTGACAAATATAATTTCAGGGAAAACAATTATCAAGTGCCACCATTTTGACTGGAAGCTATACCAAGTAAGAAGTTGGACAGAAACTATGTCTCGTGTGTAAAATAAAATTCCAGATCTTTAACAGTTAGCACACTAATACGAATGTTTTGAAAAGATACGATGTAGCACTGCACAAGTTATAACGTGCCCATTGCAAAATTATATTCTACACCTCAAAATACAATTATTTGTCAAATAAACGAAGCTATATAGTCATGGCATAATTATATTCTACTCCTCAAAGTACATCATTTACAAAATAAAGAAGCCTCTAAAGCCTTCTGAGGCTGGTAAATATCTGTTAGTTGTAAGTGCTTAACGTTCTCTGATTAAGATACCGAGAATATGGTGTCATGAAATCTGTTTTCCCAGAAAGCACACCAAAGCTAATGCTTAGATTGTTTCTGAGTATGTCAAGACAAGGGAGACAGTTTACAGGACAATTACAAAGACAGGTAAATGCAAGATAGGGCCACGACTCATAACAGTGTAGAAGATAATCATATAATGAAATATGTAACAGTGTAGAAGATAATCATATAATGAGATATATAACAAGGTAGAAGATAATCATATAATGAGATATTAAATAATAAAAACAGTAATAAAAATCATACATTCTGTTTATTAATACTGCATTTTACTTGCCATGCGAAGCATCTGGAAAATAAGCTTTTAATATTTTCTAGATGAAAGACAATGTAAAGATACAAGAAAAGAACTGGGTTGTTGGATTAACCTGTAAGAAGTTTGTCCATCTCTTGATTTCCAATCCCCTCCCAAAGTCCATCTTTCCCCTTTCCAATGCGTGTATTATGAACAATAATTAATGGGGGCCATAAAATAAGGTCTTCTTGTTTATCTCTTGCTTCAATCAAACCCAACGACTGATACGACCTTGCATTATCAGGTGGCATATCTTGATTCCACCCCATAAGGACACACAAAGCTTTATATAGTGCCTTGTGTTCTGCCAACCGGTCAGCCTCTTGAGAATAATATGCATGCATAGCAAGGCAGTGAGTATCCACAAAATCCTTTGAATGCCTGGAAAAGCAAGAGCAGTTACAATAAAATATTATGAAATTGAAATGAGAAACATCTACAAGAGATCATTTTAATGAGATGAATTTTGAATTGTCATTGTTCTTATCTATCTATTCATTTATACTTATTAGGAATTGTTCTCTTTTCTCTATCATTCAAAGATAGTTATTCAGCAAACGTTAGCAATCCATTCGAGCAACAAACCTTTATCTATGAAAAAAAGTTTAAGCCCTAATTAAAATATGCTCAACCCAATTATGTTTTCTTTCTGGACCGTTACCACTCAAACTCTCACCCTATGTGTAAAGGATATTTCTCCCACTCTTTAGGTTGGCTCTTCTCCAACTAAAGGGGGTGTTAGAAATTTTAAGGGTAAACTAGAACAGAAATATCCTTTTATTTTTATTTACTACTATAGTTTTGGATCAGCAATATATTCACAAATTCTGATGTAAACAAATAACAGAAATAATACAATGGATCTGAACATTGCCTTTAGCAAAGACAGAGAACAGATCTGAACATTAAAAAAACAAGGAATAGATTTACCTAATGAGCTTGCGGTTGTCCTCTTTTCTGTATTCTCAGAAAAAGCTTTAAGGATCATGGATCAAACCCTTAGGGGTAAATCTCATCATGATCTTGTGAACAGTTTTGCCAATAAGAACTTTAGGGAGATCTCAGAAAACCAATCAGCATACCAAACATCTAGTATAGGGATGAAGCCTGAAACAAAAAAGCCATTGACCAATCAAGAGGCTGAAAGGAAGCCACTAAGCAGCCCTAACAGATTATGTCCAAGAAGAGGGACTGCTACAGCAATAGGCAGAATTTGGTAGCAGATATAGGGCTGTCTCAACAAACCCTAAAGGCTGTAGACTAGGTACCAAGCACAGGTGACAGCAGCAGCACAAAGATAACAGCAGCAGACTAGGTGGCACCAGCGGCAACATAAAAGAAGAAGAAACCAGCAAAGAAGGTGGTGGCAGGCTTGGAAACATTGAGAGGAGGGGACCACAACTTATACCAGCAAAGGAAACGGTCCAAGGAGGGAGCTGCACCACAACAGCAAGAGAGCTGTCCAAAGAGGAGTCCGCACCCTAACCCAGCAAGAAGGCTGTCCAAGGAGGAGTCCGCACCCAACAAGAGAACTGTCCAAGGGACCGCACCCTAATCAGCAAGAGAACAGTGCAAAGGGCCGCACCCTAATCAGCAAGAGAACAAGAGATCCAAGGAGGCCGTGCCCTAACAAAAAAAAAATCAACCAGAAAATCAGATCCAAGAGGGCCGCACTACAAGCCAACAAGAACTGTCCAAGGAGGCCGCAACAAATTTCAGACCAAAAGAATTGAAGGAAGAGGAATGAAATAATGAGTGAGAGAGTGAGGGGAGAGGCCTCTTATTTATAGTTTAGGTGGGTAGGTTAGGGTTTACGAAATAGCCCTAATTTTAGGATTAAATTAAAACCCAACAAATTAAACAAAATAAATAATTAATATTTTAATCCTAAAATATTAATTAGAAAGTCAACAAGTCAAGGTGACTAGCAAAGACCCAAATCACATAAACAAAAGGGTGGATGTGGCTTAAAGTTTAAACAAAGGGAAGCAACAATAACAAGACAGTCAAGGGGGGGATCTTCTTTAATGGAAAAATGTCCACAAGGGTCTCATGATACAACTTATAAGCTTTTAACATCCCAACATAAGAGGAAGGTCAATGATGTGATCATGTCCTTCTTCTTAACTGCTCCTATGTCTCATGGACCATCCCGAGAGAGAAGAAGATCACACATCATCTCGGCTTGGTATTTAACCAAGAACTGCCTGGTCCCAGACCAGGATACCCCAAAATGTGTTGGGGGGCCCTAGATCACCACTAGGGTCTTATCCACCAAGGTATACAACCAAGTATCAATCCAAGCACTGAGCAAGGATTCCTTGGACCACATTCAGGGGCCCTAGAACACATCTAGGTACTTGTATCATCAAACTGCTTGGTCCTTGACCAAGAACCCCAGCAATACATTGGGGGGGCTCACTAGGGTCTTTTCCACCAAGGTACACAACCAAGGATCAATCCAAGCACCGAGCAAGGATTCCCTGGACCACATACAGGGGCCCTAGAACACATCTAGGGACTTATATCATCAAACTGCTTGGTCTTTGACCAAGAACCCCAACAATACATTGGGGGCCCTCACTAGGGTCTTTTGCCATGGCTCTAACTACTTGGTCCCAGACCAAGTACCCCGGGAGTGTACTAGGGGCCCTAGATCTCAGCTAGGGTCTTTGTCATCCTTCCGGAGAATGGCTCTTGCAGCTGCATTAATTTTAACAGGGGGGATTCCCTAACTTTGGATTAGTAAAGTGTATTACAAGAAGGCTGAAGGTGAATAAGAAGAGTTATCTTCAGCAAAACAGAAATAGTAAAAGTGATTTAATACGTGGAGTGATGGGAGTATAAAGACTAGTGTCAAGCCCATTGGACAAGTGAAGTCAAGGATCAACTAATGAGGACAGCAGCTATGAGGTTAGGAATGAATATAGCCCAAACGAAAAACCTATAAACAAACCAACCTTGCTGTCCACTAAAACTGAAATCTGTTGAGAGGAATCCGAATTAAGAAAGACCTCCTAATGGATCAAAGGGTGCATCTACTACAAGGCTATTCAAAGTATAACCAATCCGAATTAAGAAAGAAGGCATACAATAGCATTTCCAGCAATAGATACAAAGAACATAAAGGGGGAATCAACCACAATTATTATTCTTCTTAACAAAGGCACAATCTTCTTGATGAGGAACAATGTTACCTATATTTTATCCCTTCAACATACATTTGATACAAACATTTCCAGCCTTAGTCTTCTGCAAGTAAACCCAAGCAAGTGTGCCACAAGAGGAGAAAAGTTTAACTTTCCATTGTCTTCAAGATATTCAACAAAAGTTCAAAAGGGAAAAGTCCCAAAATCCAACCCCTCCACAAAATGGAGAGCGCTACTATTTAAATATAGTGAGCTCCATCTCCTTTATAATAAAGAAGTAATTGTTTTCCTAGATCCATTATTTCTCCAAGGAATAACAATAAATATCCTTCTCAACAACTTCCTTACTAAAAGTAGCAACAAGTTGGACTCTAACTGTTTGATAATCTAACTTCATACTCTGTTTAGGGAGGTCATAGAGGCCGTTTTTGCTGTGTGAAAGGGCTGCATTTTTATTGGAGGAGTCGACTTGGACTCTAACTGTAGCTAAACCTTGTAACAGGTCAGCCCATTAATGAATCATATCAGATTTTGGTTTGTATTAGCTGTTGTACTTAGTTGGCTAAGTTATATGCAATTGCCATTTGGCTATTTTAAAATTTGTATGCAATATCTATACTTTATTTGGCATCAAACCCATGTCTTTTTCCATTGAAACCACATCAAGAAACCAACCAGCAAACACAGAAAAACATAACAGCAATTGCAAGAGAAATTTACAGTGGATTGGAACCTACAGCCTAAGTGTTTGACGAAAGTCACCAAACGGTAAGAAACCAAAAATACTACAGTAGCCAAGTAAGGGAGGTTTAGCAGGAGGTTTTGAGCATATCCGCAAAGTGTTTGTCAAAAGCCTTGAGCCAGCACTCAATCTATGACATAACAGCAGTCCTAAGAGGGTTGTTACAGGGGTTCTTGAGCATATTAGCTAACTGTTTGACGGAAGCCTTAGACCAAACAAACACTAAAATATTGCAGCAGTGAATAGAAATTTATAACAGCCATAAGGAGGGACATTACATTTACACATAATCCTAGAACGTCCAACCTTTAAGAAGACTTATAATGCTGATTGGGTAACTTAACATTCCCTAAAATGTGGATCTAGAAGTGGTCAAGCATATTATATTGTTTTTCTTGGAAGAAAAGTGGATCTAAAACCACTTTTGGCTTTGTTTGGGAAAATTAGTTGAGGAGGTTAAGGAGTGATGTATTTTATTGTTTTCCCTTGGAGCAAATTGTGGATCTAGAAGAAATAAATCATAATTTATTGTAAAGGAAGTTGAGCTAAACTCTATATAAAGAGTGGTTCCTCCCATTTGTAAGGCGTGGGTTCAAAGTGCTCATAAAGCTTTTGGAATAAAATTGCTCTTGTTGCTGTTCAAGCTTGTGGAATGGTTATGCATATTTGATGAAAGTGTGGTGGATGTTCTTGGTGCCTATTGGTGACTAACATTGCAGATTTGTGGATTGTCAAAGTTGACTCAAGGAGCCATAGAGGAGCAGCCTTGCTACATTGGAAGAGATTATGTGATAGTCCCTACCCTTAACTTCTTTTGTTGCAAAGATAAAACTTTATGCATAGAACGTCTTGAGAGTTATTGCATTAGTTGGAATCTTTAAACAAAGCCACCCTTGTGTTGTCTTCAAAGAGGATCACCCATAAAGACCCTTTCCTTCCTTAAGTTTGTAAAGTTTGCTTGCCAAATTTAGGGTTGTTGTGGCATGCGTTTTGCAGCTCAACCAGCTTCTAAATCTTCAATAGAACTGCCCTCTAAAGATGCATGCTTGACCCCATAGCCCAAAATAAAGATAAGGCAGTGATCTTCACTTTCAACCACCTCAAAAAATACTAAACCATAAATTTTATTTCTGTTTTCACAAAATGGAAATTACAGTAGTGAATACCTTGAATCCAGATTGCTTTTCAAGTCATTTGAGCCCCAAATTTGATACCCAAAACTTGACTTGAAGTTTCTAAAAGCAAATCCCAAATTCCTAACACTAAAAACCTATTTGACTTGCTTAAATTAGCCTCTTTATATTGTTGTTTTGTATCTTACGGAAAGGTTAATCAAATCTGATCCTAACTCTGAATTATTAAAGTGTTATCTCAAAACCCTAGATCAAATTTCATCCTAAGCTCTTTACCCCCATTTGTCTACAACATCTTGAGCTTAGTTTACCTCAGGGATTCCCCCCTAGGCTAGAGCAAAGATAGCCTAAAGAGAGAAAGACAAGGCTACCAAGGTGATAATGGATAGCTTGTCTAAGTCGCCCTTGGGGTCTCACAACCTATGCTTTTGGACTTTTACACCAAATGCGAACCTAGAAGGTAACACTTGAGAATATTTTCTCCTGAAAATGAGTCTGGCAAGTGGCTCAAAACACTGAGAAAGAAATAAATTGGATATCAAAGATCCTCACACTAAATCTCTGGGATATAGTGATATAGCTTGCAAAACCTACTGGTAAACTCAAGGACCATCTCAACAATATTTCTCTTGAGGGTATTGAACTTAGTCAAATAGGATCTATTATCTTTCTTTACCCCCCATCTCTTTAAAAACTTGTCATGAAATTGTCCCCAATGTCTAATAGAGTTGTTGGTAGGCTCCTAAACCATTTATGGACCTCCCCTTCTGAGGAATGAGCAAATATCCTAGGGAAAACATCATCATCTTTTACTAAGAAGTTATCAATGTAGTCTTGGAAGTGCAATCTTGGAAGCAAGTGAGATGGTCTTCAATAGAATGACCATTCTCCCCTATTGAATCTCGACATGACTTTCAGGTAGCCATCGAAGCGCTCCACTTGTGGTCCTAATCTAGTGACTTAGAGTAGGTTGTTGTGGACATAGTCCACTTTCCATTATTGGCCTCTTTCACCTACTTCTATATAAAAGGAGTGAACCTTTGTCATTACTCATCTTCTTGTTGTCTTGTAGTCTTTGTGCTTGTGTGATGCAAGAGTTGAAAGGCTTAGGTAAAGACTTGGAGTGCTAGGGTTGAGGTCTTGTAAGGAACAAGACCTAGGATTAGTAGCATGAAACCCTAGAGAGGACTTGGAGCGCTTGATGCTAGTGGAGCTTGTGTGATGAAAGCTTGTGAATCTCCTTGAAGACTTGGGTGATACAAATGGAAGATCCAAGGGAGGACTTGTTGGTGTTGTTGCTAGCTTGTAGTAGAACTATGTTGCAGGAAAT
This sequence comes from Picea glauca, assembly GCA_000966675.3. NCBI lineage: Eukaryota > Viridiplantae > Streptophyta > Pinopsida > Pinales > Pinaceae > Picea > Picea glauca. Next base: position 230,349 of record JZKD02S2318474.1, on the reverse strand, counting down.
GCCACCCCCCCCCCCTCGGCTGGCGTACCAATACTTGAAACCCTTGGAAACATCGAAACAGGTATGAAATGCCTTGGAAATTCCATACGATACGTCGATGACATTTCCAAGGCGTTTCAGTCATTTTTAGTGACGTTTCAAGCACTTTTTTGAAGTTTGCAGGCTAACCTAAGTGCCCGAGAAGGGCATGGGATCCATAGGAAAATGTCGCCTTGTCCATGCCAACAACCCTTTAAGACAAAACAAAGATAGGGGATTAAGCTTTGAGGAGTTTGTGACCTTGGTAATTAATGGTAATATTAAATTTAAATTCTTAAAGTAAAAGTTGGCATTCTCCTTTATCTTACCTTTTCTATCATTTTAATTAAACTTTTATTGTTTTAGGATGTTTGAGAGTGGTTCCAACCTCATCGTACTTGATATGGAGAAATTAGAATTTCATATCCCATTCAAAGTTCAACAGACTTAATAGTTTTCAAGATTCTAGGATTGGCAAGATTGTAGAATTTCCACTGAATTCTATCATGTATGAGGGTATGGGATTGGCATTAGTCAAGACCACCAGCTATGGGATTTTGCATCATGTCATCATCTATGAAGTCAATATAGACATGGATCTCCTTATAAAATGTCATTTATGTGTATTATTCTTATTTTCTTGCACGATAATGTGTTATTTAAAAAAATTGTATATACCACGTTTCCCCCACGTACCCGTTTTGGGGGTGTCACATTTCCAGCCATTCCTGTTTTGGAAACTTGTACACATTTCCGCATTCCATGCAACTTAGTTGCAGAACCTTTAGTGTGGCTAGATATCTTGGTGGGATGCCTTACTAGGCTTTTGTATTGTTGATTAGGGTTTGTTGTTGATGGTGAATGCCTTAACTAGGGTTTGAGAAGCAATTGGAGAGCCCTTGCTTGAGATGAGCTGAAAAGACTTCTTGTACCAAATTGGGATGCGTTGAGATATTGTACTTTATCTTCATTCGTGTAATATATGCACTATTTCCACCCTAAATTTGTATGTTGCAGATATGAAAACCTGACTTTAGTTTCTCAATTGTTATGAGTAGTTTCATGGTTGTTTAAATGAGTTGATAAAAAACCGAGATGAAATGTTATGTGTTTTAGAATGCCTAGATGAAGATAAGAAACAAATTTAGAGTTGTTATAAATCTGTTGTTATATAAGTAATTTATGTGTTGGTTAAGATTGTGCCCTAAAGGCTGCAATATTCATCTCTCCTACAAGCACATTTTCAATGTTTATCTCAATGTTTCACCAAGACTCTGGAACGGGGGTACGCGGGTTCGGGGAGACGTGTGGAAGCACCCTCAAATTTTAGGGATTTTAGGGAAATGGAGGACGGGGGGACGTCACATATATAATATAAAACATATATATATATATATATATAATGATAAAATCTCAACAATAAAAATTCATTCCATTCAAATTCATCAGTAAAATGATAAATCAAAATACTAAATACTACTAAATTGAAAATTCAAATTTGTAAATGATATAAGCATGATTCAAATTCAAATTCAGTAATGAAATACATTGATTCATAAATCATAAATGAAACAGAAATAGTAAAATAAAAATATCGATACTTGTCATTCATCATTCTAGAATCTAATTAGTACTAAGCAAAATAGTAGATACTAAAGTCTGAAATAGAAATTGGAATTACTCAAACTCAAAAATAGCAAAGAGTGACGAGTCAAAGACTCAATCTGAGGTCATCAGTATCTAGAGTCAATGTCGAATTTAAAGTAGCTGCAAGAGCCATTCTCCAGGAGGATGGCAAAGACCCTAGCTGAGATCTAGGGCCCCCAGTGCACTCATGGGATTCTTGGTCTAGGACCAAACTGTCAGTGCCATGGAAAAAGACCATTGTAAGGACCCCCAGTAGATAACTGGGGTTCTTGGTCTGGGACCAAGCAGCAAAAGACCCTTGTTAGGGCCCCCAGTAGATAACTGGGGTTCTTGGTCTGGGACCAAGCAATAAAGACCCTTCAGAGGGCCCCCAGTATATGACTGGGGTTCTTGGTCTGGGACCAAGCAGTTAAAGTCCCTAGATATGTCTAGGCCCACTGGACATCTTCCTGGGTACTCATGTCTAGGACATGGGTTGATCCTTGGTCTTTTACCTTGGTGGATAAGACCCCAGAAATGTTCTGGGGCAACTTGATCCTTGATCTGGTGTTTGTTGGTGTATGACCCTCTTTGAAGGCTGGCATGACCACATGAGGGATGTATCCCATATGCAGTGATGATAAAGTTAAAAAGGTCACAAAGAGAATTGAATGGACATGTGTAAACCACTCCTAAACCCTCCACCCTTGGTCTTGTTGGGCTTGATTTTGTCTGGGGTTTGTGTTTTGTATTTTTAGGGGTTAATACAAGAAATAATTAATTAATAGAAATTGAAAATATATTTAATTAATATTTTTATTAATTAAATATATTTAATTAATATTTATATTAATTAAATATATTATTTTTATTATTATTTCTTTTATTTAGCCCTCACCCAAAAGTATAAATGAAGACCCCTCCCTCTTTACTTAATACACTTATTCTATCTCTCTCCTAAGTGTGGCGGATTGCTCTCCGCAACAGATCGGCCCCTCTTTGCAATAGTTTGGCCCCTCCTTTCAACAGATCGGCCCCTCCTTTCAACAGTTCGGCCTTTCTTCAAATAGTTCGGCCTCCTTGTAGTGGTCAGCAGCTCCTCAATGGCATACTTTTGTGGTTGATCTGTCCCAAGTTCTTACTAATTGGTTTCTGCTGTTGTGTGAAGTGTGGTAAGTACCTTCCTCCGTTGAGAACACTTGTTGTTGCCCTCTGTGATCACTACCAGCCAACAAACCCTCTTCATTAATCTGTCGTCCTCTATCTGAGTGTCTTGTGAGGGCTGTGGCACACTAAGTAAGGTGGTTGGGCCATCCTTAAGATAGTCGTCCCACCTCCTAGCTGTTATGTTCTTGCATGAGGCTTTGTGGAGTGTTCTTGTATGAAGTTCTGGTGGAGTTTTTACAACCCTATAATTCTCTTTGGCTAGAGATCTCACCCATGAGGTAGATCCATGATCTTGGACTTTTTCTGAGCATATATTAAGTGGCTCTTCATCTTTTATATGTGGCATGAACACCTTCAGTGATCAGAGCTGAGACTTCAAGGTATGTGACCTGTTCAGTTTATTATTGTTTAGATCTATTGTTCTTTGATTCTAAAAGTTTATTAAATGTCTTAATTTGTTCTCTAGACTATCATTGCTCAGATCTATATCAGATCCATAGATTAGATCTGTTTTAGTTTAGATCTATATCTTTAGTTAGATCTATTTAGATCTATATCAGATCTATTAATTAGATATGTTCTTTCGTTTAGATCAGAACTAGTGTTTCTTTTTTGTCTAGATCTAATCATATGATCTTGCTTTCTAAAAAATTGAATTTAGTTGAATCTAATTAATGCCAATTTAGATCTGAGTGTTGTACACACTCAGAATTTATTTAAAGATTCAAATCCATATTGTTGTTCTTGCTCTGATCTGATTTTCTATGTACAACAGTTCAATATTGTAGTGGTTTACTGTTCTAATGTTTTTCTATCTAACTGAAATTTAAAAGACAGTAATTTTCTGCCCTACTTCCCTAATTTTAACATAGTATCAGAGCTTAGGGTGTGAAAAGAGCTCAAGTGTGCAAACTTGAGCCTGCATAGATCCTATTCTCAGATTTTGTTTTGCAGATCAGAAGTAAGCAATGTCCTCCTTTGTGGATTTGAAAAAAGAGAACAGGGTTTCCATAATGATAAGGTACAAGGTTTATTGTCAACCTTCACTCTCATTAACAGTTTTTTTTATCCTAGACCCGAAGTCTCTTGGGAAAAGGTAATTGTTTAACGCTCAATTATGTCTTTGGAAAGGAATTTGATTATTGTCATTCTAACATTTAAACAGATTGAAACATAAAAGGAAGTTCAACTCTCTAATTTTAATTGAGCATTGTTAGTCAAGGTTCAAGGATGATACTAAGAGAATTGGTGTAGAGACTTCGTCTAGCATATTTCCTAGCCAGTAGAAAGATACTCCTTGAAAACTTTTCTACACATCAACCTTTGTATCACTAACAGACTTGGAAATTATTTGAGATTGTTATCTCTGCATTTAATTAGCAAGTGAGTTCTGAATGACTGTGGCAAGCTCTACTTGAGCCGAGAATTTTTTGGACTCTTTAGTTTGGCCTCTGCTTTAACAAAGCCTTTTCACCACACCATGCTTCTCTCAGTCGAGGCTACCTCTATGACAAAGAAGATATCCATTACACTTTTTTATTTTTTGACTGATTGATGTGAAGAGGATAGTGTAAGACTATCTTGTTTATTGTCTTGTACACTTATGAGATGCAAATTTGGGTGCTAAAGAAAACCCTTTTGGATCTTTGGTGGAATTACCAATACCAGTTAGGAGAATTTCCTTGTTAGGAAAATCTGGAGGCTAGGGCCCTTTATTTCTGGTATTATCCTTGGTTTTATAAAAAGGGGGGGACTCCTAGCAAATCCTCTAGCTTACCCTTGATTTTTCAAGACTTTTCTCTTCTCTGTTTTTCTTTGAAAATTTATTGATAAACTCTTACCCTCTCTCACTACTGAGCTAGGCCAAGTTAACTAAAAGGTCTGATACAGATTACTTGGGATTGTAACCATCATCTTAAGATCATAAGTGATAGGTTTAAGTTTTTTTTTTTAATGTTATTATTACTAATGTTTGGTAAGTGTTCAGTTTTCTTTTAATAAGCTTTTGGTAAAATACAATTGCTTTGACAAAATCACTGGTAAAGGAATTTTAATGGGAAACTGTGTGACTTTAGTAAATGACAGCACCTTATGCACTTAATGGTCATCCATATGTTTTGTGCTACAAAGAGTACATGAGCTTTAAAGTTAACCACATTACATTGAGTGGCGAAAACTTGGAAATGACTTTGGTACTTGGCTTTGAGAAAAACATGTGTGAGTTGACTTTTGTAAGAACATAATTTGGACAATGCAGTCTTTGGCCTCATTCTTTAAGACGTATTGTTTGCATATGGATGAATAATGTTTTATCCACGGGACAGTAGGATAAGCACTTAATGATATTGGAATTACTTGAACTAACGGGTTTATATCAAACATCTGCATACACAAAAGAAGTCCTAGATAAATTGAGTTAGTAACAGGCTGCAAAATTCAAGTATGTCTTAAGCCTAAGCAAGTTTCATGGATACTCCTTTTTACATTCATTCTTGTGACTACAAATGACAACAAGAAAGATATGTTTACCTTCCTGTCATCTTTATGTATCCATGTCTCAATGGAATACTGTCAGAATCTCATGTGTATTTTTGTTATATGACCAAGGAAGCTGTGATCTCAGCACATACTTATTTTGATGTAAGCTAGGTCTTTCTCCCTGGTTTGGAAACCTAGCTGTCTGCTGGTCTTTTATCTCTGATATGAAAGACAACATGTAACCTTGGGTTATTTCCTTGGTTAAAGAGTCCAACAAATTATCTTGGTAGTTGGGGTATTTTTTCTTCGTTTTGGGAACCCTACAGATATCTCTTTTCGAGAGTCCTTAGATTGTAATTGAGCCATTATCCTTGGTACAGGAGCTCAAGAAGTCTGACTCAGCTTTTCATATTAAACTTGGTACTGGCACCAAGAACATCTTGGAAAGATATAACACCAGAAGAGAGTCAAAAGTTCTTATAGGCTCAGAGGGAGCCAATTTGCATATGACAGAGAGGCAAACATTTTATGAGACTCAGAGGGAGTAGTTCCTGCATATGAGTTAGTCCTTGACCTACAGCAGAAATGGCAACTTAGTAGAATCCAAGGATACTATCGATTTCTTTTAAAATTTTCTATTAAAAGGAAACTAGCCTGGTGCCAGGATATACTAAAGGAAGCAAAAAAGTATTCATCACCTAAGGGCACTTTCAAAGAAAGCAAGAAACCAAATAAGTACTCCGGCCTTATAGCTAAATTGAATCTTGTAATTGATTCAGAACCTTCCACATTTGAAGTGTGGGAAGATGCTATGATAGAAGAATATTGAAGAATGATGTATGGTCAGTGTTTCAAAGATCTCGTAACAAATCAGTGGTAACCTTCAATGGCCTTATAAGATAAAGCCTACAACAGATGGTTGTATTGAGGGTATATTTGTGACTCGTGAAAGAAGGGATTATCTATGACAAGATCCTTACTTCCATCAGGATCTTTTGTCGCATTTTTTTTTTTTGATTTGGATACTTCATCTAATAAATGTTAAGATTTCTTCTTAACAGTGAACTTAAGCAAGAGGCTATCCATGGGAAAGAATCCCATGGATTATAACAAGCTCCAGGAGCTCGGTATGAAAGTATTGACAGAATCTTGGGTTCATCTGTATATAAAGATTGTCTAAAATCTTCATGATGATCTGTTCCTTACAGGAAAGGAAATTTTTTCTTAGCCCAGACTAAGAGGGAGCTCTTCAGCAGAAGTTGAAATGAAAGACTTGGGTCCTTTAAATTACTTTATGAGCTTAGAGGTGTGGCAGAAACCGGGTGAGATGGTTCGCTCACAATAGCAAATATGCAGTTAATGTGCTTCGCAGATTTGGCATGATGGACTACAAATCCATGACCACTCCAATGATCTTTAAGAAACTACGAGATCAGGTCACGGGTTCAAATCCAGAAAATCCCACCCTATATCGGCAGATCATTGGGTTCTTTGATGTATCTCATACATACAAGATCAGACATCTGTTATGCAGTAAATGCTCTCAGCCCGTTCGTGTGTGAACCGAAGCATATACATATGGTTGTTGTGAAGCAAATTCTGAGATATGTTCGGAGAACTAGCTTATGGTCTCAGATACAATTCCAGTGGAGGTGTAATGCTCCATGGATTTACAGATTCAGATTGGATGGGCAGTACAGTGGATCGGAAGAGCACTTCCGAATATTGCTTCAGTTTGGGTTCAGCAATGATTTCCTGGTCTAGCAGGAAACAGGGCTCCATAGCCCAAAGCACTGCAGAAGCAGATTACATTGTTGCAAGTGTTGCTAGCAGAGAAGCAGTGTGGTTTAGGAAGCTACTTTTAGACTTGTTCAGTTCAGAGCTTGAACCCACAGTCGTTCACTGTGACAATCAAAGTTGTATAAAGCTCACCGAGAATCCAATGTTTCACGACAGATCGAAACACATTGAGATGAGATACCACTATGTTCGGGACATGGTTCAGAAGAACATTCTCAGCATTCAGTATGTTCCGACAACAGAACAGACGACAGATATTTTTACCAAGCCACTGTCCCTAACAAAGTTTGTATACTTTCGTGACAAGCTTGGTGTAGCTGAGACTGCCTCTCTTGCTGAGAGGGAATGTTGAATTTAAAGCAGCTGCAAGAGCCATTCTTCGGGAGGATGGGAAAGACCCTAGCTGAGATCTAGGGCCCCCAGTGCACTCCTAGGGTTCTTGGTTTGGGACCAAACAATCAGTGCCATGGCAAAAGACCCTTGTAAGGGCCCCCAGTAGATAACTGGGGTTCTTGGTCTGGGACCAAGTAGCAAAAGACCCTTGTAAGGGCCCCCAGTAGATAACTGGGGTTCTTGGTCTACAACCAAGCAGCAAAAGGCCCTTGTAAGGGCCCCTAGTAGATAACTGGGGTTCTTGGTCTGGGACCAAGCAGCAAAAGACCCTTGTTAGGGCCCCCAGTAAATAACTGGGGTTCTTGGTCTGGGACCAAGCAATAAAGACCCTTCAGAGGGCCCCCAGTATATGACTGGGGTTCTTGGTCTGGGACCAAGCAATTAAAGTCCCTAGATATGTCTAGGGCCCCTGGACATCTTCCTGGGTACTCATGTCTGGGACATGGGTTGATCCTTGGTCTTGTACCTTGGTGGATAAGACCCTAGAAATGTTCTGGGGCAACCTGATCCTTGATCTGTTGTTTGTTGGTGTATGACCCTCTTTGAAGGCAGGCATGACCACATGAGGGATGTATCTCATATGCAGTGATGATAAAGTTAGAAAGGTCACAAAGAGAATTAAATGGACATGTGTAAACCTCTCCTAAACCCTCCACCCTTGGTCTTGTTGGGCTTGATTTTGTCTGGGGTTTGTGTTTTGTATTTTTAGGGGTTAATACAAGAAATAATTAATTAATAGAAATTGAAAATATATTTAATTAATATTTTTATTATTATTTCTTTTATTTAGCCCTCACCCAAAAGTATAAATAAAGACCCCTCCCTCTTTACTTAATACACTTATTCTATCTCTCTCCTAAGTGTGGCGGATTGCTCTCTGCAACAGATCGGCCCCTCTTTGCAACAGTTTGGCCTTTCCTTCAACAGATCGGCCCCTCCTTTCAACAGTTCGACCTTTCTTCAAACAATTCAGCCTCCTTGTAGTGGTCAGCGGCTCCTTCAGTGGCATACTTTTGTGGTTGATCTGTCCCAGGTTCTTACTGATTGGTTTCTGTTGTTGTGTGAAGTGTGGTAAGTATCTTCCTCTGTTGAGAACACTTGTTGCTTCCCTCTGTGATCACTACCAGCCAGCAAACCCTATTCATTAATCTTTCGTCGTCTATCTGAGTGTCTTTTGAGGGCTGTGGCACACTAAGAAAGGTGGTTGGGCCATCCTTAAGACAGCCGTCCCACCTCCTAGTTGTTCTGTTCTTGCATGAGGGTTTGTGGAGTGTTCTTGTATGAAGTTCTGGTGGAGTTTTAACAGCCCTATAATTCTCTTTGGCTAGAGATCTCACCCATGAGGTAGATCCATGATCTTGGACTTTTTCTGAGCATATATTAAGTGGCTCTTCATCTCTTATATGTGGCATGAACACCTTCAGTGATCAGAGCTAAGACTTCAAGGTATGTGACCTGTTCAGTTTATTATTGTTTAGATCTATTGTTCTTTGATTCTAAAAGTTTATTAAATGTCTTAATCTGTTCTCTAGACTATCATTGCTCAGATCTATATCAGATCCATAGATTAGATCTGTTTTAGTTTAGATCTATATCTTTAATTAGATCTGTTTAGATCTATATCAGATCTATTAATTAGATCTGTTCTTTCATTTAGATCAGAACTAGTGTTTCTTTTTTGTCTAGATCTAATCATATGATCTTTCTTTCTAAGAAATTGAATTTAGATGAATCTAATTACTGCCAGTTTAGATATGAGTGTTGTACACACTCAGAATTTATTTAAAGATTCAAATCCATATTGTTGTTCTTGCTCTGATCTGATTCTCTATGTACAGCAGTTCAATATTGTAGTGGTTTACTGTTCTAATGTTTTTCTATCTAACTGAAATTTAAAAGACAGTAATTTTCTGCCCTACTTCCCTAATTTTAACAGTCAAGACTCAAAAGTTAAAACCGAAAATTACCAATGGACAATAAACATTGAAAATAAAATGAGCATCATGGAGTCGATCTCATTGACCAATCCTCTACGTCCATCTGCACCATGAAGTCATCAGGACCATCAGAGGGAATGTCACTATCCGTCTCTAAGTCATAGTCACTCTCATGAGTAACCAATGGCACACCAATCAAACCGTGTTGCAACTCACCTGACTCATCCTCCTCCTCTATATGTGCACCATCCTCTGGATCCACATCCCAACATGTCGTCGATCCCCTCTGATACTCTGGTGTCTTCCTATGTGCAAGACATAGGGCACAGTGCATTGCAACTAGCTTCTCTGCTCTTCGAGAGGCAAGTCTATTCCTCTTGATAGAGTGGATGAAGCTATATGTGGACCAATTCCTCTTTATTGCTAAGGAACTAGCAATCTGAGACAACAAGCGAATAGCAAGATGTTGGATCCTTGGAGCGTCGTCCCCATGCATGGTTCACCAACCAATGGGGTCATCCTGGCCTAAGTCATTGTGATCTTCCCTCGCATTAGGCTTGTTGAAGGGACCATTGAGACTTGCAAACTGCATCCACTGTCTCCTAAGTGTTTTCCCCTCTTTTGCATCGTACATCTTTGTAATGGTAGCTCGAAATCCCTTCTTGACCTCTGGATCCTCAATGGGAAGAATTCTACCAGGCCTTGCCACATGCCATTTTGGGTTGAGTGCATACGTTGCCATGTGCAAGGGTGTGTTCATTCAATCCCACCTACACTGTATAATGGGTCGAATCTAGGTCGTATAGAACTATAAGGAGGGAACTTTCTCATGAATGGCTACCTTTACTTGACCCAACATGCTATCAAAAGTCTCATAGATTTCTCCAAGACTAGGAGAATCTGTGTCAGTGTAGCGAATGACCTCAACTATAGGGTGTAAGAGTGACACCAAATAACCACAATCTGTCCACCAATCATTATCCAATATCCGAACCCTAATTTTCTTGCCCTCATCTGTCTTGGATTCTGCCCACCTACTCCATTCTGATGTCACAACCATGGCCTGCAATGTCTGTTGCACCTCCAACATCCTCTCTAATAAGAGAAAATAGCTAGCATATCTAGTCTTTGTGGGCTTGAGGTATTCCTTCCTGGAGTGAGACTTGAACATGGCTAAGGAGGTGTGGTGGTTGCAGATAAACATTTGCACATTTCTCGCAGCTGTCACCAAGCTGGATACCCACTCAATTTTGTCAATGTCTTTCAATGCATTGTTGAGTGCATGCACACAACAAGGGGTCCAGAAAATATGCATGTATTTACTCTGAATCAACAACCGAGTTGATCTGCATACTATTGTTGTATCTGTCACAACTTGTACAACATTGATGGGCCCAACCTCCTCTATAGCATCTCAAGGAAGCTCAAATTAGAAAGTTGTGTCTTTGCGCTTTCCAGAACAATCAATAGTTCTAAGAAAGAAAGGCGCCTCTCTGCATGTAACTATGATGTTGATGAGTGGACATTTGGCAATGTCTATCCACCCATCCATGACAATAGAACAACCTTCCCTCACCCATGTCTATCTCATCTGCTCTTTGTGCACGGTGATATTGGACACTTGTCTGTCTAAGATCACAATCCTCAACTTATGTTCACCTGGGGGCACATATGAGGGTCCTGTTGTTGCAATTGCCTTGACCATCTCCTTATAACAAGGAGAGCAACTAACATGGAAAGGAATGCCATTGGCAAAAACAAACTTGCCAATGGAATCATCTGTAGCATCACGGTTCAACTTATTGTACATCCCTGCAATAGTTGGTCCCATTACACAAGAACGAGAACCCTTATGTTTGGATGAAGACACTGATATCCCACTATCTATAGGAGATGGTGGAGGCATATGGCCCATTGATGATTTCTTTCCTTTTGATTTTCTTTTGGAGCTTGTAGCTACTTCCACATTTTGATAAGCTTCGCTCATGACATTTTGGCTAGCAAAGGTGCCTCTTGCATCTGCTGCCATTTGTATCCTCAAAAGCTCGAATCTTTCCAGCATGCTTAATTTTACACATACAGTAACCCCTTTGCCACCTATGCCCAAAAGGTGCATCTTAACTCGACTATAACTCCCAGTCCAAGGATGGCCACAAATGTTGCATGTCCATTTGTGTGTCCCACCTCTTTTTCCAGCTGGTTTTCTGGTGGTTGAGGAGCTAGCTACTTTGGTGACATATAGCAAAAGTGGTTTTCTTGGATTTAATGTCCCCTTTGCATAACTTGCCAATATCTTTGGTGGGGATAGATCATTGCCCTGGGTTTCATTCAATGATGATGAGGTGTTTCCAGTCCCACTTTCAACCTGTGTCCCACTACCAACACGACTCTCTATTTGGGTATTGTAATCACTATCAGTGTCACTGCCACTACCACTGTCACTGTAATCACTCATGTTGTTGTTTTATAAATTTTTTGTGCAAGTTTTTAATTCATGGCAACTTGCAGCAAGGGTTCTTCATTAATTTTTTGATTTTAGAAAATTATATGGTTAACTACATACCCAAATGTTGAATTTGAAGGGTAAAAAAGACAAGTTATGATAAAAAGTTAAAACTAAAAAAATACTGCTCAGAAATTAAAAAACAGCAAGCAAGAAATTAAAAAACCCTACCTACCCACTATGAGAAGAAGAAATTTGCTGAAGGGAAACTTAAAATGCTCCAATTGCTGGCTGGATGAAAATGTTGAGTGATTTTTGCTCCACTGCTCTCACCCACGGCTTCTTAATGGTTGTTTACTTGTTTGACTACCAGCTCGCCGGAAGTGTAAATCATCCACCGGCTGCAATTTTTTATTTCCCTCCCTCGCCGGCTGTGTCACTCGACGGCTTCTCTCCCTCACCCGCCGGCTTCTCTCCCTTACCCGACGGCTATGTCTCCCTCACGCAATGTTTCTCTCTCACCCACCTCACGACGGGCAAACTCCCTCACTCCCTCACCACTATGTCTCTCAACAATTGCTCGGGCGCTGCTCAAATAGTGGCAGTCGTTTAAGTGGCTTGAATGGGCTTAAGAGTCAAATAAATTATGATATTCATGTATTAATAAAGTTAGGGACTTAGCAAGCTAGCCTTAGGTTTAGACTTAAGTAATTAAAATTTAATAATTATTTCATGAATTGTTTATATATATATATATATATATATTTTTAGTCTTATTAGGCAAAAATTCAGGGGGGACGCCCAGGAATCCCCCTTTCGAGGGGAGCGTCTAGAAGTCCCCCTTTTCAAGGGGGACACCCACACGCACCCTTTTTGGGGAGTCGTGTCCCCCACCCTGGGGAGTCAAGTCCCCTTGAGACTCCCCGTGTCTCCCCGAAAGGGGGACGTGGGGAGATGACTCCCCAAGAGTCCCCCCATCCCCGGTGTGTGGGAAACGGAGGGTGTGTGCACCCAACCCTGGGGGACGCGTCCCCGTGGAACAATGGTTTATCTTCTTGATCTTGCCCACAGAAAAGGTTGGACAAAATTAAAGTAATTATTGCTCTACTAAATATTTGAGATTCAGCCATAAGGCTGAAAGTTCTATGAAATAGCCCCAGGGAACCTCAAGTGAATGAGGTGAAACTTTGGAAGTGTTTTAAAGTACAGATTTCCAAAATTTCCTCAAGGGAAATGCCACTAGCCAAAAATCTCCAAAAAGTTGTTGTTAAAAAATCAAATCTGAAAACTCTAGTTGTTCGACAACACAGGGATTCCAACAGAGGACGAACACCTTCAGTAACCACTCACATAACCAGATCAAAGATCAACACACCGATGTTTTCACGTGGTAAAACCCCTATGGGGAAA
>JZKD02S2318474.1:186723-211959 GCA_000966675.3 Picea glauca | reverse complement strand
GTAGACTTGTTGTTATAGATCTACTGATATATATATCAGCTGATACATTTAGAGAGCTGTCTATAACTGTCCATGATCTGAGTATGCAGATCAATTTGAGGTAACTAAAGGGCTGCTAACACTGATCTGAAACTTATTCTTCACAGAGATCTTTTGGTGATATATGCTTACTGTTAAAGCACTACTGTTAAGATCTGTCTTATTTCCTGAACTCTTTTTCTGCTGCTAATGTATGTCATAGATCTATCTTTCATATGCTGTTATCGCTGTTTATGTACCTGATCTAAGTTGGTTTAGCATTGAAATTAAAAGGTGACCACTATTTGCATTTTACCCTAAAATCTAACAATCAGCAAGTAAACCCCAATGCTAGTCACATCAATCTATTGACAAAAACTCTGTCATTAGTACAGAAGGTGGGTACAAACAGCCCTAATAAAGTCTCTTTGCAGCCAGCAAAACACAATGAAACAGCCCCAATATTCCCCCGGTTAGGGTTTCTTCTGCATGCTAAGTCTGGTCACAGAAATATCGACATCAACAATGAAGAAAATATCCTAAAACAACAGCCAAATGAGTAGGAAAGGTTCACACCAGCTCTAATACCACAATGAGATCACAAACAGAAAGAGGGGCTCGAATGGACCAAAAACATCATCCCAAAAGCCTGCAATAAAAAGAGGAAAAAACAGCACTAATGAAGTGCATTAGGGCTGAACCAAAGTGCATCGGAGAGAGAAACATGCCCAAGCATGAGTGCACTAGACATGAAATGCACAAAAGCACATAAAAGAGAAAATATGCCAACCACAAAACAACACAAAGATGTAGTCCTCATAGGTTTAAAACACTTGTATTAAAAAGCCTTAGCACAATGGTCAAAAAAGATAATTTACAAATGAGGTTTGAGTTGTCTATTTAAATTTTAAACACAACTCAAGTAGGACATCCTGCCAAGAGGGGTTATGAGACCACATAAGTAGGGCACACTCTCCAAGAGTTATTGAGGCTACATATCAAAGTTAACTAGGTCGGCCTTAACCATAACCTAGTATTCAATAAATCATGGCCTTAGCCATCATTATGCCTAATAGATGGTCAAGACCATGTGTGAGGATTATACCATTCTCAACACAACCAAGGTCGATCTAGGGGGGTTGTTCTCCATGTAGAAGCAAAGTGAGTTAAGGTGCAGTGGCTGTTTTAGATGGAAGGTGTATGTGGTATGGCACAACTCCGTTTCAAGGTAGATCACATTTTGTACAGAATAGCAGTAAGATTATAGTTCATGAGATCGCCTCTTCCACACAAAGTTTCACGTAGTGTCTCCATCAATGAGGTCGGTGGCCAAAATGCACAAAGCAATAGCGGCAGGTTTTAGCACACACAACACGCAAGTTGAGGCAGCAATAGATGGAAATTCATCACCTCACAAAAGATTGGGCAAACAACATCGTGTCCATTTGGTCAATAAGAGGTGAGGCTTACAAGTTACAACCATAGTTGCAAGGAAATGTGGATGCAGGTACAAGCATGCCATTTTCTAAATCTAGGTATGGAAAGACATGAGGGTATAATGTATGTCAAAGGAGACAAATTAAAAAAATTTAAACATACAAATTGAAATTTCAAAATTTAGTTTCTAAAATCATAAAATGATGAACAATGAACATTGAACAATTTTCTATATCATAATATCATGCACTAATCGAAGATAGGTATGTCCAATAAGAGTCTGGACTATAGTCTATTACAAAGATAATACCAAAGTTACAAAACTTTAAACTTTAAAGTTTAAACATTTCAACTTTTAAGCCAAAAATCAAGCCTCCATCTAATTATTCGCTTCCTCCAATTCAGGTTTGCTCTCAACATCTTCTAAGTCCTCTGTCAACATTCTCTCCAAAAACTCACCACTCTCTAAGTCTAGCTGAGCCTCATTTGTAATGGGAGGTAGATCAGTGAGGCCATCTGGTTCTATGTCTTCATCCACACAAGTGACATCATCAATGAATTTGTCCCATTTCTTAGAAGGACTTTCCTTGTACCCTAGATCTCTATGAAATAGTAGTCGAACGGTGCTATGAGTGTATACCAAGTTCTCTTGCTTCTTTGAACCAAGTCAGTTCCTCTTTAAGGAGTGAATAAAACTGCAAGTACTCCAATTCCTATCACATGAAGAGGAATTATCTACCTCTAAGAGTACCTACATAGCAAATGAGCATAACTTAGGTGCATTCTGCCCATGAAGAGACCACCCCTGAGCCTAAGGGTATATGATACCCCCAAGTAATTCACCTTGGCCACATGAGGAATAACAAATTCAAATTAGGTACATGAGAATTGAGTAACAATAAATCATTAATGATTACACTTTCGTTGTGTAGAAGTGATGTGTTCTTTCTACTTGGAACTAAAGGGATCGCCTTGTGCTAAGAGTAACATGGATGAGGGGTAGACTTGTGTTGAGTCCACTAATTTGTTTTGATGGCAAACGTGCACAACGCTTACATGTGGATTAGATACTTAAGGTATAATGGAGTGATTGGGGAACTAGCGATGTGACTCTCCAAAAAGATGTGAGACTTATCATGTATGTGTATAATGCACAACTAAGTTCCTACAGACCCTTAGAGCTTGAGTAGGGCTGTACAGCATGCTAAGTTTAACAGATATTAATTCCTTAGCAACAACAAGAAGGGCCTTAATGATATTTTTTTTTAATGTTTCCAATAATCACTTTGCTGGTTTCAGTGATTTTTCTATAATTTTTGAGGTCTACAACTATTAAACTTAAGGCGTTGTCTAACTCCTCTACGTTTTGGCCTTTTTCGCCGGAATCTGGCGACATAAATATGGACGAAATCACGTTTTTTGTTGTTCGAAATGCATTTTTCAATGTTGTTTGAAAAACCCTTAGGGCACTTGGATTACACAGACTTAGCCACTCAATTCTGCAGATCCAACAATTTCAGGCAAAACTAAACAGAAAAACTCCCCGGAAAAGAGCCAAAACATAGAACGTTTAGACTACGGATTAAACTTAATAAGTGATCTGGAATAATGTTCCTTAGAGATTTGGTGAAGAAATAGATAGGATCAGTTGGTGGAAAAAGAACACTTCAGTCTTACAAAGTGCCAATATAACTATTTCAGACATGTCACATAATAATCCTCGTGATTCTGTCATATTTTTGGCATATCTTTGGGTGTTGACTTAGAAAAAAATCCATCACAACAATATTACCAATGCCTAATATAGTTGCTAATCCACACTAAGCATGGATAATACAATACATATATTTGATTTCAAACCTAAGGAACAGGATCATAACAATCAACAAGATAGACGATCTGCTTGGCTTCCAAGTTCCAGGTGTTGTTCTAAAATGTAAATAGTTTCTAAGCTCATGATGCCCATAATTGGATAGTCGATGTGCTTCGCTTCCAAGTTCCAGGTGTTGTTTAAAATGTAAACAGTTTCTAAGTTCATGATGCCCATAATTGGATGGTGTTGGATAGCCAATTGTTTTGATTTGGAAATAAAGCCACACTTTTTCTGTCCATTTGTTGTGGACGTTTAATGTAGCATGTTCACAAGCCAAATTTGTAATCAGGTTGAAGTAGTAACAAAACTTAAAAAGCATGTTAAAAATTCAAAATCCAGTACAACAATAGAGGTTAGTACCTGCCACACACAATGCAACTTAGAGAACCAGACTTCCCCTGCTTCTGGTATTTTTTCTTCTGTTCTGAATTTTCATTAAGCGATTTTGAAAACCGAAGATATGCCCCGTTAACGCGTTGCTTGAATTCCTCAGAATTCTCGTTCAGATCAGGCTGCCTATTCTCGTTCAGATCAGTCCGCCTATTCTCATTCAGATCAGGCCGCCGAATGGGCTTCCCGCATCTAAGCGGAGCACCATATTTTGCAGAATGTTCATCCCATGGCATGTGTTGATCATTACATTCATTCTCATAGTAACAACTTTGTTCTTTCTCAATCTCCCCCACAGAATCATCATCGTATTGCAGATGATTGCGCCTCTTTCCCTTTGAAGGACTGCTACTTTTAATGCAAGACACCCATCTCTCAGACCGTTGTCCAAGCACATGATCCAATCCATTATCAATTGGTAGGCCTGAAGTCAAAACTCTGCCGGAACAATAATCATGGAAAGATCTCATACTTCGGTAACTTGGAGGTTCTGCCTCTGGATATTTTTCATTGGTAGACACAAATCTTCTTTGTTCTTTCCCTTGATCAATATTCATCTCCATTTCTGGGATCCTTGTATGATAATCCTTGCCAGTTCCTGTTCTCGTACATCTATCAACCCCGGTCAGCGATGATTCAGATGGGTATCCATGCATATAATGAGATCCACCATGTGTTTGTGATCTCGAGGGAGCATCGCTGTGTGAGTTATCATCGGCAAAAGTTCTCATCATCTTGTAACGCCTAGAGGTTTCTATGTCTGAATATTTATTATAAGCATTGCCAGCCCTTCTTTCTTGTCTCAAGTGATCATCAATAGTCCCGTTTTCCTGAAGCCTTGTATTATAATCACTCCGAATGACATCCAACGACATTGTACATTCCTCAGCCCTAAATGGAGACAAATAGGTTCCATAAGGTCTCTTGTGCATAGATTCAAACCCACCATAACTTGGGATATCAAGTTTTTCTGAGCTATCACTTTTGTGATGTCTCATCTTGCAACTTCTTGGAGACTCTGATTCTGAGTGTTTATTGTAAGCCTCCTCGGCTCTTCCTCGGTCTCTCCATTGATTACCACTTCCGTAACTCTCTCGGAAACTGGTGTAACAATCACTGAAAGTGCCACCCAATGATCTTTCCCATCTCTGAGACACCCATGGTTCCAATGATCGTTGATATGTATACTCATGTTTGCCCTCTTTCAGTAGCAGCCCGGGAGCAGCAATTCTCTCCAAACCATCACTGCTGAGAGGTCTTCCCCTGAGATAAGCCAAAGGTTCTATGTCTGAGTCGTTATTGTGAGTAGGATCAGTTATTCTTCTTCCTCCCAACCTACTATCATTGGTCTCCATTTCTACAGGCTTTGCATAATAACTGCTTCCATTCAATGTTGTTTCACAGCTATAATCCCTAAGACTGTAATTGTCAATATGCTTCATTTTAGGCAATCTGTCCATAAATTCATGCAAGCTTGGTTTCTGAATAAGTTCGTCTGTGCTTGACTGTAGACATGTGAGTGGCTGTTCGACTGTCAAGCCAGCTGACGGCACTCGAGTTGAAAACAAAGGCCCTCTAACTTGATCAATCAAAATATTCATTGAAGAACCAACAGGTCGAAGACCATACTCTGCACCTTCTCTCAATTCTCTCTGCAAATCTAAGGTACATTCTGAAATTTCTCTCATAGGATCAACTAAGGTTGAGTTTTCTGAGCTTCCATGTCCATGAACTGAATCGCCTTCAGAATAGTCCCTACCCAGATGACGGGATGCAGAAGCGTAGAGAAGCCCATCTCTTGTTGAGTAACAATGAGAACCCAAATAATGGGGACAAGTGACCGAATCCTCTTTCTCTCTGCCTGAAATTTCCCTCCTCTGGCGGCTGATCAGCATACAATAAGAACTAGACATGGGAATATCTTCATGCAGGCCAAGTGGATATTTGTCTTCCTTTGAATTTCTCAAGTATTCTTCATAATCATAAGGTTTTCTCTTCATTATACGACTGCAATCTAGTAGGCGTGAAGCATACAGTCCTAGGAATAGAGAATATTTCTTCTTTGCCTCACCTGAATAAAATAATCAAATAGCAGACTTACATTCTACTGGAGCATTGCGAGATTGTTGCGACGGTTCTATCTTCTGAAAAGGATAAGCAGGCCAGTACCAGTAGAGTGACTATCTTCATTATTGCTCTTGCTTTTCTTCAGTGGGGAACAAAAGAAGCATGGGCATACCCATGGCCATGGCCGCTTTCCCAAAATCTCGGAGGAACAAAAAACATGTTGTATGAAACGTGTCTACTTGGATTGATCGGCAGCTTGAAATTGAAATGTAACGAGTAGGATCTAGGCACCAAGTGTGATGATATAGAGAATCCGACAGCTTGAAATTGAAATGTAACCAGTACGATCTGGGCACCAAGTGTGATGATGTAGAGAACCGAGGTCTAGATTATAAAGAATGGACGAGATATTTCGCCTGGGTGGGGTTAAAACGTGCGTATGTTTGTTTTTTAATATTCAGAAACGAAACCGCTTTTCTCGCGGGGCTGAAATGGGAAGTCAAAATGGGTTCAGAAACGAAACCGCTTTTCTCGCGGGGCTGAAATGGGAAGTCAAAATGGGTATGTTTCTTTTAAATATTCAGCAACAAAACCGCTTTTCTCGGGGTGCTGAAATGGGAAATCACAGCTTTGAGTGTTACCTCATATGCCTCTGATTCCGCCATTACCATGACGCAGGTCGTTATCGAGACGGTGAAAGTGACAATGTCCCGTTGTGTTTGGGGTTTGGGAATGGAAAAATAAATATAAAATTATTCCTTTTTCGAGATAAAGTTAATAATAAAAGATTTGAATTACTTAGGTTTAATTTTTTTAATATATTTATTATGTCATAGAATAACATAATACACAAATAAAATTGGATGACCATCAGAATAGAATTATGAACAAGAGGGACATGGATTCGGACAAACAAGAATGGAATCCAAAGAAACAGGTTTAGTTGGATAGCCTGGGTCAATCGATGACCGAAAGGAAGCCAATTTATAACTATTTGAAAGAAAAGGTCCTCTCCTAATCGAATCCCTTTACTATATCAAATATAATATTTGGTTAGTTCCAAACCATATTTGGTTAGTTTCAGAATCTTTACTCGCCATTTGTTTTACTTTGTTCACCCATATAAATTGGTATGTAATAATAATAATAATAATAATTTAATTTTAAAATCATAGTCAAACTAAATACCATAGTTGTTTTACTTTGTTCACCCATATAAATTGATATGTAATAATAATAATAATAATAATAATAATTTAATTTAATTTTAAAATTATAGTCAAACTAAATACTAAATTAATATATAAAATCTTTTGAAGTCAAATAACATTTTGTAAATACTTTAAAAAAATATAAATACCTTATCATCTCTAGATTTTAACATCTTAAAATAAATATGTTCTTGACCCATTATATATATGTCAAGAAATAAACTCACTGATGTATTTGAAAATTTACATCTCAAAACTCTATGGGAGATTTTGAATTGATTTAATAGCATATTTTCTTATTCTAAAAGTAATAAAGTAAAATTAATATTATTAATGATTACAACGTAATGTTTTGTGTATTTTTTTTAATTTTTTTTTATTGTTAATTATGTTATGTTTTTTTAATTTTTTTATACTTAATTTTTTTTTAAGTATTATTCAAAGAGTGAAATTGAGTTTTTTTATTAACATTGATTTTAATGTTTTGTGTATTATTTTTAATCTTTTATTATTAATTATGTTATGCTTTAGAGTATTTTTTAAGGAGTGAGATTTAGTTTCTTATTAATATTCATTTTATTTTCTTTAATGTACTCCCTATGGCATGATAAGTCTTGTGTTATTTTTTCTAAAGTGTTTAGTGTGGTGTGACATGGTGATTCTTTTAATTTAAAATTCAAAATGTTCACTATTTATTAGTCCTTATCGAAGGCGAAGAGGGACTATAGTGATCGATAATTCGTTGACTTCATATTAATATGTTTTTTGACTATAAATTTTCGCATCATCTGTATTGTTCGTATTGTAGAAGTAAAAAGATTATTTTTTATATTAAAAAAAAAACTTATATGTCATCGTCTCATTGGAGAATATATTCGAGGTCTTATTGCCAGCTTCGTTGTTCCCAATGTTGTAAATGTGTAGATATCCAAAGTTTTGAGCTTAGACGCTCCTTTTTAATTTTTATTACAATTTTACTAAAATGTTTACAAACCGAAAGTTCTGAGCATACCGAAATGTTTACATTTTTTTATCATTATTGTTATTATTAGTCCTTTGTATTTGTATTGAAATGTTTGCATACCAAAGGTTTAGATCATTGACACTTTTTTTAGGTGCTTGAATAGGCCTGACAGCTTAAATGTTTACATAGCGCGGGGTCCTGAAACAGGCCTGACAACTTAAATGTTTGCATACCGTGAGGCGCTTAGACAGCTTGACAGCCTTAAATGTTTACCTAAATAGGCTTCTCGGAGTAGATTTTTCCTTGAAATTTTCCATACCATGTTGCAGTGAATTTGGACAATATTGTTGTCCACCGCTAGTTGAATAGCCATTGTATGTTTCATACTTCTTCTAGGCTTGGAATGCAATTACGCCATCGTTGAAGCTACATACATTGTTTACTGGTTCAGTGGGTGCTTCTTCTTCCTTGGTTCGTCGGTTGTTGGTTTTGTTGTTTGGTTCAACTTTGCAAGGTTGGGGACCTGCGCTTGCGATTGGACCTATTGGTGCTTGTTTCTTGCTTTTTTTTACTTCAAATTTGCAGGGTTGGGATCCTACATTCGTAGTTGGATCTGGTTTTTTTGTTTACTTTGCAGGGTCCAGGTGTTGCACCCACAATTCGACCTGCGCTTCTGTCGTTCATCATTTCGGAGTAAGTTTCAATGCCATAATTTCATTTTCTATTCCTTCTTTGTTGTTCGGTGTTTGCAGTTTGCAAGTAAGAATGTTTGCTTATTTCTACTAGCATGCTCGTCATATGTTTTTGGTTCCTTCTATGCTTCGGCTGCAGTTTGGTAATCGTTGGAGATACATATGTTGTTTTTTGGTTCGGTGGTTGTTGCTTGTTCACTGGTTCGTTGGTTCGTCGGTTTATGGTTGTTGTTGTTTGGCTCAAGTTTATGAGTTTGGGGCCCCGGGGCTGCAGTTGGGTATGTTTGTGCTTTCTCCCTGGTTTGGTGCTTGTTGTTTTCTTTTGTTTACTTCAGCTTTGCAGGGTTGGGGTCCTGCACCGACAATTGGAGTTGTTTTGGGTTTTTTTTGCGCTTTGCAGTGTTCAGGTCCTGCACCCACGAGTGGACCTACGCTTGTGTTATTTGTCATGTCTGGCGAAGTCAAGATCTGGCGTCTGTTCTACTGTAAAATTTTGTTGATACTTCAATGTTGACATGATACAAAATAGTGGCATAAGAAATAATTGGACAGCTACATGTGTAATTGCAATATCCGTTGTCTTTTTGTTAAAATAAAACATGTGCAAAACGTGCTTATTAACCATATATGGTGAAATGTGCCCATATCACAATACAACTTCTTTATCCTCTACATAGACTGGTGTGACCATGATACAATTTGTCTTGCCCTTGAGATATGATATGTACACCAAAGATACTGCAAAATTATATTTCCATGTCTAGAAGCATATATGGATGCTTTGCCATAGAAAACCAAAATCATTTAGCTATGGCCATGCAATTTCTTAATATTGTGTGGCTTGTAATATATTTTGGACAGGGAAAAGCTTTATATATTTACAATCATAGATGGAGAAAAGCAAAGGTTCATGTCTCTAACTATCTTTTATTCTATTTGTTGATTCTCATTTACTGTATGTACATATTACTTGTTCTCCGATGCATACCAACTTCCATTCATGTTCATTGTATTTTGTGTGTTCCCACATTCAAACAAACAAAATAGCTAGAGAAAACAAAGGAGTCTTAACTGCAGCGGTGGAAGAGGAGATACAAAAGTACATGCTTGTACTGTTATTTCATATTCTGTTGTTTTGTATTTCATTTATTGTTTGTATATGTGTTCACCTAGTTTATTGTATGTAGATATTGTGTACCTTCCTACATAATAACTTATCTTCATTACATGTCTTCCTGCATACTAACTTCCTTCATGTCCATTGTATTTTTCTTGCATTGCTACATTTAAACAAACAGAGTGGTTGGAGAGGACAATGGACTCTTTGGTGCGAATGTAGAGTAGAAGTTACAAAGGTGCATACCTATACTCTTATTTCATATTCCAGTGTTTAGTATTTCATTTATTGTATGTGTATTTGTTCTACCTGTTATACTGCTTTGCACCTTTTTTACTGTATGTATATACTATGTATCTTTTGCTTATTCTCATGTGAATTGTATTCTCTTTGCTGCATTTCTTTCTTTTACATGTCTTTCTGCATACTAACTTGCCTTCATGTCCACTGTATGTTCGACATTGCTACCTTGAAAGAAATAGATTCACTGGACAGGAAGATGAATTCTTATATGCGACAACAGAGGGGTCTATGGTACAATCTTCGAAAAGGTATACCAACTGTGCTAGTAAATTAAACATACAAAATGGGTGGGGGCATATAATATTGGACTAGAAAATGATGATTTGGCAACAATGGGCCTTTGTGCCCTCCCCATTTCTATTTTTTCCATTTTCTAATATCCCTTTTGCTTTCTGATTACTCTGCTTAGTCGTCTTTCCGAAAATGCTTCGGTGTGCGGGTTGGTGGACTCACGGGTTCACATTTATGGTCATGCTTCTTCCATACTTACCCACTTTGTCGATTGCGGGTGTCGGGCTGGCGGGTTCAAGATTGCGCCTCTGGCTTTAGAGATTTCGTAATATACATATTGGTCGTCATACCCCGCCATCACGCCCTATTTATTGTTACATATTTTTTCAGTCAAAAAATCTGAGGCATACAATTTGACCCTCGGGTCCTCAAGTTTCCTGAGTATCCCTTGACACCCTATTTAGTATTCCATCTCCTTCGACCTTGCATGTGACATTAAGAACAATTATGGACAATATACAATGCATATACTTGTTTAGTCCTTTTGATGTTCATCTACACATGCTTGCATCAGAAAAAGTTGGACTAGTGACATGCCCATGAGCATTTAATCATCCCAAACATTAGCAAACTGACAAGGCCAAAGGTAAAGATGCATACATTATGTTCCTCATATGTTTACCAAACAAATATCCTCAGTTATGTATTCATCTATGGCATGGTGAATATGTTGATGTCATCTACAACACATACTTTGCAGTTCACAAGAAGTATCAACAAGTGCAAGCAAGACGTTGAACATAGCGCAGGTTCCGCAGACTAAGAGGTCTGGTTGCAAAACTCTGGCTCCATAATTCATCCAATTTTTGCGTCTACTTGTACATTTATGTCAGGGAAAAAAGAAAACAAAAAAATAATCCACACTACCTTTCACATTACTTTTCCTGTTCAAAAAATGTCACCAGGTCTAAACTTGTAACACCCAAAATACTATCAATAAAGGGCTTGAACAACCATTGAACTAGAAAAGTGTTCATCGGGGACATAATGGTTGTCAATAACACCTACTTGGACAAGGAAAAGAAAACTAGATCCATTATGTGTGCTGACATGACAGACAAGGAGGCCCTGATGACAATCACACTGACTATTCCTACACAACTTGTCCAAAAACATGTAGAAAATATATTTACATGTAATGGGATATCCATTACAAATTTTAATATATTTCCCAAAACAATATATGATTGTGGTGATTGTGATCGGAATATATCGCTCAACGAAACAAGTATTGTGGAAAAAATTCCTGCTATTTGTTCAGAATATCGTTTCGTCCTGGACACAACTATCAGCCAACTTGCACAGAGCAATGACATTTACCCAATCGGAACCATTGGCGCAGTTGTCACACTCGCGAGAAAACTTGTCTCGCAACACATTCTCCATATAAAAGATGAAGAGTCAGACAACGACGAGTCAATGGTATCGTTCTCCATATCCAGTTTTGTCCTTTACTTTCACATGTCCATGTATCTCAGTTAAGTTACACAAATATTGCATTGTTCCATGTTGCAGCTGCAATTGTTCAACACCTATTCAAATTTGTTTTCGTCAATGGAACAACAATTACATAAAGGGAAATTTCCACTTATGTTCTTCAAAAATATAACAAAGAAAAGAGATGTTAAAGAAAGGATCTTCCACACAACCCAAGAAACATTTGTAACAAAATTGCGAGCAAACATAGTACAAGATCTCAAGAAACTAACTAGCTCTACAACTGTTGTGTGTATACATCTACAAATTCATCCTCACTTTGCTCATACAAATTGCCTTCACCAAATTTTTGCAGTTTTTTTATTTTTTATTAGTATTTTGGTGCAGTTGTATATTATATTGTTCAATATATTAACTTTTATGCTCACATTTCCAGGTTGAAGGTGTTTTGGTTGCAGCAAATGTGTACTCGACCCCCTTTGAGCCTGCATGTGCGAAATGCAACTCTCCTACTTCTACTTCTGCTTTCATAAGTGATGATATAATTGATTGTCTGTGATGCGGTAAAAAATGTCCATACATATATAGACATTCCCTCGATTCTGCCATCCGAACCGTGTGCAACACAACCGTACATTGTACAATTAGATAGCCTCTGTTATAAGATGTGCTTCCTGGGTTAATAGAATTGTCATATGAAGCATACCTATAGAAAAAGGAAAACAGTGTCTACATGCTACGCAACTTTCGGATACATAGCAAATTTACCTTAAATGAGGACAATGCAATATTGCATATCGGCTGAAAAAAATAATAATAATAATAATAATAATAAAATAAAATAAAATATCAAGCTTTGGCAGGAAACGAAAATATCTCATGTGTGTCTGTAATTTTTCTTCAACACCCAGATAAATGTTCATCGGACTCAAGTTCTTCAGAATTTACATCTATAGCTATAAAATTCTCTTTCCAAAGATTTTGTCTCTTCTTGTGCACTTGAAACAACGAGGAGAATCTAATTACAAATGCAATCGATGTTGTTATTTTGATGTTTTTTTTGCATCTCCCAGTAAGAATTTTGCATATTTGTTGCGGTGTGCAAATTAAAAAAAAATGGTGGTTGGTTGTGGCTTTGATGGAGGAGTCTGCACGTTTTTGGGTGCCCAAGTTGGACAATTGTTTTCCAACTGTATAGCCATGGCAGGATTTCTGCATTTTTTTTGGGTACCCGAAAAAAAAAAAAAAAAAATGGTCTCCAACTATACATTTATGGTATGGTATCTACATTTTCTCGATGCCCTAATTGAAAAAAAAAGGATTGAACAGGGATCGAAACATGAGCTTGATATTTTCAGAACTCGCTATAGAGATTGGGGAGTTTGGGCATTGGGATTCATACAGGCAGGTGCGGTTGTTGGTGATGTACACATGCATAAGATTGTTTAGTCCATAAATGGGAAGCATGAGCGCAAACCCCATAAAAAGTATCCAACTGTAAATAACTCAGGCCCATCCTTTGAACCATTGAAATAGCTTTATCCTCTGGGCAGAACCATCAGGTGCTTCCAATAATATTGGAAATTTGACATTGTTAAAACTGGTAGTGATAGACCATGGCACTATCAGAGGAAAATGTCCATAGTGATCTTTCTTAATGGTAAAATAGTAGTCGACAACTTTCTTGTTCCCCATTTTGAGGTCTGGTTATAGCTAGCATACAATGGTGAAGCTCCGTTGGTTTTGTGTTGTCTTGTGTTTGGCAGAATTTTGTTCATATCCCATGGCCCCGGTTATTTTCTCATGGGAACGTATACCAGATGTAAGAGAAAACCAATGCCATGATGTGTTTTTCTATATATCAAATTGTTTGATGCAAAGGTCGATGTGTACTGCTCTATGGAACCTTGTGGGATCTTGCTTGACACCTTCTGTGTTCATGCGTTGCCTTCTGCCTCAACTTTCAATACATTTGGTGTTTACTTGGTTCTTGGTTGTATGCTTCGTTTTGGAAAATTAATAATACATTCAGAATCTTCACAGTTTTTCTATGATCTTAAAGACTATATAGGACATACTTTTCCCTTTAATATAAGCCTTGTGATGCAAATGTCGTATGTGGCTCGTTTTAGCACTTTTCCTTGATCGATGAACTTAGCAAAATTAATCTCCTGGAATAATTTGAAATAAAATAATATATACTATGTGAAGTCCAATGGAACTATCATATCAACGAGAGGACATTAAAATTCAAATTCTTCATTGTTATACTTGTAGTGAAACTCACAGTACAATAACTTTACTTAAACATCTCAAAATTGATTTTCTTGTAGCTTTTCAATGCTTCTCTTATACAAACAGATCCTAGAAATTATAAGCATGGCTCACTATATCTATTCCTTGATTGAATAACATGTTCACATGTTTAATGCTCTTCATAGTTACTATTAAGACCATCAATGGGGATTTCTTACACCAATTCCCACTTCCAAAAATTGCCATCCCCTTTATTTTTGTCCTCTTATTTCCCTTTCTAGTTACTTACTTGTTTTTTAGAAAATGTCTAGGTGCAGGAGTTGGCGGATTCACGTCTTCGAATTTCCACTTACTTTTATATCACCAGCCTGACCGACCGCTTCCCTGTTTCATATTAAACAAACTTTTTGGATCGCGGGTTCCCGGATAGGAGGGTTGTCGGATAGACAAGTTCAACATTGCGTTTCCATTGTTCCGCCACCTGCAAACAACACCCGAAATTATGTGATCTACAAATTAGCAAACAAATTCCCCTTTATCTCGTTTTTAGCACTTTTCCTTGATCGATGAACTTAGAAAAGTTAATCTCTTGGAATAATTTGAAATAAAAGAATATGTACTATGTGAAGTCCAATGGAACTATCATATCAACGAGAGGACATTAAAATTCAAATTCGTCGTTGTTATACTTGCAGTGAAGCTGACAGTACAATAACTTTACTTAAACATCCCAAAATTGATTTTCTTGTAGCTTTTCGACGCTTCTCTTATACAAACAGATCCTGGAAACTATAAGCATGGCTCACTGTATCTACTCCTTGATTGAAGAACATGTTCACATGTTTAATGCACTTCATAGTTACTGTTAAGACCATCAATGGGGCTTTCTTACACCAATTCCCGCTTTTGAAAATTGTCATCCCCTTTCTTTTTGCCCTCTGCTTTCCCTTTCTGGTTACTTACTCGTTTTTCGAAAAATGTCTAGGTGCGGAAGTTGGCGGATTCACGTCTTCAAATTTCCACTGTTACTTTTATATCACTAGCCCGATCGACCGCTTCCCCGTTTCATATTGAACAAAATTTTTGGATCGCGGGTTCCTGGATAGGCGGGTTCAACATTGCATTTCCATTGTTCCGTTGCCTGCAACCAACACCCAGACTTCCGTGATCTACAAATTAGCATATAAATTCCCCTTTATCTCGTTTGATTTCACTTTCTGTTTACTTGGTCCTTTTTCCAAATGTCTTGTGATTTTATATACAACACCCGAAGTTCTGCAATATACAAATTAACCCTCGAAATCTGTCATTGTCTCTTGTTCCGTGTTATGCATTTTGCATTCAACAATTGGGGTAGATACAATTTGACCATCGGGCCCTCACGTCTCCTGATTAGAGCTTGTGGCCCTGTTTTCAAACCCATCAATATTTCCTGTTTTGAGTATGTAAAATTCTTGTATATCACGAGTCCTACCAATCGCTTGTCCATTGCATACTTGGCCACTATTACCATCGTTAGTTCTTGGCCAGGCTTGCTCAACATTGCGCTTCCATTGTTCCACTATGTACAAACAACACCCGAAGTTCTGCGTTATACAAATTGATGGCCGAACTATCATTGTGACATATAATTTGACCATCGGCCCCTCACATCTGCCGAGTATATCTTGTGACCCTATTTTTGAAGCTCGCCCGACCACTTTCCATACTTGGCCATTTCTTGGAATCTATTTCGCGGGTTGGCGAGTGGACGAAATGTACAATGCTTAGTTGCTCTTCGCCATCCTCTCCATATTCGTACTTCTTTCTAGATAAGAAATTATTAAGCTTTAATGCTAGTAGTTCATCGTGTAGGAACTGTTAAGATTGTCATTAATGTGCAGAAGGTCGGAGAAGATTTGTAATTAATGTGAATTAAACCAAGATTTGTGGAGAAGAGTGTTATCATTTCCAAGTATTCATTTCAAACATGATGCAATCTCTTTTGTGTGTCGGTCGGTTGGTGCCTTTACGAAATCTCTAATTCTTAATCGCTCTTCGTCGTCACCGCCACCTTCGCACTTTTTTCTAAATATGCAATTAGTAAGATTTAATGGTAAAAACTCATTACGCATGAACCTTGGAGATTGTCATTGATCAACGAAAGGCTCGAGGAGATCTTCCATTGATACGCATTAAACCAAGATTTGCGGAGGGTTATATTATCCCTCCCCAATTTTCATTTCAAACATCATCTAGAGCAAACGAAAATTCTCGTTAACTTATGGCATCAGTTCCACAACAGTTCTGTCCAGATACAGTAAACACCTTTGGGCATGATGGCTAAAGGTTCCAATATTCCAGGGCATATTCTTACTACTCATCTCCCTTCATCCAGGAGCAAAAAAGGAGATGGTCCCTTGGTGCATCGAGAGAGATATTTCAAGCCAAAGAATTCCAAGGCAACCCTTCCTTCTCAGACAACTTGCCCGCTTGCATTGATGGCTGGCGTTGAGGTTGATGAGATGGATTTCGAGCCGGAAGAAGATGATCTAATGGATGATGATACGACAATGGATGATAGCAATGCAAAGACTGTTCCCACTACTGTGCCCTTGAAATCAACCATAACGGGCGGTACTTCCCGACTCGACGATGACGGTCCTGACAACACCAAAAGAAGGGGTTTCAGAAAAGAAACCGACGTTGAACGCAATAGCCACTTTGCAGCTCGAAAGTAGGAATTCCAGAGGTCCAAATTAGTTTGTTATGGGCATAAGTCTTTCAATATAAGGAAATGATCTATTGATTCTCCCAGAGATATATTTCAAGCCAAAACATTATTCAATTGCGAGACCACTGTCGTTTTCTCTAGAAATACAATTAACATCTTAGAGAATGAGGACCAAAACTCCCACTGGTGCAAGGCATATTCCTACTAGTCATCTCCTTCAACCCAGAATGGACTAATTTGGGCCTCTAGAATTGCTCGTGCAACCTGTGTCCCTGAAGTTTTCGACTGTGAGGAGGTGGTTTCTTGGTGTGTCCTAACTTTCAGTTTCAGGCTATTACGTTTGCCCTGCAACTTTTTTTGTCTTCTTCCTCACGGGAAGCTTGTGAGAACTATCAATTTTACCGCAAGACTATTGTTAATCTGCTTCAAGCCAAGGATTTATTCCATTGTGGAACCACTCTCCTGTTTCTTTGTCGCCTCAAGTCTTCCGCAAAATATTGAGATCGGGGCATCGAACATTGATCCATCGAGGAGAAGACTGCAAGGATTTCCTAAGAAAAAGCATGGTAATCAGTTTTGTATGCATGTTGAAGAGCATCTCGATGGCTCCTGCATGTTGCAGATCTTGTGCCTGTGTTTATGGAAAATATGTTCAATGTTTTGGTTCAAAGAACTTGGTCCAATTTCTATGGATAGATATATAGTGCTCAATATTCTTTTTTTTTAATGGATTTACTATTAAAAAAAATTCCTTGGAGTCTTAGTTGATGCTTCTTTTATGAATTCAACACCTCTTCTCAATGGCATGGTTCGATAGTCTTGTAGTTCTTCGATATTGTATTTTCTTAAGTAATTTGTTTTAAAATGGAGCATTTAACAATTATATGACAATGCATTGTGTCGATCCATCAGGATTTTATGGAAACAAAAATGAATTTCAAACAGTTTCAAACCAACTTTCAATTCTATTTGTAATGCAGATAGAATATAGCAAGACCAAATCACAATGTTGCAGCAAGATCGTTCTTCTTCTTTCTAGACATGCAATTATTAAGCTTTAATGCTAACAACCCATCATGCAAGAAGTTTAATACTTAAGTTAATATGTTAAAGTCATGGAAGAATGTATCAAGAACACAATTACTCCCACAAATTGCAATAAAATATAATCTTCAACAAAGCATTTGCTAACAATTACTAGAAAATGATGGTTTTGCAACAATGGAGTTTGTTTGAAACCGATTCCTGCTTACAAAAATTTCCCTCCGCCTTTCTATTTTCCCACTCTTTTATCCCTTGTACTTTCTCTTTATGGTTACTTAGTCGTTTTTTCCGAAAATGTCTTGCTGTGCGGGTTGGCGGATTCATGTGTTCACATTTTCATCCATGATTTTATATGGCGATTTCTACCGAGTGCTTCTCCTTTGTCTAAATTTCACTTTCCATTGTTTTGTGACCTGCAAACAACACTCTGGCTTCTGCGATATGTAGATTTACTTCTAGACTACCACATCATCCCCTCTTCTGTGTTACACATTTTGCACTGAAATGTTCCAATATATAGAATTTGACAGCCGCGGACTTACGTCTTCTCAGGAACCCTTGTCACCCTATTTTGAAGCTCGTCCGACCATTCTCCACACTTGACCATTTCTTGACATCTCTTCTATTGATCGCCGAGTTCGCGGGTTTAGGAGATTCACAATTTCTAGTTGTTGTTTCCTATGCCCGCTACCTTCAGATTTATTTCCAAGTATATGCAATATGTATACAACTTCTCCAGAAACATACAAAAAAGATCTTGCCATGAAATGGAATATCTATTGCAGATTTGAATATATTGGACCTTCTTTTCCCTCTTCTATACTTAACCGAATTCTCGTTTCTTTTTCCCCTCTACTCTCTCTTTCTCGTTACTTAGTCGTTTTTTCCAAAAATGTCTCAATGAGCACGTTGGCTGACTCACGAGTTCACATTTGTGCTCGTGCTTTTATATCGCGACTTCGATTGACCACTAGCCATTCGATGCCTAGCCACTTTTCAGATCGCGAATTCTCGGGCAGGCGGGCTCTATATTGCACTTCCATTGTTCTGTGAGATGAAAATAGCACCTGGACCTCCATGATATACAAATTTACTACCACACTCCCACATCATACCCTCTTCCATTATACACAGTTTGCACACAAAATTTCTGAGACCTGCAATTTGACCTTCGGGTCCTCACGTCTCCTGGGGAACTATTGTCACCCCGTTTTTAAGCCCCTGCATCCGCTTTCCATATTTATCCATTTCTTGGAATCTCTTTCGCGCCTCCAATTCCATACTTATCTGAATTTTTCCCTTGCGGATTCCCAAACAGGCGGAGTGCACTTCTAGTGTTCCTTGACCTACAAACAACCCCCCGGCTTCTGCGATATACAAATTGACTTATGGACTCCTACATCAGCCCCTCTTTCGTGTTACATAATATGCACTCAAAAGTTCCGATCAATACAATTTGACCATCGGGGCCTCACATCTCCTCAGGAACCCTTGTCAACCTATTTTGAAGCCCGTCCGACCGCTTTCCATGACCATTTCTTACAATCTCTTTCGAGGATCGTCGGGTTGGTGGGTTCAGACAATTTCCAATTCCTAGTCGTTGTTTTTTGTGCCCACCACCTTCACAATTCTTTCCAAGTATATGCAATAAGTATATAACTTCTCCAGAAACATGCAGAAAAGAATGGGATATCTATTACACATGTGAATATATTAACCCTTCTTTTTCGTCTTCTATACTTAACGAAATTCTTGTTTCTCTTTTCCCTGTACTTTATCTTTCTCGTCACTTAGTCGTTTTCCGAAAATGTCTAGTTGCGCGGGTTGGCGGACTCGCGGGTTCACATTTTCACTCGTGATTTTATATCGCGACTCCGACCGACCATTCCATACCCAACCACCTCTCCGACCGCAGATTCTCGGGTAGGCAGGCTCTAGATTGCACTTTTATTTTTCTGTGACCTGCAAATAGTACCCTGACTTCCACGATATACAAATTTACAACCGGGCTCTCACATCATACCATGTTCTGTATTACAGTCTACCTATCATCCCCTCTTCCATGGTACACATTTTGCAGTGAAAACTTCTGAGACATACAATTTGACTGTCGGGTCCTCACGTCTCTTGTGGAACTATTGTCACCCCATTTTGAAGCTCGTCTGTCCGCTTTCCATACTTTTCCATTTCTTCGATTTTCTTTCGTGGATTGTCAGGTTGGAGGGTTCAAAAAATATCCAATTCCTAATCGATGTTTCCTATGCCCGCACCCTTTGCAATTAGCAATTAGCAAGTATATATAAGATCTTATTTCTAAGTATACAATTAGCAAGTGTTAATGCTAAACCAGGATTTGAGATCTCCCATTAATACGCATAAAACCAAAATTTTCGGATGGTTATATTATCCCTTCCGAGTTTTAATTTTAAACATCATCGAATGTCATTTTCACATCGTCGAGTTGGCCTGTTCACGAAATATTCAATCCTCAATTCTGAAAACAAGTCTGACCAACCATTTCCCTATTCCATACTCAACCACTTTCCTGGAATTCCGCAAATATACAAATTGACTGTTGAACTGCCCCATCATGCTCTCTTCCATTTTACACGTTTTGCAGTAAAAAATTTAGAGACATAAAATTTGATCGTCGAACACTCACCTCTCTTGAGTATCCCTCGTAACCCTATTTTGAATCTTCTTCGACCGCTTTTCAGACCTTGCCATTCCTTCCTTTCTCTTCCCTGTCTTCGTCACCTTCACACTTGTCTATAATAAAAAAATCTTTATATATATATATATATATATATTGTTTCTAAATATGCAATTAGTGAGATTTAATTCTAACAATTCATCGTGTAGGAACCGTATAGATTATCATTGATGAGCGAAAGGCTCGAGGAGATCTCTTATTAATACACATTAAACCAAGAATTGTGGAGGGTTATATTATCCCTTCCAAGTGTTGATTTCAAAATCATGAGATGTTGTTCGCACATCGTCGGGTTGGCACGTTCACGAAACCTCCAATCCTTAATTGCTCTTTGTCGTACCGGCCACCTTCACACTTCTAAATATGCAATAAGTAAGATTTACTGCTAACATATCATCATGCAACAACCATAGAGATTGTCATTAATGAGTGAAAGGCTCGAGGATCTTTCCCATTCATAAGAATTGAACCAACATTTGCGGAGGGTTATATTATCGCCTTCAACTGTTCATTTCAACCATCGTTTGGAGCAAACAAACGTTATCATAAACCTATGGCATCAACTTGACAATAGTTCTGTGGAGATACAGTGAACATCTTTGGGCACGAGGACCAAAACTTCCAGTGGTCCAGGGCATATTCTTATTACTCATCCCCTGCCACCCAGAATGAAGTAATTTGGACCTCTGGGATTGGTCGTGCAGGCTGTGTCCCTAAATTTTTTGACTATAAGGAGTTGGTCTCTTGTTGCGCCAATAAATATATTTCAGACCAAAGAATTATTCCACTGTGGGGCCACTCTTTTGTTTCTTTGTCACCTTAGGTCTTTCGCCAGATGTTAAGATTGTTGAAGCCAACATTGATGTTCAAAGGATAAGATTCCAAGCAGTTCCTAAGAAAGCATAATAACGGGTTGGACCTCTTGTCCAAATTCCTGGAAGACCCGATGGCAGTTCCTGAAGATATCACAAGCTTGTAGGTTAGTTCATTTAGAAATCCATTCTGGGAAATTGCCTGGTTGTTTACAAGAATAACGAGACAAGAGTCCACAACAACTATTTCCCATATGCCTCTTTATATTTTGTATTTCACAATCAAGGAACAAGCCATTTTTTATTGGGGCAAGCTAATTTCTCATGAAATTTGTTCCCAATTGTCAAGATTCAAAAATGAGAAGAAATTTTATATGTCATCCTACTTGGTTTTTGCGATAGCACATTGCTGCCAATTTCCAAAACTGTCTCTGTCCAAGAAGGTAAACTGGGAATTTGACCCAGTAATGTTCTAGTACCAAGCCTTATCGAAGTAAAAGGCATCCCACTTTTTTTTATGAGGTTTTTAATGGCCTTATGTCTGTTTTCAAAGTTTTGTTGTTAAGAGAAGATGCTCCCCACATATCTGACCAGGCAACCAGGTTTTTGGACAAGAAGGGGGCACTTGAAAATATGGATAATTACACTGTGATAAGAATTTTTGGCTTAAGGGAAAAACCTACTCTCCTTCCATGTCACATTACAGACATAATGTTTGTTACAGAAGTAGCAAGGCAATACAACTATTGGTTGCATCTATTCCAAGAGAAGAGAAAAAAATAGTTCATTCCTCTGCCTTGGAAAAGTCAGGGACTTCGTGTTGAGGAACGTCAACAAAATTGACGAATTTGCAGCCCATTTTAGCAAATTGAACCTAAGATATGCTAAAATCCTAAGGGGTTCGACCCTAATAAATTTTTTTTACAACATTTACAAACACTTGGCTTCGACAATTCTTTTTTCAAAAAACACCTAACCGAAAATAGCGACACTGACGACAGCGCTCATGCTTCTGATGTCGGTGACCTAGACACACTGTAAAGCACCACTGAATTGTACAAGCAACCGAGAAAAGGCCCCGGTGATAAGAGTGTTCAATCGACGGATAACACTCCCAAAAGTACGGCATCCTGGAGCATCGCTCCAACGACCCACCACAACAACAAAGCAACTTAGAATTCTTCGAACGAAGGAGGAGATAACAACCCTCCTCACCCTGAAATTGATCATTCTCACAAGCTTCCAGTGGACAAGAAGAGAAAAAAATTGTGGAACAGGCGGAAGAGCCCGAAATTGAGAGTGAGAACATGGAACTTGAGTCTAATCTAGATAGCGTATTTCACTACCTTGGTCAGCCCGGAGATGCGATCCAGCATAGTTGTCCAATGGACATAGTTGATACAAAAAATTTTGATGAAGATGAATCCTTCGTGTTCTAGAGCGTAGTTTTTGACAGCCAGGCCAAAAAATTAATTATTGAAAAAAAAGATGTAAAAAATAAGAAAGGAAAATCTCGTTAAGAGGTTAACCTTGCGAAAATGCGGTCGTCCCAAATCTTTCAACTTCACATAACGACCGCAGATTATCTTGATGATTCCATTGGAGGCATTGAGGCCAAGAATGCTAGACTGAAGGACCCGGTCAAGGAATTGGAAGGAGCTTTGATTCCTATGCCATTGCTTGCCAATCCTTTGGCAATAGCCATGCCCGCCAACCCTACAGCCAAGTTAAAAGGATCCTCCAGCCTCCTCACATCGTGTAGAGGATATGTGGAGAATAATATCAAGAAAATAATGAACCTGATTGCTGAGTCGTGGGAAACATCACAAACCATGGCTTCCCTTGGAACGAGGGCAGATAATTTGCTCGAACATTTGCAGGCATAATTAAAAAATGAAGAACGTTTCTATTTAGACATGGTCCTTCCTTTTGGCACCTTTGTCAACAACATGACAGAAATGATAAGAATACAATAAGATATCCCATCCAAAAACCGGATCACTCAATTAAATGCATGCTAGAAAGAAAAAGTGAAGAACATGTATCTCATTGTCTAGTCATGTGAACAAGTCATATCAAAGAAAGAAAAAATATTCACAAAGCTAACCAAAATAGACTTAGCCTAAAGGACCAATGACTTCCAAGACACTAACTTAATCGCCAACTCCTTGCCCTTAACTAAGAAAGACTTTGATAAACAGGTTGATGTTTTTAAGGCGTTGTATTTGGAAAAGTTTTACAACATCCTTGAATATGGTGAAGATGACATCAACAACTGGCTAGTCAACTATTCGGTACAGAATGAACAAATTGATCAGGCTCTACTTAATCTTTCTATCGATCTAGGAGAATTAGAAAAAGAACTTTTCAACATAAAAATATGGAATGAGATCAACGTCACCCCCTTGAGAAGCTACATTCAAGAATGGCTCGAGAGGGAATTGAAGTAGGTCGCCGATGAAAGGAAACAGACAGTTGCCACGATTCCAGTAGTCATCGATGACAACAATCAAAATGCATCAGCAAGAAAATAGCAAAAGGGGTGATATGTACCATCACTGTAATTCTATAATGATCACATCCTGCTTTTTTTATCAATCCAGATATTCCACTTTTTTTAAATACAAATGTCTAGCCAAACGCTGATACCTTTCAATTTATTCTTTTCAGGTATTACACTCTACCGTCGCCCACTTCTTCTTTCCGCATTCCTATTTCTTGTAGATATTTCTCTTATGATCCGCGGGAGCCCCAATCCCAGTCTATATGACAAACGCATTTAAATTTCCAGGAATATGTAACAGAGAATATTATTTTTTGATATATTTCAAATAAAACTGTTTTTTATGTCCTTATTTATATATAGGTCCTCATAAATTTTTATCTTCCACAATGCTAAATGTCAAGAAATTGTGTTTATTTAAGTTAAAATTTGTTTTTATCTCCTTTTATATATATGTCCTCATAGATTTTTATCTTCCACTATGTTGAATGTCAAGAAATTGTGTTTATTTAATTTTAATAAGAGACAAAATAGACAGAAATTTTGAACATAGTAAAATAGATTATATAGTTTCAAAAAATAAATGGGACTCTAGGGGCCACGTGTCATTTACTACATGGATACCACATGTGCTTCATGTTGCTTGCCACATCTCCGTTACAGTTTCCATCTGCCTCTGCTACTTTTTCCGATCCCTATGCATTTATTCCTAATTCAACCCAGCAGGGACTACGCTGCCATGCAACACTTGTTATTCTTAGTTCTTACTTTAGTAAATGTTTATGTTTGTTGTGCTTGGAGTTGATATGATATAATATTTCATTATTGTAGTACTAACATTGTCATGGGTGTTGTGATGGAGTGTTGTCTAATTGTTTTATGTTTTGGCTCTTTTTGATGAAATTTGACAACTTAAATATGGAGGAAATCACAATTTTTTGTTGTTTAAATTGCAATTTTGAATGCATAAATGGATTCAACATGTTGAAAAATCCTTGGGGCACTCCGATTATATTGTGTTTGCTACTCAAATTTGCAAATCCAACAAGTTCTCGCCAGATTACGGGCAAAATTGAACAGAAAATATCCCTTGAAAATGGTCAAAATGTATAGCAGTTACACTACAATGTTGTGATGATATAGTTCTTTATCATATTAATGGCGAAAGTGATATTATCTTGTCATTAGTGTTAGTGGATATAGAGAAAAATAGAGTGCTACAATGAATATTTCTTTGTTATGTTGTGTTATGGATCTTGAAATAATAAGATAATAAAAATTAAATGATAAATTTTATTTTCGAATAGGATCAACATTAGAGCTTAATAAGATACAAACTAATCAAAGTAAATATGAGTTTACGAGCCTTATAAAAAAATATGGTTGATGTCAATT
>JZKD02S2318474.1:176579-186673 GCA_000966675.3 Picea glauca | reverse complement strand
GTATCCGCAATTTTCCCAAAGTTGTTAACTAGAATAGAATTTGAATTCTAAAACCAGTGTATTTTACATTTAGTATTTCAAATATTCTTTAGTTATAACTAACAACTTATAATAGTTATAATATATAATATACTATATTTGTCAATTGGATTTTACAAGGAATGAATGATTGTTATCCTCCCCACCTATATTATATTTCCATAGAGCTCATAACTAGTGTATTGTCGTAATGGATTCAAGCCTTGTTGTTGATTCTAGGATTTACCATAGGTACCATCCTTATTTTTCCAACATAAAATTGTACTTTGCTCCCTCCAAAAAAATAAGTAAACACCTTGAACTAAGATTGTATCTAATGAAAATAAAAAATCCCACAAGATACTCAAGGATCAGAATATTAAGATTGATTGCAAGGCCGAAAAATCCCCCCCATCCCAGACTAATACTACAACAAAAAAGGCCTCTAAATAAACTGATCCAAGGAAAAATACATTGTAGAAGATTCATTATCAGGGTGGGGACCTCATGCCCCTCTTCCAGCTGGTTGTAGTAGATTTTTCCTTCTTGGTTCTGTAAATCCCTCTTGGATAAGTCATACGCTTGCTTATTGTGATCTCTATAAATTTGTGTGAAACATGATGACTTGAAAACTTGGCAGAGTTCTTTGATCTTGTCCTTCCAACACTCCAATGAGATTACCTGTAGATTACCTTTTTGGTTTAGTCAGTCAATGATAATATTGGAGTCCCCAAATACTTGAAGATCCAAGATATGTAGTCGGGAAGCAAGAGTAAGTAAAGCCCAAACACCCAGTAGCTCAGCCCTGGTGTTAGTACCCGACCCAAAGTTGAAGGTCCATTGAAAAATAGTATGGTCGTTGATCCTTATGACACCTCCAATTCCACTTTGTTGGCCCTGTAACTGAGCTTCTCCATCAAACCAACCTACCGGTATGTCTTCCTTTAAAATTAGGGGTATACGCCTAGGAACTAGTGCTTGTTGTAAATCCCTGGAACTTCCCAACCAACCAAGAGTCCTATGTAAAACCAAGTGTATAGAAGAACAACCACTCTCAAAGGTAACTTTGCTACGTTCCAGCCACAAATGCCAACAAATGAGAGATGGAAACGTAGGATGGGTTGTTATTTGTTTTAACCAAACTTCAAAGAAAGAAGTAAAAGTGGGTCCCATCCAAGTTGTCTTTAAGTTTAAGGCTTTTAAAATCAAAGTCCAAACCTGCTGAGTGAAGCTACACTAAACCATCAGGTGCAAAACGGTCTTGGGCTTTTTAAACATAGAGAGAAAATGCTTGGACCAGACCAACCTCTACGTTGCAAATTGCCCCATGTTAGTATCCTGTTTTCCAGTATTAACCACGTAAACAATTTTTTTTTTGGAGCAAGATCCCATTCCCAAGGGTACGTCGCCAACCACAAATTTTTGGAGACCAAAGATTGGAGGCAAGAGCATTGTAGACATTTATGGCTATGATGTTGTGAGATTCATCACCCCCGGTTCATCTAAGAATATTCGGTATGTCATTCAACTTAATACCCAGGTAGGTCAAAGCCCTACAATACAACCCCCATTCAGATGCTTGATCGCCAGTGAGTCCCAGCTCTTCACTCGACTTCCATGAAGCTAAAATCACCCCTAATATACCCGCTCTTCTAGCCTAATAAAGATAGTGGATATTTCACTACTTTAGAGATGTGATGAGCTCAGGTAAGAGTAATGAGTTTAATCCTAGACCCAAGATCCCATCCTTTCCAATGAGCACCGAATGACCTGAACCAGGGCTCCAACTTAGCCAATGGGTAATTAAATCCAAAGACTTGACCAGATTCCTCTAGGTGTTTGAGGCGTTAAGAGTCCCATGTGGGCCATCTCTCAACCAAGTTACCACCTGAAAAAAGGGAATATATTTGTCCTTTATCACCTTATGCCAAATGCCTTCCTTCATCAAACAACGCCACAAGGTATTTTCTACCAGCGCTCTGCTAAACAGATGTATGTTCTTGACTCCCCAACCTCCACAGGACTTTGGTTTTGTGATGTTCTCCCACTTGCATAGATCTAGGCGTTCCCTTGCCCCACTACCAGACCATAAGAAATTGTACATTAGTTGCCTGATCCTATTAAGAATAGAAGTGGGATTAATGGCCACTGTCTGTTATCCCCATTTTGTGGATAACTAAGGAGATTATGTCTCGAGGCACTTAGGTTGTAGATATGGAGTGTCGAGAGACCACATGACCAACAATATCCTTTTGCACAGCTAGAGACCTACATCGCCACCACAGTGACCCAACACTTGGTCATCGTCCACACCAACTTTCCACCACAAGTCACTTGGGTCTTGCTCCATGCGGTACAAGTCGAGTGCAGGTTGGTGGTCGGTTTTGGAAGAACAAGCCTAGCTTGGGCTTCCATGAGGGCAAGCAACCCATAGGATGGATGGCATGGGCCCATACGCCAGACGATAGAGAGATGCTTTCAGATGCCTAGGAGACAACTGGATAGACACAACCCACCCTTTGCATGCCAAACGACTTGCCCAGAAGGGGAAAAAGGTCACTCCCCAGGGGCTTGACGTCACATTTGAGGGGCATATGGTGGTTGATGATGAATCAGAGCATGACACATGGAATTTTGAGGTTGAGAGGCTCTGTATGATTGCCACATGGCCTTTGGAGGCCCTACTTTGCAACCTAGCTCCAACGACTTGTTCAATTTTCCAAAACGTCCTCCTTCAAGGGATGACGTCCCCTTTGTTTTAGGGTTTTATTTGTGCAAAAGTGAAATTAAACACAATTTTTAAATATTATCTTTGTAAAGGGGAAAGATTAGGGATGTTGACCCCTAATCTTGTGCTTTCCCTAATATTGTGTGGACAAACTATGTTAGCTACATTTTGTATAAATAAAGATCAGAAGATCTCATTTTCGTAACATAACTCTCCATTGTGAGAGGCTCTTGGATTGAAATTTTCGCTCTCTTTGGCTAGTTCTCTCTCTTGTGCTTTTGTTTATGTCTATGTCTTTGTTATGGTTGATGGGGATGGTGCACTAGCCTTGGAAGGCTTTCTTCATTGCTTTTTTGGGGGTTAGTCTAGCTTTTATTGCCTTTTAATGCTTGAAGGTGCCATTTATTTCATTGTATTATCTTTTGTACAAGTTAAATATTCTATTTGCTTGAGCCAAGTAGGGAGTATAAGGGAATACACCTCTACTTGTGTTTCCACCCTTTTATTGCTAAGGGAATATTGCTTCATAAGGGTTTACTAAGAGAAGTATAATTGCATACACCCTCCTAGTTAAAACCCTAGCTAAGAGAAGCTTGCCTTGGGGAATAAAAGGGTTTACACCCCCAAGGAAGTAGCCTATCTAACTTCTTCATATTCTCTTGACTCCATTAAAGGAACTATTCATTTACTATTCACTATTCACTATTCATTTACTTATTGCATGGGAGAAATAAATTGTTGCCTTGGTAAATGTACAAATTTCAAGTTTTGAAGTTGTCTCTTTTGGATAATGATCTTGATGCCTTGGGGATTCTTCCTCCCTTAGGGCGTCCTCTTTGTCCCACAAATTCTTATTGTTGTAGCAAAACTAACCTACAACCATTAGGGCTTATTTAAAATCTAACCCTAACCGCTAATATCTCACAAATTAACCTTAGACTAACCCTCTAACTTTGCTAGTTTAACCTACTAACCTAGGTGCATCTATTGGGCTAGATTTTCGCACTTTTTGATGGTCGGATTTGTTGTTGTACTTCATTGAATGCTACAGCCATAAGGATGATATACTACTGCAGAAATTTACTTTTATGATAGCCATATTTATTCAATCTTGAAGTGTTATTTTCGGTCCACATTGGTTACTAGTTTTATTGTTGATATTGCTAACTAATATAGACCTTTTACTTGCTAATTTAGATGTGATCTATTGCTTATTTACTAACTTGTACGCTGTTGTATTTTAGGGACAATAATCTTAACCTGTTGATCCATTACTTTACTTGGTTGGAAAAGTGTCTTTTCTTGTGTCTCGGGAAGGTACAAGTGCACCAACAACTATCTCTTTACTCGGTATCCATTTACCTCTCTTTACTTACCATTTTCAACCAATTCAAATTACACCTCCATTCATCCTTCTCTTTCCTCCTAGGGTCTCCCGGATCGCCTCCTAGGAGTGACCTTAGTCACCCCCCAAGTGTGGGACCTACATCGAGGTGACATTGGGTGTAGGATTCCCAAGTTGTAGCACTTTCTTTTGTGGTTGGGTCAGGATTTTCCCAACCTACGTCTTGTGCTATAACACTGCCATCCAATAAATTGGCAAGCTCTCGAGAACTGACTCTAGAAGCAAAAAGATCCCTCCTAAAGAGAGCCAACGATGACACCAGAGACCGATCCTTTTCT
This sequence comes from Picea glauca, assembly GCA_000966675.3. Classification (NCBI taxonomy): domain Eukaryota; kingdom Viridiplantae; phylum Streptophyta; class Pinopsida; order Pinales; family Pinaceae; genus Picea; species Picea glauca. Next base: position 182,244 of record JZKD02S2318474.1, on the reverse strand, counting down.
CAAACTTTTTGATAAGCCAACGCCAGTCTTCAACCCTGTAATTTTCAGGCTTGAGATAAAAGCCTAGATACCTAAAGCCTACAAATAAGTCTGCAACTTTGTAGGGGAAGATTGCCTTATATTGGAATAATTCCTCCTGTTGGACCCCTGAAACATGTAATGTAGACTTGTGTGGGTTTATGATCAAGCTCGAGGCACGACCGAAGGATGAAAGAATGGAATCAATCACCTTCCATTCTTGAACAGAAGCACTGGTTGTGTTAAGAACAACATCCACAAAAAAAATATTAATAATCTTAATCAACCTTGATACCTTTACTCCCAAAAGTTTCCTTTCAGACTATGCATGCTTGAGGAGAAGACTAAGTCCTTCCACCACTAAAATGAATAGCAATGGGGACAAGGGACAACCTTGTCTTAACCCTCTCCCACTTTGGAATAAAGGTGTAGTCCCGCCATTAATCAAGATTGCAAAGGAAGCTGAACTGACACAAATCATAATCCAATTGGTTAACATAAATCCAAAGCCCAATTGAAGGAGGATCATTCGAAGAAAATCCCAGTTTACACAGTCATAAACCTTCTGCAAGTCAAGATTTAGAACAATTCCCTTCAACTTTTTCACCTTGATACCGTGGAGGCACTCCTGAGCAATTCCTATCGCGTCCAGTATCAGTATTCCTTTTAAGAAACCCAGTTGCTCCCCTTAAAGACACCAGGAAAGGATCGGTTTAATCCTAGTTGCTATGAGTTTTGAAATGATTTTATAAATCAGATTACAAAGGGCTATAGGCCTGAAGTCATCAAAGGTGGAGGGCTTGTTTACTTTGGAATGAGAACAAGGAAAGTCGAGTTCAGGGACCTATTTATCTCTCCACTTCTCCTTGATTCCTCCACCGCCTCAAGAAGGTCATCCCCAACCAGGTCAAAGAAGGATAAAAAAAATTCTACCATCCACCCATCTAACCCCGGACTCTTGTCTTTGAAAAAACCCTTAGGAACAACTAGGATTTCAAATTTAGAATAGGGTTTTTCAAGTAACTGACTATCCAACTCATCAACTTTGTGAGGGTACTGTCGAACCGTGCTAACTTGTTCAATAATCGTGTTTTGTCCTGTGTCTACATAGAACTTTTTGAAGTGTCTCACTGCTTTAGTAATAAGGGCCTCCTAACCTATGTGAGAATTGTCATTTCCATCATGTATCTCCCAGATAGTTTTCCTATTCCTCATGTGGCTAGAGAAATTGTGAAATAATTTTGTATTCTAGTCTCCTTTCAGTAGCCAAATCACTTTGCTCTTCTGTGTCCACATTTCCTCTTCTACTTGTAGGTGCTTGTTACATTCTTCCTCTAACTCTTTTATATGAAGGTTTGAATCATTCAGGTCGGTCCTTTGTGATTTTTTCTGGTAGTAATCCTCTAAATCCTCCTCAATTTTATCAATCTTTAAGTGTTTCAGTCTCCTTTGTTATTTTTCCCATGATTTTACTTTATTTTTTAGCTTTTTTAATTTCTAAACCAGTATTCTTTGTGCAGATGGTTCATCCAAGTAGTCCATAGATCTCCACACCTCATGCACTATATGTCTGAACTCCCCTTCCCCCAGCCACGTGGAGTTCATCTTGAAAAGACATGCAACATAGCAAGGACTATAGTCGACCTGTGATATAACCGAAGCATGGTCTGAGATGTATGGATAATCCACCCACAACCTGTGTCTGCATACAAAAGTGACCAGGTAATCCGACATAATAACTCGATCCAATCTTTTTGTGATTCCATCCCTCTCGCCTTTGCCATTGTGCCAAGTCGGCACTACGTCGTTGGGTATGATGTCGACCAATCCATTTTCTTGGAGCATGCCCTTGAAGTACCCCACCAATGGGTCAAGTCTAGTTGTGTCTCCCCAAATCTCTCCAGCACCGACCGTGAAGTTTAGATCTCCAACTACTATCATGTTTTTGGAAGCCAGCATGCCACTGCTAAACAACTTATCCCAAAAACAATTCACTCTAAACACAGCCCGTAACAGTTTAGGAAGGTAACCTGTCGGTTACCCTTAATGAAATGACCTGTCAGTGTAATACCACCACAACTTTAAAAAGGAACAAGGTTTAATTTGTCACGATCCCATGCCACAAGGAGACCCCCAGACCTACCAACAGAGATGACTGCACAAACCTGGCAATTTGGTTGTAAAAAAGTCACAAAATATCTAGCTTTATTTTCATCAACCAGGGTTTCTTGGAAAAACAAAATATCATGTAAAGTCCTTGATAGTAATCTGTGGAGGGATGCCAAATTCGGAGACCCTCCCACTCCCCTAAGATTTAAGGAGGGTAGGATCATGATTTTTCCCTGGCCAGGGATTTCATGCCTCTAAGCGCCCCATGTTCAAAATTGTTTTGAATGTCTTGGAGTGGTGGAGTGGAAGCACACAACAAAAATTTCTTACAAGCACTTCTAGTTTTAAAGGGGGAGAAATATCCTTCCAAACCCCTCGACCATAAACCATCGTATCCTACTACATCCTCAGCTTGACCCCTGAACCGTCAGTGCCAGTGCACTCCTCCCGGTTAATCTTAGTGTAGCCCTAAAAAAAGGGAAGCAGAGTAGGAGTCATGATTCCTCAGTACGATGAGACCGGTGAGTCGAGAACCACTCCCAAATAGATTTTCCCAACTTCTGACACCCTACCACCCTGTACATCCCTTTCCCATCCATCAGTCCCAGTGGATAGGCCCTCCTCACCCTATCTACCCACATCAAGGGTAGTATTGGTATCCCCCCCTCATCCCCAAACAAGTGTTGTCTGTCCTAAGTGGTTGTAACCACCCCAAGTCGCTGACAGGCCCTACTTGTGTAGGAAAAACAGGAGGAACTTCAATGGGCGGGTTGGTGGCAAGATTCAATGAATCAAGTTCCAAAGTTCTCAAAGAGTTTTAAAAGGCAGGGCATATTTTTTTTAACTTACCCACGATGGTGGCAGGTGCAAGTGGCGTCGCAACATCCTCCTCGGCTAGGAAGCGCTCCCCATTCCAGAAAAAGTCCATGTCACACACCCACTACGACAACTAAGATTTTTCACCTTTTTTCTCCTTTTTCTTGAGGGACAGAATCCCCGAATTTCTATGGGGCCTAGCGCAGACCCTCCCTTCCCTTATGCTCCCCCATGTGATCGTTGGCTATGACCACAGGCCTTACCAAAAAGATGCTTCTGGCTTTCACGATTCAGGGAATCATGATGCAAGCGTTCCCCTGTTCTCTGTCTTTCAAAATGCTAAAACTCGAAAGGGTGTAACAGATCCTTAGGTCCTCCCTTGGGTCGCTTTTCATATGACCGGTCCTATGACCTGGCGTTGTTCCTCTAAATTCTTTCGGGGTTTCGCAATTCGGGAAATCGTGATGCAAGCATTCCTCCTTTCCCTTTAAAATCCCTAGAACCCGAAAGCCTGGTATCATCTGGATCTATGGTCCAGATCGTTGACTTGATCAACGGCCCGGATTAAATCCCGACACTCTACCTTTCGGGAATTTTGGCGAGGTCTTCACTCCTATTCCTCTGATGTTCAGAACCCTGGTGGCCTTAGATCTTCACCACGCGTCCCTATAAATGGGCAGTCTAGATTCTTTTGGGACTCCTCCTCCCTACCACAAGACCCTATCCAGTGACCTAGGGCACATTCACAGAGCACATCGGGGTTTCGCGTACCAGGATTTCACGACTGGCGAAGACGAGGGGTCTTGCCCTTGGGTTTCCCGGGTGTCGAAATGTCGAAACACTAAAACCTATTCACGTTAAACCATTTTCGGGGTTTCGCATATCGAGATTTCGTGACTGGCGAATATAAGGGAACTTGCCCTTGGGTTTCCCGGGTGCCGAAACACCGAAACACCAAAACCTATTCACGCTAAACCATTTTGGGGTTTCACATATCGAGATTTCATGACTGGCGAATACAAGGGAACTTGCCCTTGGGTTTCCCGGGTGCTGAAATGCCAAAACACCAAAACCTATTCACGTTAAACCATTTCAGGGTTTCGCATATCGGGATTTCGCGACTGGATAATACAAGGGAACTTGCCCTTGGGTTTCCCAGGTGCCGAAACGCCAAAAAACCAAAACCTATTCACGTTAAACCATTTCGGGGTTTCACATATCAGGATTTCGCGACTGGCGAATACAAGGGAACTTGCCCTTGGGTTTCCCAGGTGCTGAAACGCCGAAACACCAAAACCTGAGAGAACCACTCTCTCTTGTACAAGGTTTCTAGACACATATCACATGATCCTTTAGTGGGTTCTTGGGTAATTATCCCTAGGCTTGGTGACCAGACTGAAAAGCCTTCCTAAATCACCGAGCTATGAACTTCTATGACAGGGGTGAAGTAAACTCGTGGGTTTACTAAAATGGTAGTCTTTTCAAGGAATTCAGTCCGGCTTTGGAATGCGAGGGAACTTCCCAGAAGGAGGTGCCTTCGGGGAAATCAAACCAGGGCATAGTGTGAGTCAAGTAAATGGGACAAATATCTAGGGAAGGGACTTGTAATCTGAACTTGTTCATTCTATATATAAACCGATTATGGTCATATAAGTATAAGCATGCATCCACTATTTCCAATAAAAACACTAGGCAAACACTTCTATACAGAAACCATTTATGATTGTACAAACATGAGCATGCATTTGAGGATATTCAATTCAAGATACAAGATATAAACACTTATCAGAAAACACCAGGTGTCACGCAACTGCTGAGAGGGGTGCTCGTTTCCACCCAACCATAGGCTCAGTGACTCCAAACGGATTTACCACTGGCCACCCCCGAGCTAGACCACGATGCTTGAGGTTCGATTTTCTACTTTCGACTCAACGAAAGTCAAGGACGAAGGTTACTCTGCTTCTCCTCTGTTCATAACTCCTTGTGTTTCTAGAGTTTCTCCAGTTCTTCCCCGCGATCCCTGTCACGCGCGTTCTCCTCTCTTCTCCCCCCCTTACCACACTTCCTCTCTTGCCTTTTCTTTGCAAGATTGTGTGTGGAGCGAATTTCCCCATCTGCGGTTAGGTCTGGGAACTGTTACGGATGAAGTGTTCACTCCCATCCTCTCATTAACTCTTGAGGAGCCTCCCCACCTACCAATCTGACGGGAAATTCATTCCGGAGTCAGAGAGTTTCTTTGGTCTTCGAGCAAGTAAAACCAGTATGGTACTGGCTCGGTGGAAGTTAATGCAACCATTCCAAGTCCCTTCCACCACCTCTCATTAGCCATCGTGGTCTCTTTTAGCACATCCCCCTCTCAACAGCCATGCAACACATATTCATATCATAATTTACATTCATCGACCTTTTATAAAAAGGTCTGTCAAATCAAACATTTGTGTCTTTGAGTTTGCCATAGTTCTTGGCCAATATAGTTATTTTTACAGACTGGGGGAAACATGGTGTTACAATTCCCTCCCCCTTAAAGGAACATCGTCCTCGATGTTCTATTTATCAATATGACATGTATGTATAGAAGTAAACAAAATCGAATATGCATGTTTCATGGCATCTTCCATTTCCCAGGTAGCCTCATCTAGGCCAAAATGTTTCCACTGCACCTTGACTTGTGCAATGGTTCGGTTCCTGAGTGGGGTTTCCTTTCTGTCCAGTATGCATTGAA